>BLSH010490787.1:1557877-1572285 GCA_018402905.1 Glandirana rugosa | reverse complement strand
GTCACGGCCTAGTCAACCTCTAGGCTCCTACTCCACATCCACCCCCCTTCCCATTTTTTTACTTGATTTTAATTTATTTTCCCTATCCCCATTTATTTGTAGGGCACTTGCCCTACCCTGAAGATGATTTTAGAACAGTTATATGGCTTCTACCGTTAATTAATACTTTTCAGACACAGTTTGAAGATGATCCACATTCACCTCCATTTTTGCTTTTTTTATGTTTTTATTTTTTTAAAAATATTTAAAGTTATTTCCCTGTCCCCATTTTTTTGTAGGGCACTTGCCCTACCCTTACCCCCATTTTCCTTCCTTTTGCAGACCTCTAGGACTTGCCAGGACTTTGTTACAGCCATTTTTGTGCCTAAAAGTTCGGGTCCCCATTGATTTCAATGGGGTTCGTTGTCCGTGCGATCGTTCGGGTTCCGGACCCGGACCCGGACTTTGTCCCGAAGTTCGGACGGACCAGCCGAACCCGAACTTCCAGAGGTTCGCTCAACTCTACTCCTGAAGAATGTTGAGAATTACCGATATCCGTGGCACAGCATCATAATATGACCATCTATCGGGGGTAGATGTGCATTGGTAATAACAATTTTAACGTATTGTCTGTGTTTGATGGCAATTGCTCTGTCTTTTAACATGATATATTAATAAAACTTTGTTAATTTTTTATGAAAAAATGTTGGTGTTGACATTACCTGTGGGGGTGCTGAGATCCAGAAATCTACCCCTAATTCTAGGGGTATCAGTTGGGGACCTATTTGCCCCTATTTTTCTTTGATGTTCAATATGGCACCCAATTTTGGTGTTGATATTACCTGTAGGGGTGCCAAGATAATCTAAAAATCTCTCCCTAATTCTAGGGGTATCAGTTTGGGACCTATTTGCCCCTATTTTTCTTTGACATTCAATATGGCACCCAATTATCAGTATACTGTGTTGTCTACCAATTGAGGCACCTATTAGAAGCAGTGATTGCATGCTTGAAGAGCTAGGGATTTTCTTTAAACCCATTTGTACCATGTTACATAAAATACAGCTTTTTAGATCCATCTATTCATAAGAAATTGAAAGCAACCTCATTTCCAGGTGTGTATTAATTATACCTTGGACCCTTTTCATTCATGATGCCCCTACCAGTTGAATGGGATCATGAGTAATGCTGGCCATACACTATACAAAAAATCGGCCGAACCCATTTTAGAAAAACGAACAATTGGCTGTGAGAGCAAACGATAGAGCCATCACGTTATGACCGCTAAATCGTTCAATGGACATACACGAATCCGTGTTTTGTTTGTTTTATTACATATACCTAGTGCAAACAGTTTGGACGGGAAACACATTAACTTTTCGATATAACATTCCAAACTCGTCCTTCGTTAATTGGCTCAAAAACGTCCCAACCGATTACCGATTTGTGCCAATTACCTGGCCGAAAAATGAGTGAAGTGTCCAAATTACAGATTTTCGGCCAATTTTTCATATAGTGTATGGTCAGCATTAGAGTGAGTGTACACAGGGATTTGTATTTTTCTTTTGACATGGTGGCAAATATCAAAACAATGCTTCCAATGTGCATAGAATGTGTATGTGTATTGTGTTGGCCATTTGATTATCTTAAAGGAAACATGTGCGAAGGGAATTATGAAGGGTGCCTTTTCTAATCCAAGGTCCAAGTACTGTCAAGTCTTATACAGTGCTAAACTGCAGACATTGTTAGCATCCCCATAGACTTCTTGTAGTCTATGGCTTCCAGAAACTGCCCTGCCACTGTTCATTACCACCCTAAATGCTTTTCAAGTGGTGGGTCACATACATATCAACCAATGTTTTAATGTAAATAAATAGTGATTTAAAATGGCTATTGCTGACCTCTGAGTGGCCATTGTTAGGTTTACTTAGAAGCCAGAAGACTGCAATATTCACAAGGAAGTACAACCTACAAGAAAAAGACACTTATGATGAGAAAAGAGAAGGCTTAATTTACTGGACAGTAGGTTCTTTTGTTGGAATATTGACCTTAGGCACCCCCTCCCCCAGAATTACACTCTGCTAAGATATCTCTGAGAGAATATAATTTTGTGAAAGTACTGTTATTCTGCAAATGACTTCATAAAGCTGCAATAAGGTCTGGCCAGGTACGAGGTGTCTAAAATGTTCCGTGAATGGTCCGAAGCAACATGGGCCAGGTGCGTGCGTATGTACATGGTTATCAGAGAAGCGCCACCTAGTGTGGAGTACACATGACCAACAGGGTAAATCTTCTGCGGGCATTTGAACATAGTGGTGTGAGAGGTAGGATCACTAGTGCAATGGAGCAGCGAACATCAAGTTCTGATACTTATTGGGGGAAACGCTGACAGAGATACATGAAATGTTGGTGCAAGTGTAAGGACAGAAGCCGTGAGCAGAAAATATGTTTACAACACATTTGTTTAAACGCTTTTGCCATGAGAGAAAGAAACGACTGATGAGCCACGTTTGGGTCGGCCGTCAACAAGCAGAACCCCAGACATGGTTGAGCGAGAGTGACAAATGCTGGCACAAGATTGGCAACTGACTCTATGATTGATGGTGGAGGACTGGGGCATTAGCAAGGATACGGTGCGTACCATCGTCTGCAAAGATTTGGGTAAGCGGAAGATCTGTTACCGGTTTGTGCCGTACAAGCTGACAGACAAATAGAGAGCAAAACACATGGAAACCTCTGGAGGTTTCATTACCATATGTGAACAGGATCCATCCTTTCTGCAAACCATCGTCACAAGGGATGAGACCTCAGCGTGGCGTACCTGTTCTCGATCATCCATCATACTCCTCTGATGTGGTGCCTGCGGACTTCTTTCTCTTTCCTCGCCTGAAGAGCTTCATGAAATGCATGTTTTGTGAACGTGGTGGCAATCCAAGAATGTGTAACAGTGGTTCTGCTGTAGATTCCAAGAGTCCTTTGCTGATAGTTTCCAGAAGCTTTATGAATGTTGCCAAAAGTGTGTTGTGAAGGATGGTGATTATTTTGAAGACCAATAAAGGTAACTTGTTTGTATCTTCTGTTTTGTTTGTTTTCTGAAAACATTCACCATCACCAAACTTTTTAGACATTTCGTATGACAATCCAAAAAGTAGCTCTTTGATAGTACATATAAACTAATCAAAGTTCGTTAAGTTGGTACAAAGTGTTTTTTTGTTTTGTTATTTCATGTGTACTATCACTGGGTTACTTTTTGGATTGTCATAGTTACATACTAGGTAAGGCTGAATAAAGACAGCAGTCCATCCAGTTCAACTTGTGTTGGTGTGTGTGCGTTTGTCTTTTAAAATTATCCATACTTCCTGCTGACACTATAGGTTATGAAGAGTTTCACATCATTATCGCCCTGACAGTGAAAAACCCTCTACTTAAGGTTAAACCGCTTCTCTTCCAGTCTCATTGTGTGGCCCCGTGTCTTCTTACACTCCCTGGGACTGAAAAGTTTTATACTTATGCTGGGATCACCCTTGAGATATTTGTGTATCGCTATCTCCTCTCAAGTGTCTCTTCTCCAGGGAGAATACATTTAGTGCATGTAGTTGTGTCTCATAATTGAGGTCCTCCAGTCCCCATATTAATTTTGTTGCCCTTCCCTGGATTCTCTCCAGTTCCAGCACATCCTTTCTGAGGGATTGGTGACCAGAACTGGATGGAATACTCCAGATGCAGCCTAACCAGAGTTTTATAACGTGGCAGCATTATCATTTTATCTCTGGAGTAAATTCCCTTTTATAATGCATGCTAATATTCTACTGGCTTTGCTTGCTGCAGCTTGGCATTGCTTGCTATTGTTTAGTTTGTCTTCTACTAGGACCCCCAGATCCTTCTCCATCCTGGAATTCCCCAGGGGTTCTACTTTTAGTGAGTAACTTCCGTTATATTTTTAACCCCCAAGTGCATTACCTTACATGTATCAATGTTTAACCTAATTTGCCATCTAGTTGCCCACTCCATTCATTTATTCAGGTCCTCTTTTAAAGTTTCTATATCCTGCTGTGATGTTATTGCCCTACTTATTTTTGTGTCATCAGCAAACACTGAGATTGAGCTATTTATCCCATCTGCTATATCATTTATAAATAAATTAAACACAATTGGCCCCAGGACAGAGCCTTGGGGTACCCCACTTACCACTCTAGATCATTCTGAGTACACGTTATTTATCACCACCCTTTAGTCAGTTTTCTATCCAGAAACAAACCATATGGTCCATACCCACAGGCCTGAGTTTGTAG
The DNA here is from genome assembly GCA_018402905.1 of Glandirana rugosa. Classification (NCBI taxonomy): domain Eukaryota; kingdom Metazoa; phylum Chordata; class Amphibia; order Anura; family Ranidae; genus Glandirana; species Glandirana rugosa. Next base: position 1,568,016 of record BLSH010490787.1, on the reverse strand, counting down.
ATTAAGCTATGTGGAGGACTATTAAATGCTTTTGCAGAGTCCAGATACACCACATCTACTGGCCTACCTTTGTCCAGATGGCAGCTCACTTCCTCATAGAATGTTAATAGTTTGGTTTGGCAAGAGCGACCTTTCGTAAACCCATGCTGATTACTACTAATGATACTGTTTTCATCAGCAAATTCTTTGATATGGTCCTTTATCGTCCCCTCAAATAGTTTACAAACTACTAATGTTAGACTGACAGGCCTGTAATTTCCAGGAATATATCTCTGCCCTTTTTGGAATATTGGTACCACGTGTGCTTTTCATCAATCAGCTGGTACCATTTCTGTCAGTATGCTGTCCATAAAGATTCGGAATAGCGGTCTAGCTATAATCTGACTGAGTTCATTGAGGACCCTGGAGTGTAAGCCATCTGGACCTGGAGATTTATTTAGGTTAAGCTTCTCTAATTCTTTCCGGACTCCGGACTCTGTTAGCCACAAAGGTAGATCCTGTGACGTGTTACTAACAATACAGTCGTGGTTGTTATACCCATCCTTTTCCTGTGTGAAGACTGAGGAGAAGAAAACATTTAGTCCTCCTGCCTTCTCCTTGTCATCTGTAACTATCTTCCCTTCATCGTCCTTTATGGGGCCTACTGTATGTATTCTGACCTCGCCTTTTTACTGTTAATATATTTAAAACATTTCTTGGGATTATTTTACTCTCCTCCCCTATGTGCCTCTCGTAGTCTTTTATAGCTGCCCTGATTGTGTTCTTACACTTCTTATTGCATTCCTCGTAGTGTTGGAATGCTGAATATGACCCCTTCGCTTTATACTTTTTAAAGGCCATTTTTTTGTCTTTGATATGACATTTTAAATTTTGGTTCAGCCACCCAGGCTTAACCTTTGCTCTTCTATATTTATTAGCCATTGGAATGCACTTGGTAATACTTTTATTTAATATGTTCCTATAGCACTTCAATGTTTTAAGGATTTGTTCCCATTTAATAATGTCATAATGTAATTTTCTTACTCCCACTAACAACCAAGTCTGAGGAATTATTTTCACTCACTGACGTCTTGGTATTTTCTACTTCCACTGGCCACTGTCCAGCCCTCCTAAAGTTTGAAGAACGGTAACATGGCCCTTTGTTTAGAAAGCTTGCAGACCTCTTTACTAGAAGACTGTAAATGCCTGGTGCACACACAGCTAAGATTCTCCATCAAATGGTATGTATTCTGTTCTGTACTGTCATCAAGAGTGGTTTGTGTGCATTTTATGGTTGGATATGTGAATGCATCTGCAAAATTAACAAATGACTGTCCTGAATTAACACATGATTGTAATAATCATATCCCAAATGTGTATCTATTTTACTAAATTAATTTTAATAAAAGCTCTGAACTGACCACACTTCTACAGCATACAGTATATACTGTGTAGGGATCTGCTGCCCTGTCCGTATTTGTAAGTGGCTTTGCTGCTAATGTGAATGAGTTAATCATGTACGCCACTTCCTGTCTCTGTGGGACTGGGTTAGAAACTCCAGAGGGAGACAGTAAATGGGGAGAGAGGATCTGAGACCATACATCCTACTAGGAAGGAACTGCTTTTAATCCTGTTCAGAAGCAGGGATTATTAGGCAAGTGTTTCTATGTTTAATAGTTTACTATTGTTGCCCATGGCTTCTGGTGACAAAAATACTGTATATCTGTCCACTTGTTATTATCTGACATGCACCATTTCAGATATTTTAATCTGTGACACAGTGCAGGTGTGTTGTGGTCACCTTGCTGTATTCATACTAGGTGAACTTGTTTATTGCAATAGACATTATATTCAGCTCCTGTTATTTGAGTTAAACCTGTCCCTTCTGGTCTATGATTCTTTAGCTCAGGGCTCAATAACCAGCATAGGCTAGAGCCACATTAGGTATCAGATGGCCACTTAGTTAGAGGATCGGTTGACTGGACTAATATATAGAGTAGATGGGCTGATTCTAAATTCCAGTGCCACAGCACGGTTTCTGCTGGCAAGAAGCTGTATTGCAGGCTGGTTGCACAGCAGCTGGAGGTTCTCCCCATCATTATTGACTTGTCTTCAGATCTCCAGGATGGTTGCTGCATCACGATTATCCTCAGGGGACTCCTCAGGCTCCTTTTGGACCCTTTACTGATATTACCTATTTGTACTTTGGATTTATGAACTATTATTAATCTTTTAACATATAAAGCTTGTATTATTTACATACCGGTGTGCATCTGTATATGTATGGTTAATGTTACATGCTGGCTGCAGTAGTTCCTCTGTGGCCAATTACTTTGAGTAGGTTACTGGTTAATTTCTCAGGAAAGAATCCCCCTCTGTTCATAGAGTCCCTGTGCTAGGTGGAGGCACTGCCATCTTTATATCGTACTTCAACTATTGCTTGTTTTATGAACCATATGCTATCCAGGTATATTTTGTTGTTGCTCTGCTAAAAATCTCTATATAGAATTGGAAGAAATATTATGTTTTTCCGTAACAACTTGTACTAGAGAAAAACAGTAAAACAATACATGTTGTAAACCATCTAGGGCTATAAAGTTTAAGAGAACAAACAGGGAACATTTCCTTATTTATAAAATTCCAGAGTATCTCTTGACAATACTTAAAAAAATAGTTTTTTATATAATAGGTACACATGCCTCTCTATAATAAGGGTATTCACATTTCAGAGTCTCTTTTGTTGACCTTGTATAATCAGAGGATATCACAATTCAAAAAGGGAATAACCCAACTTTATTCTCTAGATACAGGTCTACACAATACATTGCCCCAGGTGCTTCCTGTACTCAAGACATGGTAAGTGCCATTGTTTTTGAGCATTTGTAGGCTGAAATGTTGCTGCCTTCAAGCCTTGTAAAAGAAACCTCAAGCCAACACAATGTTAAAAAATTCTATAGATATATGGTTAGTAGCAATCAACCACACCTGAAACACAATATGTTGTGGTTTCCACAAGTATGGGTTTTGTAATACATTATAGTTGCTTGGTATGAGTTGACTGTGTGTATGAGCAAAGAAACAACAGAGACAACATGCATTCATGAATGTTTATTCCTACAAGCTATATTTCATTCCTAAATCCAATAATAATTTTCAGAGAAAAACCCTTTTCTGAAATTGAACTGGAGCTGAAGAATGCATTTGTTACAAACAATTAGATCAGGTACAATTATTGTATTGTTTATAGTTTACAAAGCAATAAAAACGTCAATCCAAGGCAAGGCTGAATTAAATAAAATAATTTTTTTAAATGGCAACTCCAGGGAAAATGTCAGGCAAAATGGCACTTAATTTATCTTACAGGTAATATATGTTTTTTGAAATTGTTGTTCTTTTATGTCCATGATTTTAATTGATTCAAAAATCATAATAATGCAAGTTAAAGTTTTAAAAGGATATTTTTATATAATGTAAGCACATTTGCTCATTGCAAGTACAGTACATCCTGAACTTCCTGCAATGCATGCTGACAAGACCCAGTGCGCTCAGTGTAGGCAATTGTTTTTGGTTTACTCAAGACTATGTGAGAATGTCATTTGCATTTTCCAGGGAACATTGCCGGAAAAATTCAATTTCTGTACTTGTCACCCTGCTTGCTAAATTAGCACAATGATTGTGCTTAAAGTGTTTGCATAGCCAAAACTTTTTTTTACTGATTTGGATTGTGTAGAGAATGGTAATACTCTTGTCAGTTTATTTTTTCTGTCTGTGTCTCATTTGGGATGCTTGGGGGTTGGTTAATTTAGCAAAAAGACTGTGCACTTTGCAAAGTGCAGTTGCTTCAGAGCTTAGTAAATGAGCAGAAGCTCTGCTGACCTCCATCATCCAATCATGTGCAAGCAAAAATGCTGTTTTTTAATTTACCTTGCACGTGATTGGGTACTCTTTGCAAAGTGAATCCTTACATCATTTACTAAGCTCTGGAGCAGCTGCAATTGCAGATTTGCCCTACAGCTTAGTGAATGAGGTTAAGCTCCACTAACTTCTCGCATGCGGAGATCATACAGAGAAACTGAAAGAGGAAGAGCAGGGTCCCCCCCTGTCCGTACAGTCTGGCAAAAAATCCAGCTCAGCCCCCAGACAGCGGAATCAACACCCATGAGTCTCTGTGATGATGCATAATCTAAAAAACCTAAAAGAAAAAAAAATATATGGAATACATAACAAAGTAGTAAATCCACTAGATCAAACACCGAAATTGATAATCAAAAAACCTTATGGATAGCAATATGGATAGTAATTGATCAGAAAAAGGAAAAGGGAAAGAAAAGGAAAAAGGGGGGGGGGGGAGAAAAAACAAACCAACAGAGGATAAAGCAAAAAAAGGGGGGATCAAAAAAGAAACAAGGAATAAGAGGGGAAAAAAGGAGAGGGAAAGCCTGGCTTCCCAGCTGTTTGAGTTCAATTCACCCCTTTCTGATGTCTCGGTGGGATGTTTATATCCTGATTTATATCAGATAATTATTAAAAGTAAAAGATTTTCTTAGATCATATATACCCTTTTGGATTATTTTTGATGTATATGTATATTTTGAAAATGGGGGATTTACCTCCAAAATTGTAAAATGCAATTTTTGTGAGTTCTTTAGGTATTTTTCACTATTTGAAAATGTCTCACTCACTGTATTTATATCTATCTAGAATCTTTGTACGCCTAAAAAGTTCCTGACGAAGCTAAGAATTGCGAAGCATGTCGAACATACAGCCAATCTGAAAGAAGTTCTGCTTTCCTAAAAGAATTATATTCTGTGGTAGCTTCTTTTTATGTACCATTATCCATGAATGAATTGTTGTTTCTCTTGACAATTTTTAATATTTTGTGGGAAAAATAAAGATTTAACGATTTTAATTAATTTAGTTTGTACTAATTTTTTGGCACCATAAAAATCTCATTTCTTGTTACTTTTTATATTCATTATAAACTAAGGGATGAAGGCGCCTTTGATCCTCTGAATTAACGCTATTTTATGACTGCTGCACTAAGAGGACTGATGATTGCCCATGCTTAAAATGATTCTAAATGCAAAATGTTTTTTTTTTTTGTATCTTAATGCATTATCTGCCTTTAGGTAAAACTCCCCGTTGCCTAATCTACTCAGTGCTGTCCCGGCTGCAGCACGGCTCTCCTCTCTTCCTGGTCTCACAGGAAGCACTGAGTGCAGCAGGGGCCATAGGAATCTGTTGTTGTCAGTTAAATCCTCATGCACACAGGTTGTTAGAAAAAACGAGCTGCAAAGCCACTACCAATAGCAAGAAAAAGCAGCCGTAAAAACACACTTTTAATAGCTTTTAATAGCTTTTTGCATTGGCATTAATGCGCATTAAGCCGAACTAGTTTTTAACAGCATTTCTCTGCCTCTATTCAAAATCAATGGTTCCCTATGAGAGCCCATTCACTTGAGTCACATCCAAGTCGGATCACGGTGCTCCGACTTATGGTGCAACTTGTGCTCTTAAGATCTTGAAGGGAGCCCCTCGCCAAAATGAAAAAAAAAACACGGAGTGGGGTTCCCCCCCATGACTTACCAGACCCAGAGAGGGGAGAGACATCACCAGAGAGGGGAGAAGACCGGAGGGAGAAGACACATTGGAGCTGCTTTAATATAGGAACCTGTGTACTGTTTTTATTTATTTTTGACACCTTTTTAGGTGAATGAGTAGGGGTACAGTGTACCCTTTACTCATTCACATAGGGTGGGGGGCCTTGATTTAGGGGGCCCTCTCCTTAAAAGGGTCCTCTGGATTCTGCTAAGCCCCCTGCCCGCAGACCCCCACAACCACTGCCCAGGGTTGTGAGGAAGAGGCCTTTGTCCCCATCAACATGGGGACAAGGTGCTTTGGGGCAGGGGGGCGCAGAGCCCCCTGCCCCAAAGCACCCACCCTCCATTTTGACGATGTGTGGCCTGGTATGGTCCAGGAGGGAGGGGCCGTTCACTCGCCCCCCCCACCTTTCCTGACCTGCCGGGCTGCATGCTCGGATAAGGGCCTGGTATGGATTTTGGGGGGGCCTTTTTTTTTTCATTTTGGCAAGGGGTTATCCTTCAAGATTCTCAGAGCACAAGTCACACCACAAGTTGGACCATCATGATCCGACTTGGATGTGACTTCTATCCAAATCAATGGGCTCTCATAGGCAACCATTGATTTTGACAAAAGAAACGATTGACTCTGCTTAATGCTGTATCTAGCGGTAAGCCACGTTTAACATCCTTTATCAGCATCAGAGGTTTTTTGCAGCTGTAACGTTGGTCCTCAGAACGCGCTGGCCCTGGGTTTATTTTGCAGCTTGGAAACGCCTATGTTACTTACAGCTCCTAAAAGCCTGTGTGTGCATGAAGCCATAGAATAATACAGAGAGCCATTTTTAAGCTGTAAAAAAAAGTCTGATGCTGGTAAAAGCAGCTGTAAAAGTTCCCTGTGTGCATGAAGCCTTAAACTCCTGTGGGGAGGGCGGGATGTGGCTTACTAGCACCGTGCTTGCCCATGGACACATTTAGCCTGGCCCGGTAGTGTGCCCGCATGGGTGTCCCCTTAGCACCTGGCTTGCTGAGGAAAGAGGAGTGTGCTGAAAAAGAGGAGGTAAGGGACCGCTCTGCACAATATCATGGCACAGAGCAGGTAAGAATCTTTTTTATTAATAAAGAAAAAAGTGTAACATTTACTATCACTTTAAAGAACTTTAAACTGGTAATATTTTACTAATTTAGAGACATCACTTTTTACTTTCCCTGAGCTTACCATGTACAGCATCATGCTGTACATTGAAGGAAGGTAATACAAGAGTAGAATTTAGTTAGTTATGCTGGCAGTGTTGAAAGAAATCTGTACTAAAAGAAATATGGAGGCTGACATTTTGACCTCTCCCTCTAATATGTCTGGTCACCAATCTCACTTTACTTATTGAATGCTTGTTCCAGGTCAGTGGCTCAAAATAAAACTAGGGTGCAACTAGCATTCAAGGCATGTCAAAAATGACTGCAACAGCAAACTGCGTATTCGCTAAACACGGGTTATCTTTTAATGATTTTTAATGAATGCGTAAAGTGGTTGAACACCTGTGAAATGAAAAATGAATAAAGCATACCCCTCCATAGCCACTTGAGCTCTTGAAGGTTTTACTCCCTTCATTACCAGAGCATTTTTTGCTATTCTGCACTGCGCTGTTTTAACTGGCAACTAAGCGGTCATGCAACACTGTACGCAAATTAAATTGTTACCATTTTTTCCCCCACACAAATAGAGTTTTCTTTTGGTAGTATTTGATCACCACAGTTTTTTTTTTTTCAATTTGTATTATATAAATTAAAAAAAAGATTTAAAAATGTTGAAAAAAACAATATTTTTTACTTCCTGCTATAAAACACATAAAAATCATATTTCTTCCTAAATTTAGGCCAAAATGTATTCTGCTACGTCTTTGGTAAAAAAAAATCCAAATAAGTGTATATTGATTGGTTTGCGTGAAACTTATAGCGTCTGCAAACTTTGGTATACTGTATATACTGGAATACATTTTTTCTTATACTAGTAATGGCAGTGATCAGCGACTTATAGTGGGACCGTGATAGTTCAGCAGGCAATCTGACACTAACTGATGCTGGGTGGGGACTGACTAACTGACACTGACATCACCAGTGACACTAATAAAGTGATCAGTGCTAATACAATACATTGTCACTATACCACTGACACTGGCTGAGAAAGGGTGTACATCTAGGGGCAATCAAGGGGTTAAGACGGAGTTCCACACATTTAATAATCAGGCGCTCACCTGTCCAACACTCCAGCAATGCGGCTGCCTGCAGCCTCGCTCCTCTCCCCCTCCTCCGTGCGGCGCCGGCATCACAAGTGTGGGGGGCAGCTTTGGCTGCACGCTGTGATTAGCCGGTGTATCTTCTGGGACCTGTGACGTGTCCCAGAAGATCGCCGGGAGGGAGGGGGGGACAGGTGAACTTCCTTCTGGCTCCGCGGCACCAGGAGAGGAAGTGGGAGATGGATACCTGTAAAAAACAGGTATCCGCCCCCCCCCCCCCCAAAAAAAAAATGACATGCCAATTGCGGCATGTCAGGGGGTCACCTTCACTTAAAGCTGGAAGTTCCACTTTTGGGTGGAACTCTGCTTTAACTGTATGCTTAACAAGTGTAATATGTGCTGCTTTTGTTAATAGATGTGGCTGATTTTTCTCCCTGCTTTGCAGGCAGAAACTGTTGTTAGGCAACAGAGGGCTCTGTACTGTGAGACCCTAAGACGATCAGCAGGTCCTGGCCATAAATCATTGGCCGGGGACCAGTTGATTGGCTAGTGCTGTACCGAATCACAGTACAGACGAGGCGGCGTGCGCCCCCTACCTGGAAATCCAGGATCATGTACATGTACGTGATCCGATGCAAAGCGACCACTCCATTGCTGTATATGTACATGGGGCAGTCAGCAAGTGAATAGTGTGTACTTGATTTAGCCAAATACTCTAGTGTGATTTCTGCCTGTTCTGTCATTCCTCTGCTATCTACATGAATCACTTCAGACAGTCCATGACAACACCAGACAGTTCTGGGAGATGGTCCTGCCCCCTCCAACACACAGCAGGTGATTGATAGCTTCAGATTTGCATGTTCTCCTATGAGAATGTGTACATAGGGGTTGCGTCCATTCCTTCCACTCAGGTCTCAGATTACACTCAGCTCCCTGCTCTATGCTGTGCAGTGTGTGAGATCAAATCCCCAACCATACCCATTTATATAAATACACATATTCCTAAATATCTATAATAATGCCTCTTCTAAGAACCACGTTATTTTTGCACAGTGCAGAAAAAAACTCAACCCTGCTGAAAAAAAAAACTTTGGCTTTCCATAATAAAAATAGTTTTGCGCTTTCCTGGAGAACTTCCCCTGAGCAGCTAGGAAGAGCTTAAAGTCACACTAAACTCTGGTTAAATCTATTCAAGCATGTACTCTTAACTCAGAAAAGTGCCTTCTATTGCTCTCAGCCTCCTCCAAATATTCAAATTTCCTTTTTTCTTTTTGGCTGCTGTGATTTGACTTCCTGTTATAGGGTGGCTACGTTCTTTCTCCATGGTCCCACTGTATGTAGGAGAGAATTTTGAAAATTATTGACACCACCAGTTTTCTTCACAGATCGCTGTGTGCGAACTGTATACTCGCACATGAATCAGATAGCATTTTTTTTTGCGAATCTAATGCGAGTTCAGCCATACAACTGTATAGCTAAACTCACACTGCTCAGAGATTGCATGTGATCAGCACCCGCAGTGCAGGTGCGAATCACATGCGATCTCTGAGGATCGCATATGTCTGAACCCTGGCTCAAACCATGAAAACTTCCTAATTATGACTAATTTCTGTTATTTTCAACAATTGGTGTTTTCAAAAAACAGTGCTAATGGACTACAGCCCGGTGCACAGTATATGAGCGGATATTTATACTCTCAGACACTAACCAAGAAAATTGCCACCTCCAAGGCGGGGACAAGTTTGTCCCCATTAGCCGCTGTGTTCCTAAAAATGCAACATCTCCCGGTAATGGACTGTAGTCCGTTGCCGATGTTTTTTACAAACAGAAGTTCATCAGAATTTCTAAGTTATCATGGTTTAAACAACCGGAAGTGATGTGGATTTGGCATTCTGCGGAGTTTGGCATTTGAACAGAACACCGCCTCCCAAAAAAAGCTTTGAAATATGTTAGAGGAGTGGAGGCAGTTTAACGGTGCTTTCAATTTTAAGTAAAGGTCCACTTTAAGTAATGGATCCATGAGACATTTTTGTTAAATAAGATCCTTTAGGCGTCTTACGGTTTAGGTGTAGTGAAGGCCAACAAATTTGGTACTATTGAATCTTTAAGACTACTTGAAGACAAACATTTTTTGTAGCCGTTGCCTGATGTCAGGTAATGGCCCTCTACAACGTAAAAATCCTTGTGTCGCCGATTACCCCTGTTTGAACAGGGGCGGAACCTCCACCGTTAAAAGAACCAATCACAGACTCTCATATTTATAGGCGAGTATATGACACGTGGCCCGACATCAGGTAATCGTGACAAAAAACTTTTGTGGTTAACAACTTTTATTGTCTTTAATCAG
>BLSH010490787.1:1541295-1553734 GCA_018402905.1 Glandirana rugosa | reverse complement strand
GACCGAAATCTTGTAAGGAATCCCCTTGGACTCTTAAGGCAGAAAATGTGTGAGAGAGAGTATACTGCGGCAAGGTGGCTCGGCTGTGCGAATCGCCGTACCAGTATGGTGATTCGTGCACTAGCATCTGTGGGTGAGCAGGGGAACCAATCAACGGGTCAGGCAGATGCGATGTCCGTCGGCAGCTCACGACTGTTCCCCACAGTGACAGAATGGGGATATGCCGAAGTAAACAAGCCAGATGGGATGACACAGAGATCTTGTCTTTCTGCTTTCTGCTATGCAGGAAGACGGATCTCTGTGTTATCCCAGGCAGCCCATCCCCCATATAGTTATTAAACACACCCAGGGAATAAATTTAACCGTTTGATCGCCCCTGATGTTAACCCCTTCCCTGTCAGTGTCATTAGTACAATGGAATATTTTTAGCACTGATCACTGTAATAATGTCACTGGTTTCCAAAAAAGTGTCATACATGTCAGTTAGGTGTCTGATCTTTCCGCCGCAATAACGCAATTACCAAAAATATGTAGCAGAATACATATTGGCCTAAATTGAGGAAGAAATTAGATTTTTTAAAAAAAATTTTATTGGGAATGTTTTATAGCAGAAAATAAAAAATATTGTTTTTTTAAAAAATATTTTATTTGTGTATAGTTCAAAGAGGTGATCAAATACCACCAAAAGAAAGCTCTATTTGTGGGAAAAAAGGACATCAATTTTATTTGGGTACATGGCCATACAAGCGTGCAATTGTCAGTTAAGGTAATGCAGTGCCGTATCAGAAAAAAATGGCCTGGTCATGAAGGGGGTGAAACCTTCCGGGTCTGAAGTGGTTAAAGCAGCTCCAACGTGTCTTCTCCCTCCGGTCTTCTCCCTCCTCCAGTGATGTCTTCTTCCCTCTCTGGTTCTCCTCCCTCCTCCGGTGATGTCTTCACCCCTCTCCGGTTCTTCTCCCTCTGATGTTTTCTTCCGCTGTCTTCTTCCTCTCATTCTTCTGCTGCCTCCGGTTCTTCGTCCTCTGGTGACTTCTATTCAAATCAATGGGCTCTCATAGGGAACCATTGATTTTGACATGTCAAAAAAAATCATTTGGCTCGGCTTAACATTGTATCCAGTGTTGAGCCACGTTTAGCAGGCTTTAGCAGTGTTTTTTTTACAGCTGTAACGCCGGTCCCCAGAACATGCTGGCCCTTTTTTGCAGCTTGAAAACGCCTATGCCACTTACAGCTCCTAAAAGTCTGTGTGTGCATGAGGCCACTGAATAACATGGAGAAGCATTTTTAAGCTTCATTAAAAAAAATCTGACGCTGGTTAAAGCAGCTGTAAAAACGCCCTGTGTGCATGAGGCCTAAAGGCTAAATTTTAAAAAACAACAAACAAACATCTTATACTGTAATTATATGCTCTGTGCAATTTTTTTGCACAGAGCAGCCCCGATCGGGTCCCCCACTGGAGCTCTGGGCTCCTCCTCCCCCTCCGAGTGCCTCCATAAAAAGCTGTTTGCTATGAGGGCACTCGTGTGTGCTCGCTCCTAAGCCCCGCTGTCCATAAGACACACAGAACGAGGCACGGCCCCGGCCTTGCTCCCTCCTCACTGGCTGTGATTGATGGCAATGGTTGCCAATGGCAGAGACTTGGGTAAGTATTAGGGTGACTGCGGTGGGAGCTGCATATTGGAGGTTTTTTACCTTCATGCATAGAATGCATGAAGGTAAAAAACCTTCAACCTTGAGGGCTCATGCACACAGGACGTTTTAACAGCTGCTATTAGGGGCGTATGGCTTTTTTTAAACTGCCGATAAACGCCCCTCCGTGTTAGCCTATGTGTCCATTCACACATAAACTGTCAGAGGCATTTGGAGGCATAAGCATTTAGGGGGAGTAGAAAAAAATGACAGCCTGTGAGTCCAGGAGAGGAGGCTGTTTAGAAGAAAAAACTAAAAAATGCCCAAAACACATCTAAACACTGCTTAACGCTTCTAAATATTGTAACAAGCTTCTAGTTGCATTTAGCCGCATTTGGCATTTTTAGGTGTTTTTACATTATAGGGAATGTTTTAACTGAAAAAAGCCAAAAAACGCAAACGCCAAAAAACACCCATAAATGCCCATAAATGCTATTCAAAAACGTGGCTAACAGCGCGTTTTTAACGCTGCTTTTTCCTGAAAGCTGTGCTGGCTTTCTATAAGTTTTCTGTGTGAATGAGGCCTTAGAACCACTTTAATTCTTACGTAACCTAAAAAAGGTTACCTTGCCCACCTATACGACAATTTTGGCAAAAGATTTTCGATCTACATTGTAGGCTGATGGTGACTACCATCCAACCCCCACCGGAGATAGCTCTGCTCTCTATTATCCCGGGCCCACTAAAGTTAGTGAAAAAAGATGGTTACGACACTTCCTCGCGGCAGCACGAACAGTGATACCCCGCTTATGGAAATCAACAGGGGCATGGACAGAGCCTACACGTGCCCCCAATACAACTGAGCCATGATGGAGTACCTCCCCCCCCCCCTCCTCCTCTGTTCTATATCTTCCTAATTCTTCCATATTTGTTTCACCCTTTCCATATATAGGTATCCTATATATGCAGATAGCAGACAGACCCCTACAGCATATGCATCTTGGGAATAAGAATAGCTAACTGCCCTCATCATGAGTACGCAGACTGTTAAGACATATCTCCACCATTTTCAAGAGCATGACTATTTAAAACATATAACCAATGCATATGGCAGAGCTGTTTGGTCAATCAAATCATCAAGATGTTACCATATTAAAATGCCATGGATACAATCTGAACACCAATGTTCTATCAGATAGCTATTACTGCTTTATTATAATAACGTTGTCTGTACGAGATTTCTGTTCCTCTTCTTGCTCAATAAAACTAGATTGAGCTAAAAAAGGTTACCTTTACTAAGCACTGTTCCAACAATAAATGATTCATGATTCATGTGGAGTTCTCTTAACCACTTGCCGACCGCCGTCTGACGGCGACAGAGTGGCTCGATATCGCAAACCGCCATCATATGACTGCGGCTGCGATATCACTCACTGTGAGCGCGTGCTCACTGTGTCCGGGGGGGGGCCAGGGAGCGGGTACGGCGGACTCGATTTCAACCAGCTACCCCCGATGCCCCCCTGCAGTGAAAGAACGGAGGTCCGTCTAAGTAAACACGGATCTCCTTTCTGTTAGAGGGGGAAGGACTGTGATCACAGGCCTGCTGTATTTGGAAGCCATGATCACTCCCTTCCCCCAGCCAGGCCAGTCAACAAACAGTTAGAACACGCCCAGGGAACACAGTTAACCCTTAGAGCGCCTCCTGCAGGTTAACCCCTTCACTGCCAATGGCATTTACACAGTAATCAGTGCATTTTTATAGCACTGATCGCTGTATAAATGCCAATGGTCCCAAAAAAGTGTCAAAATGGTGTCCGACATGTCCACTGCAATATCGCAGTACTGCTAAAAATCGCAGATCGTCACCATTACTAGTAAAAAATAAAAAAAAATAAAAACCCCAGAAATTAATTCTCATCATCTGTAAACACAGCAACTTTTGCGCAAACCAATCAATAAACGCTGATTGCGATTTTTTTTAACCAAAAATATGAGGAAGAATATAAATCGGCCAAAACCGATGGAAAAACTTTTTTTTATATATTTTTTTGGATTTGTATTTTAGCAAAAAGTAAGAAATTTGTTTTTTTTTGCAAAATTGTCGCTCTTGTTTTGTTTATAGCGGCGATCAGAAATGACACAGAGGAGATCAAATACCACCAGAAGAAAGCTCTATTTGCGGGAAAAAAAGGACGCAAATTTCGTTTGGGTACAACGTTGCACGCCCGTGCAATTATCAGTTAAAGCAACGCAGTGCCGGATCGCAAAAAGTGCTCCGGTCCTAAAGTGGGAAATCCTTCTGGGGCTGAAGTGGTTAAAAGACAGAGTTAAGATGCTGGCGAAAAAAATTGCATTCTTTATCTACTGTAAGCTGATGTGTATCCAAAGATATTTCAGTTCTTAATACTTTTGATTATAAAAAAATTCCTACCAGAATATATTTTTTTGGGGCAGAAAGATATTTGGGTATCTCCACCACTGACAGGAGACACAACCACAGTATATACATCTCCACATGGTATCTCTGTGACATCACAGTAGCTGACACCGGTTAATGGATTGCAGGTAAAATTTCCTTTAGAACCATATATATTGACAGTGTAGTTTTCAGGTCCAGGTGAAACCCGCCATGTTACACGGATTCCACTGTTTGACAACCGGTACAGCTTGACTCCAGATGGACAGCAAGCACCTAGAACACAAATACACTACTTAGTCTACAAACTTCAGAAAACCAGATTGATAATTGAATATGTTACGTTTATGCTATGTGTATTCACTATGAATAAACAAAAATAAAATCTTCTCTAGTAGGAAGTTGAGTCCACTACTGGTCTATAGTTTTTATACTAACAGAGCTTGATAACTCCTATTAGGAGTTTCCTGGTGCATCATTTTTTTAAGGATGAAAACCAGAGAAAAATAATACAGCTTTCCTCTTTATATATATCCAGTGACTCATTAGTTTTAAAAAGTCAGTTTCTGCACTGTAAAGCAGAACTCCAGGGCAATATGTATAAAAAAACACTATAGGGCTGATTTTCTAAAGGCAAATGGGCTGTTCACTTTGCCAGGGAATTTTCGCCAATGCTTAGTGAATGAGGTGAAGCTCTGCTGCTTCCATCATTCAATCGTGTACAAGCAAAAAATTGGATTTTTTCTTTATACTTACCTGTAAAATCAATTTCTTTGAGTACATCACGGGACACAGAGCAGCCATATACATTACTACCTGGGTTATACGCCACCTCTAGGTGAATGGACACTGGTAGAATAACCAAAACAGGAATTCCCTCTCTATACAGCCCTTCACATACAGGAAGTACACCAGTTTTGTAGCAACCAATGAACTCCCAAAAAGAGAAATGGATTTTACAGGTAAGTATGAAGAAAAAAATCCAATTTTCTTTCTCGTACATCACGGGACACAGAGCAGCCATATACATTACTACCTGGGATGTCCCAGAGCAATAGCCCTGAGGGGAGGGAGACACACTGTATGAGAACACCATCAGATGTATACAGCAGCTTGTAAGATGCTATGGCCAAAAGCCGAGTCCTCCTCTGCCCTAACATCCCCCTGATAAAATCTTGTGAAGGTATGTACCGAAGACCAAGTAGCGGCCTTGCAAATCTGTGCCACTGACGCCTGATGGCGGAAAGCCCAGGAGGTTCCAATACCCCTAGTAGAATGAGCTCTGACCCCCAAAGGGAGGAGCTTTACCTTTCAGGCCATAGGCCTGAGTGATTAACTGGCAAATCCAAAGTGAAATGGACACCTTAGAAGCCGCTTGACCCCTCTTGGGGTCTTCCGGCAAAACAAAAAACGCTTCAGAATTTCTGACGCCAACAGACCCAGATTCTGACTGCCTGCACCACATCCAAAAGGTGCAACTGCTTCTCTTCTGGCGACCCAGGCTGAGAGAAAAAAGAAGGTAGAACAATGTCTTAATTTAAATGAAAACCAGAAACTACCTTAGGCAAAAAAGGACGGAAGAGGACGTAGCACCCCCTTATCCTAATGCAAAATCAAATACGGCTCTTTACAGGAAAGGGCCGCCACTTCAGAGACCCTTGTAGCCGAAGTAATTGCAAAAAGAAAAGCCAACTTCCATGTCAGAAGAACTAACGGAAACTCCTTGATCGGTTCAAAAGGTTGCTCCTGTAGCACAGACAGAACCAAATTCAAATCCCAAGGACAAAGAGGAATCTTCACAGGAGGTAATAATTGAGTCACTCCTTGAAGAAAAGTTTGGATCAGGGAATGCAAAGCCAAAGGCTTCTGGAAGTACACTGATAATGCCGAAACCTGCCCCTTAATTGTTGTCAAGGCTAATCTCTTATCTAAGCCTGACTGAAGAAAAAAGAGAATTCTTCCAACCAAGTACTGTAGGCCTTCCAAACGCTGTGATAGATCTTCCTGATGACCGCCTTTCTGGCATTTACCAATGTAGATACCACGATCTCCTAGCATCCTAGCTTCAATGGCCACGCTGTCAAATTCAGTGAGTGTAAATTTGGGTGGAATATAGGTCCCTGTGCTAGTAGATCGAGCCGGAGCGGAAGCGTCCAAGGCTCGCCTACTGTTAATCTCACTATCTCCGGGTACCAGGCCCTCCTGGTCCAGGACAGACCTACCAAGATGATTGATGTCATCTCCTTTCAGATATTGTGCAAAAGATGTGGCAGGAGAGGAATCCGAGAGGAATGCATAGATCAGAGAGAACTGAGCCCAGGGAACTACCAGTGCATCTATGCCGATCGCAAGGTCATCTCTTGCTCTGGATACAAACTGCTGAACTTTGCAGTTGAACCTGGATGCCAACATATCTACATCCGGCATGCCCCAATGCTGGCAAATCTGCATAAACACCTGTGGGAGCAGAGACCATTCTCCTGGATTTATCTGTTGGCAGCTGAGATAGTCCACCTACCCCCAGAACGTGGACTGCAGACAGAACTGGCGCATGATTTTATGCCCAAGACAGCACATGACTGACCTCCAAGTGAGCCAGGTGACTCTTGGTGCCACCCTGGTGGATGATATAGGCCACAGCCGTGGTACTGTCAGTTTGCACCCTTACTGGGTGAGCTTGTAACCTTGCTGTCCAACAATTCAGTGTGAGGCGTATTGCCCATAGCTCTAGAACATTGATGGGCAATTCCTGTTCCTTCAGAGTCCATTTCCTCTGGACTGTGGTACTTTCCATGACAGCACCCCACCCGGAGAGACTGGCATCTGTGGTCACTACCTTCCACGACAGTGGAAGAAAAGACATTCTTTGTACCATATTCTGGTCTATTAACCACCAGACGAGACTTCCTCAAGCCCTGGGGGTTATGATCATGCAGGAATCCAAAGCCTGCATCTTCCTGCTCCATGCAGGCAGAATGTTCTGCTGCAATGCCCTGGAATGGAATTGGGCATACAGAACTGCCTTGAATGAGGAAATCATCCTTCCCAGAAGACTCATACAGAGTCGGACAGATGGGCGTCTCTTTCGACTTACTTGCCGAACTTGATCCCTTAGGGCCTTGACCCTTCTTGGAGGTAAGAACACTTTTGTCTGGACTGTGTCCATAACAAGGCTTAAGTATTCCAGACTTTGAACTGGTTTTAAGGCCCATTTCTCTGAATTTATGATCCATCAGGGATGTTCCAGGAATTGGACTGTAAAGGCCACATTCCTCATCAAAACCTGCAGCGATTGATCCCTGAGTAGGAGATTGTCTATGTAGCCTGCAATCAAGATCCCCCGCAATCTTAGAAGACCCAGCCCTGGCACCAGGACCTTTGTGGTGGTTGCAAGTCACAAACTGAAAGTGCTGCTCCTCTATGACAAAGCGCAAAAGCCTTTGAAAAGGCTTTTGAAAAATTGACACGTGCAGGTATGCATCCCTGATATCTATGGATGCCAGGAAATCTCCTTCTTAGAGAGAGGCCACTACAGAGTGGACTGATTCCATATGAAAGGGCCACACTGAGAGATAATGGTTCAGTACTCTTAGATCTACAGACACTGCTGGAAAAACTGTAGTACTTCCTGTATTGGAGGGGTTATATTACTATTATTCTGCCAGTGTCCATTCACCTAAAGGTGGCGTATAACCCAGGTAGTAAAGTATATGGCTGATGAACGAGAAAGAAATGCTGTTTTTTTTCCCCTGCACCTTATTGGGTATTCATTGCAAAGTGAAACCTCACCACATTCTCCCAGTTCTGGGGCAATTTTGCTGGCAAAGTGTATCTTCCCTTGCAAAGTGAACAGTCTATTTGCCTTTAGTAAATCAACCTCTATATTTCTAGTTAGGTTTTAATGAAAAAAACAAATGAACATGTTTTACATATTGCTAACATAATTAGGGCATAGCAGATCTTTGCATCAATTAGGTTTTTTTTTTTCATTTTTACAGAGTTAAAATGCTTTTTAAAAAAATTGCATTCTTTATCTAAACTGATTTGTATCCAATGATATTTCAGTTCTTAATAATTTTGATCATATAAAATTCCTAGCAGAATTTTACAGTGCTTCAATGTAAAACAATTTCATGGTAAAGCAGAGGCAAGCACAATGGTGACCTCATCAATATGCTGCTGCTTTTTCATTGTTAAATAGCAAGCTAGGGAAAGAGAAGTGACTATGGGTAGCATGATTGGGGGGGGGGGGGGGGTGTAGTAGTAAGAAGGGACATCCGCTTTAAGCACAACATTTATGCAAATGACACTGACATCTTGTAATTAGGAGGCACATAAATGGCATAAAACACACTTTTTCTAATAGAAAGTGACTTACTTGACGAATACCCATGATATGTGCACTGTGACATAAGGCCTGTTTCACTAACTGCATCTAGGGACACTGAGTAACTTGTTCCACAGGTGATACATCCCAGAAGGCAGTGGTCTTCCAGTGTGTGGCACTTTGCCTGTCCTTTTGGTGATTCCAACATAGTGGTATATGTCTGGGCTCCAGTAGCGATGGACCAGCTGACGTTTGTCACAGACTGTGTGATTTGCACTACGCTTATATTTGCTGGGCAGCAGGGAGCTGTAATGAAAATGAATAATGTAATATTATTGTAATATTGTAATATTATTAAATAATATTTTAATTTCCTGTGATTTTTCATAGACTAGAATGACAATGCACAATTTTATAAAATATTTCTTATTTTGGATATTAACAAAATACGATCATGATTGCCAATGGGAACGTTGCTGCTGGAACAATATGGTTGAGATAGTTACTCCTGCAATATCCTCAAAGAGCTGAAGCACTATAATTTTGAATATGAAATTCTGTTTTTGCATGTCAAAAGATCTTCTAAAGTAAACCTATACTGAGAGGCACATATAGACTGTCATTGCTAACATATCACGCTAACAGTTCTAGTTCATTTGTTGTCATGATGACAGATTTTCATCACTGGAGCCTGTAGGCAGACAACATTTGGGACCCAGCACAGCACCCCTTTAATAGGATCATCTGCATTACACAAAACATTTGTTAGCGTTCATGGTCCTAACCCGTCTTAGAATATAGAGATAATGTACAGTATACTGTAAATGCATTCCGAATGATGATGGAAATGTGTGGCTAAAAAAATACCCAGGGGAAAGCTACCTCATGTTGCCTATAAGAACTTACCATTGAAACACTAAAGGATTTTAGAATGTTCACACAATAAAATGTGTGAATATTAACTTCAGTTATCCGATTATGAAAGGAAAATACCTGTTTACTTACTTCATGATTGGATAAATGAAATCTTAACACACTTTTTTGTATACATTCTGAAATTCTTTTGTAATTTAGCCTTAAAGTGTAGCTAAACATACAGGGGAAAGCAACCTATTTGCAACCTGCAGCAACTTACCTACTGTGCCTATGGTTAAAATCTACCCAACTGAAATACAAGAACTACTGAGCAAAAACAAGAAGGTTGATTAGGAGTTCTGACTTAATTCTAACTTGTTTATGCATGCTTGCTCCACATCAGTGACTCGGGTAGTATTAAAGTTAGACATCCAGGCACTTAAAATTATCAGAAGGAGATCAGCAATCAGTGCCATCATATTTCTCTCAGTACGGGTTAAATTTACAATTATTGATGTAGATAAATAGTAAGAATTAATAGTAAGAACAAATATTAAGAATTAAATATTACTTGTCATAGATCTGTATAACGGTAATAGAATGAATAACAGACAACTGACATTTTAGAGAGTAAAAATGAATTGCTTTAAACTTATTTTCAATGCAGGGAGAGTGCAAAAGGATCTCTTTAGCAAAATCGATTACTATAAAATTGTTGCCTAGGTGCTTTAGGATTACATTAATTGAGGTAACAATACAATTTGCCTTACCATAAAGGAGTGGAAGCAGATACTCTTAACCCCATTGGAGTAAGAATTTTTTTGTAAATGCAGCTGATAATGTTGTGCCCCCTCAGTGCTTTAAAGGGGAAACATGGTAAATAAAAGAGCAAACATACATACTCACCTATGTGGCTTCAGCATCGTTCTGAAGCTGCAGCTGTCCCTCGCCCAAGAAGTGAGCAATCACATGACCGCCGATCTCTCTCATGGTCCACTGTGCAGAGTGGTTACTGCCAATCACCACTTTCTGCCCCCCCATCTCAGTGAAGCACTGGGCTGGAGAGGGGTTGCGCTGAGAGACTGGGCCAGCTGCCAATCAGGCATCTGGGTGGATCATGAAATTATTGCAGGGATCCCTGCAGAACCTGAACCAGCTCTGTGACAACAGCTGGCAGCAGGCTTTAGCCCACTGTCAGCTGATTCTGGCTGACGGGAGTTGTAGTTTGCTGCATTTCCCAGTGTTTCCCTGTCATGGCTGCCTCCAGTTAGCGAGAAGGTGGACAGGTTGTGCTTTGCAATCAGCAGAGCCCTGTGGGAGGTGTGCAGCTGGCAAGGTCCTGGTGACGTCACTCAGCCTTCTGATGGGGAAAGCTGAAGAAGATCTTAAACCTTGTGTGAAAGTGCTTCTGCAGAGTCGGGGTCAGAGGCGTAACTAGAACCTTTAGGGCCCTGGTGCAAGAAATTATGAAGGGCCCCCTGGCCAGGGCCCTTCCCACTGATCCTGGGGCCCTTTACGCCTATCATGGGTCCCTTTATTACGATACTGCAGTGGGGCCCTTTCACAAGTTCTGCAGCAGGCCCCAGGGGGACCAGGGAAGCACACAGGGGCCCTGGGAACAGCAGAAGACAAGTAAACTGGATAGAGGAAAATGGAGGAGATTGGGTCCTCTAAATGCCACCCCCGCCATCCCTCCTATTCAGGTGTACAAGGGAGGCACATGGGCCCCCTGGACCATGGGGCCCGGTTGCAATTGCAACCCCTGCAACCCCTATCGTTACGCCCCTGGTCGGGGTGTAAGAAGCATCTCATACTGGACTCAGTCTAGACTCGATTGGCAGAAGATTCAGAAGATTGCTGGACCCAGCTCAACACTGATTGTTAGAAGCCTTGAGCCATGCACATGTGTCCATGGGGAGTGATTAAATCCTTATAAGCTGATTTTGGTTACTCCATTAGTTTGGAAGCCATATCTTTCTGTTAAGCTGCTTCCCGTTTATCGGTGGTGGATTCTTGCACAGCGTATGGGAGAAATTTGGATTTTCTACCTTTTCTTCACTTGGTGTTATATCTACAGCTTGATTTTTTTCATTTAAAGGAGCTCTCTCCTCTTTGGGTCTACGTGGACTATTTATGGACTATCTTTTTGATTGGGTTTTATCACTAATGTTTATGTCAATTTTATGATAAGCGCTGCAATTTCTTTTAACAAATCGGTATTGAGGTATTTATCTATATGTCTGTTTGCTAGCTGCTGTCTTGGAAAAATTAATATTGATTAAGATTTAGCACAGATACCCTCTTGGCTTTATTTTCACCTATCATTATACATCAGTGCCACCTGCCAGTACCCACCAGTGCCACCTACCTTTGCCCACCAGTGAGTGCCACCTATCTCTGCCCACCAGTACTGCCAATCAATGCCCATTAGTGCCGCATCATCAGTGCCACCAATCAGTGCTGCCTATCCACATCACCTACCAGTGCCTGCTAATGACCATCAGTGCCACCCATCAGTGCCACCTATCAGTGCCCTTCAGTGCTGCCCACCAGTGCTGCCCATCAGTGCCACCCATCAGTGCCAACCATCAGTGCCACCCATTAGTGCCACCCATCAGTGCTATCTCATTGGTGCCCATTAGTGCCACCTTATTAGTGCAGCCTATCAGTGACCATCATTGCAGCCTATCAGTGCCCATCACTACAGCCTCATCAGTGCACATCAGTGACGGAAAAAAATTACCTGTTTTCAAAATTTTATAAAAGACAATTAAACAGTTTTTTTTTCAAAATTTTCAGTCTTTGTTTGTCGTTATTTGCAAAAAATAAAAAAACCCAGCAGTGATAAATAGCACTAAAAGAAATCTCTATTTGTGGGGAAAAAATTATACGGGCGTCTGTGCAGCCCCCTGTAGCGACCTAGGTCCCCTGTTCCACTCATTGTAACGGACCTAGGTCGTTACGTTAGGGCTCACACCGAGCCCAATGGCGATTACCATGACGTTAAGGTGGGGCTCGGTGTGAGCCCCAATGGCGGTCCCTCCAATTTGGGGGGAGGACGGGTCTCGTTAAAAGTCGAAAGTGGTACCAACGTGAAACTCACTGTTTACGTGCCAGTACGATGTGACGTGGGTAAACTGTAAAAATATTAAAAAAGGGGTGTTTATCTCTAAAGAAAATCACGATAAATAGTGACGACCCAAAAAAATAAA
>BLSH010490787.1:1514197-1529180 GCA_018402905.1 Glandirana rugosa | reverse complement strand
TTCCTCAGGGAAACACTGTTTACGGCGAGGAAAACAATTGCGAAGCACTGGATGCAAGCACTTGCACCAAAGCCACAGGACTGGATAAGGGAGGTTAATACGGCACTACCTTATAAAAAACTGATTTACACTCATAGAGGCTGCCCTCAGAAATATGAGAAAATATGGGACAGATGGCTAACGGTATCCGACACATGTCTCACCTGATTTAAAGTGAGAAAGCACTGCCCCCAGGGGAGAACACTCTACTAGGATACAGCAGACGAACCTGGGTCTAAAAGGACAACGTAGCATGTACACCGTGATCAGCGTACGACAGAGAAAATAAAACACATCTAACACAGTACATCAACAAGAAGCTGGGATACCAATGTAACATTGAAAACTGTTGATCTTGTTAACACTAAGATAGATGTGATATATTAGTACTTGATGGAAACTTGCTTTATTGGAACGCGACACCGGAACAAATGTACAGATGTAAAGATTGCAAATGTATAATGTATTTGTTTCTGTAATACAAATAAACCTGATTTTTTGGATCAAAAAAAAAAAAAAAATCCATTGCTGCCACATTCAGCAAGCTTGTACGTGTGCATCCCCTCTTGTCACATTTCAAAATTATTCATCTTTCACCTTAAGATCAGTGCGAACGTTTCCTTTTCTTACATGGTCACACTATCTCACAATTCTGCTTGCATCATTTACATTTTGTAACAAAGTTTATACAGTCTATTTATAAAAAAAATTGCTTTGTGAAAGTCTCAGCATTCATGCAAAAGTCAAAAATAACACTAATAATGTTTGTAATATGTTTAAGATGTCAGTTTCTATATGTTGTCTTTTACAGAGCAAATCTAACATCCCCTGAAATCTGATCCATGTTATACTTACCTGCTCTGTACAATGGTATTGCACAGAGCAGCCCCATTCCTCCTTTTCTGAGGTTAACTGCCAAAGCTGTCCACTACTCCTTTTCTGCCTATGTGCTATGGGGGCACACTTGCAGTGCTTTGCAACGCTGCCCTCTCTCTCACCTCACTTAACATGGAGGCAGCAGTGGGCGCCATTGGCTCCTTCTGCTGTCAATCAAATAATGTGAGGAGGGAGCGAGGGGAGGGACATAGCCACACTGTGTGTGAGCAGATGCACACAGCCTGGCTCGGGATCAAGCCTGCACGTGTTCTCCCTTAGCAAGCAGCTGGCTATGGAGGCAGACACAGCAGAAGTAGAGGTTCAGGGCTGCTCTGTGCAATACTATTGCACAGAGCAGGTAAGCATGTTTATTATTTTAGAAAAAGAAAATCAACTTTACAATACTGTTTATAGTTCACATCTGCTTACCTGTGGTATAGTTCAAGAGCTCACCCAGGGGGCTTTGCCCTGCCTTGTTATATGCAAAGACGCTCATAAAATAGATGAACCCACATTCAGAGGGAAAATAACATGGAGACTGGGATGTGTTGCAGTGAACTTCAAAACCATCATCACTCTTCACAAACACAACATAATAATCAGCGAGGTTTCCATGAGACCATGATACTGTGAGATTCCCAGGATTGTCCTCCACAACTGTGATCCCATTAGGTGCACATGGAACTGAAATTAAAAATATATTACTATGAATCCAGAACGATATTATGAAATTTACAATTAAATGTAAAAGCTATTATTTTCTCCCTATTTACTAAATGTATCCTGTTAATGTGATCTTCTTCGGCCTCTTAAATTGTCTATACTCTGGTGGACTTTAGAACCAACGTTCATAGGAATAGTCTTTGTACATTCGATGACTGGACAATTGTCATTCAAAAATACTTCAAAATTTTGTTTGCTTTTAACATTCAATTTTGAAATCAATGTAATTTCTCAAACAAAAAACACATGTACTGTTACAAATTTGTTCATTTGAGAAAATATTTCCATCCTGCTCCTTCGAATTCTCTCATCACTGTGGTCGAAAACGAACTTTAATTTGACCCCGCTAACAATTAGCATTCTTAAAACAAAAAATGTTAAACAAAATGATATTTGTGTATAGCTAGCTTTACCCCTAAACATTTGGTAAGCAAAATTACATGGACACCAACACTTTTTTCACTTTCATTATTTGTTAAATATACAGTGTTGCTATTGAAAAAAATTGCCTTTATATTTAAATGAGAGGTACAGCCAAAGCGTGTTTTTTTCTGTACTTCTCATGTGGATCACAGGAGTGTAGTTGGTTCTGCACTCCTGTGACCCATTTTCAGCGGCCTGTCGACTGACGTCACAGAGCCGGCCCAGGCTGGGGCAAGATCGCGACAATAAAGTTAGGATCTGCCCACAACCCTGGACCGGCAACTGGCTCAGCCTCTCAGCGAACCACTGAGAGCCTGAGCCAGCTGCTGCTGCCCCCTCCACCACCCAGCGCTCCAGTGAGTGTGTGGGCGGGGGGGAGGTTGGCAGAGCAGAGAGCTAGTGACTGACAGTCACCAGCTCTCTGCTCATGGAGCTGTGAACAATCAGAGGTCTTTGATCACTCAGTTTTCAGTCTTAGAGCCGACGGGGGACAGATGCAGCATCAGACCGATGCTGCATCCACCTAGGTAAGTATAAACTTCTCTTTTATGCAGTATTTTTTCATTCAAGGGTCAGCTATTTTAATCCTATTTAGCTAGTTTAATAACATTTAATTCCATGTAAAGCAACATTTAAAAAATCTACTCTGCAAGGTCTCTCATTCTGCAGATATTTGAATTCAAGTATACTAAAGTTACAGATATGAGTGTATGTATTGTATGATGTTTCAGCTGTCTCTTCTCTTCTTGTGCCTGACAGATTTAACCTAATTCAAACACAGTAATATTTTTTTCTTGAAACAAATTTTTGTTCAAAGGGAACAGAAGGGTGGATCTTAGGAAACCTGTCAGGAATACATTAACTGCCATTGCTGACCTCTCATTCTGAAAAAAATAGTTGGCTGGTGGATATCTTTTACATTCAGTCCTTGACTCAGAATATGTAAGCATTAAGTTTCTAATAATAATAATAATAATCAGAAAATGCAGCGCTTTTTTTCTTATTAGTTTCTTAATGACCAGCCAACATTTGACTACAACCTGTTATTCAGCATTCTTTAGTGCCATGGATCTACATATGTTATTTTACATTGCTTTAAAGTCATATTAAGCCCATTTTTCAATTTAACCTCTTCCCGCAGACGAGGTCATATATGCGGCCTTTTGGCGGGTGGGCTTTAATGCTGAGAAGCCTCCAATATGCGACCCTATGTAAACACTCTTTTGTGCCGAGAGCATGTGTCCTCTGCGCTACCAGCACAGTCATCAGCTGGGACCAGAAAGCTTCCATTGCATACCTGCGATCCAGAGCTTTCCAGTTATGTGACCGCTGTGACGGCCAATCACAGTGGTCACATGATCCAAATGTCTGTCTCCGGTTCCAAGCATTAAGAAGCTTCTAAAGGGCTAGGAGGTGATGGTGGGAATTGGTTAAGGAGCTGATTTAATCACTTACTGAGTTTGCAGCTTCTTTATCTTTTAGTCCTTATCTGTGTTCCACTTTAATCTAGTGCCAAGACCACTGCCTCAGGTTTCCTGTTTAAGGATGGCTCATTTCTCTTGCAGCATTCTAAGGGGCCAGCCTTGCATGCAGGGACTAGATTTGTGTCCCTCTACTCTGTGTGCATCAATAGAAACACAGCCTCGTAGCCTAGAAGGCAAGGCATGCCCCTGCCCTTTCCTCCACCTCCCCCAATCCTTCTCCAACCTAACAGACTGACTGGAGACTGCACTGTCCACTTTTAGCTCTTTCCTGTGAAGACCGAAAGTTCAGGTAAGTAGCCACTGAAAGAGCAGGAGCCAACAGCAGCTGTAAACTACAACTGTTTAGGTAACAATTTAAACAAATAATTTACTGGGGAATGTTTATGTTATTGTTTTAAAGTGAAAGTCCAGGATCAGTCTAAGTATGCTTATACTTATCTATTCTGAAGGCGCTCCAGTTTGGTCACGTGATCTACCCGTGGCCGGCTTCAGGGGAGAGGAGAGATTGCCAGAAACGGCTTAAATGCCTGGGTGGTGACATCACCCATAGACTTACTATGGGGCATTTGTTGACGGCTCCCCCTCCTTTCCCCTGAAGCTGGCTGCTGGGAGCTGATCACATAAATGGACTGGAGCACCCTCAGAATAGGTAAGTATAAGCATCTTCCTTCTACAGAGTAGTTAGTATAGGATTTAGAAGGGGAGTGGGAGCAGATTTAAGCTTAGTTAGATTGATCCTGGGCTTCCAATTTAAGCGAAAAAAACACTTAGGGTTTATTAATACATTAAGTACATGTGCCATAAGAGAATCTGCATGGGCCTGTGTGTTAGCAGGTGCAGTTAGCTAGTCAGCCACTAGGTGGCTCATTCCCAAATAATGTGGTAAAGGGAATTTTTTAATTGGGTGTTAGGTCCCTTTAAGAGAAAACCTTCCTGTAGTGATGCAGTGGGTATGTTAGTGCCCATATAAATGCCAGGATGGGTGACGCTTTCAGAGTAAGGTCGTGGGAGTCAAACCCCCTGGAGCTATTCGCATGTGGTCAGCTAATGCCAAAGGCCCTGGACAAGGCTGGAACTCTGGGTGAGATAGTTCAACACCCAGAAGGACCAGCTGTAGTCACCCTGACTATTTTACGGTATGTTGTGGAGTGTGAGCGGGAAGCAAAATGCCTTTTAGGCCACGCTATGTGTCCTCTGACATGAGTAGTAGTACACCTTGGAACAACTGTAACATCTGAGAGCATGCCATGCTGGGCAGAGCTATAGATTGGGAAAAAAGAGAGACTGGTATACTAAAGAAAAGCACCTTGATTAGACTTGTTTATAGAAGCTGTAGGCTGCGGGCTTATTATACATGGAGAAGTGGTCCCAACAATTTGGTGCTCCCAAGGAGAGAGAAGTGAAGTGAAGATGGCTTACAAGTTATGTGCTGGCATTCTGCGCTCAAATGACTGCTACAGAATGACTGCTCCTGTGTATGGCCAAAGTATTCTGTCAGTATGTCGATGTGATGTTAAATATCAAAACCATCTTTGAGAAGTTCAAGCAAAGTGCAGAAAATGCATTCCTTGCATGGCCTTTCCTTTACTCTTTAAAATTAAGGCCAAAGGCCAGGGATTTTGTGAGCGGGACTATGGCAAGGTGTTTGGCACAATATGGCAAAGGCTTTCATCTACCAGCAGGTGGGTTGTTGTCCTATCCAAGAAGAAATGGGGCGGGGACTTAAGCAATTTGGCGCCAACAACCAGTCAGTCACAAGTCCTCTTATATGTGCACCTGTAAAATTGTGTACTCAACTGAAAATGAAATTTAGTCAAGCATTTAAAGTATGGACTTTCATTTTAACTAAAAAATAATTCAGCAGGAAATAATGTAACACGACACAATGGGACACAATAGGATAACTGCATGACAGCCATTGCTAGTGTTGTTAAACTGATTACACACATAAGGATATAAGTGTACTAAAGCTAGTCACAGCTAAAATTTCGTCTGATTCCTGCTGGACAAAATTTTAACTGTGGGTGGCCTTATTGGTGCCCCACTGCTCGACAAAAGTCAATTTTTCAATTGACTTTTGTCATAGGAGCCAGTCTGAAAACTCATCCAATTAAATGCAAGCACTGTTCAGGTATTTCAATGGCTGGCAGCTGACTTTCCTTTATCCACACTGCTTAGCATGGATGGGGGAATACATGGATTTCTCTCATCCAGACAGCTTAAGACCTCTCCAACCCATTCCTAGGTTTTATCTCTTCCTCCATTCTCATGCCTCCCAACATTTTGAGATAGGAATGAGGGACCCCTATTAGCAAAAGTACGTAAGCATTGGACACACCACTTGTCAAGCCCCCCTTAAAGAAGAACTGTACAAAAAAATTGATTGGGTAAACTCTCAAGTGCTTCTTACTGCTGCTATTCCTTTATATTGCCTTTTGGAATTTACAGATGCGGCAATTTAGAAATTGGATGAAAGGTTTAGCACTGGGAAACTCTTTTTGAAAGATAAAAAGTGCATTTTATATACAATTATGAGGGACAAATGAGGAGGAAAGAGGGACAGAGGGACTTTCTTCCAAATGAGGGTCAGTCCCTCGAAATCAGGGACAGTTGGGAGCTCTTAATAAATCTATCTAAGCAAAAGGCATTAAACAGGTCTTCTAATTTTTAATTTTTCCAGCAACAACACACCTGATAACAGACTCCAGGTTTTTGGTGATAGAGTGGTTCCTGCTTCATTGGTAGCTACCAGGGACACTGCATATTCTGTTCCACACTGTAAAGAAGTGATTGCGCATGGAGACACAGACATTGTACAATTAAGACTGGTGTCTCCACTATAAAGAAGTATGGTGTAGTTCGATGAGCCATCAGCTTCAGCTACAGAGAATGTGGCTTCCAGAGCTCCACTGTTGAAAGTAATTTGCACATCTGATGGGGCAGCTGGTCCTAAAATATAAATAAATTAATTAATACCCATATACAGATGTACATATTTCCTACTGCTAATTATTGTGTTTTATGACAACAAAAAGTAAAATATTAAATTAGTAAAGGTCATGGAGCCACTCAGGGAATCCTAATATTCCTAATATATAAATAATAATAATGTGTGCTAGTGCTTTATAATGTCATGCCTCCATCCAATATTTGCATATACAAAGAACTAAAAACATTTGTCATGGGACTTTAAATTAGGTGATCTTTTTATGCAAATGTTGTACCTCATTTAAAGTCCTATGAAAAATGTTTTTAGTTCTTAATATTTCTACTAATTAATTAATAAGGAGGTAACTTAAAGAAACATACAGACTGACAGACAGATACTGTAAAAATTGAGGAACACAGACAATGACAGAAGGATATATTATGACAGACTATTATATATAGTTGTACAACTTCTCTGAGTTTATTAAACTCTATTCACCAATGGGACAAGCCACAAACACCTCAACTGAAACCCTAACCAGCTTCAAGCAGGGCCAGATTGTGCCTCCCAAGAACTGTAGCTCGATTCAGCATTTATATTGGAATTCATTTGGAACATGTGCGTTATTGAAACACAGTGCTCCTGCTCATTAAACATGGCTGGGGCTGATTCTGGAATTATTTATGTTTTGTGTGGTAGTTACTGGTTGTTTTGAGTACATGGATCCAAGTGTGAAGCATTCTGAGATGTTAGAAATACAATAATTGTAAAGATAAGCAGCTGCTATGTTGCTTATATGGCCTAGATCAGTGTTTTTCAACTCCAGTCCTCAAGGCACACCAACAGGTCATGTTTTCAGGATTTCCATGAGTTTGCACAGGTGATTTGATCAGTTTCACTGCCTTAGTAATTACCACAGCTGTTTCATCTGAGGGAAATCCTGAAAACATGACCTGTTGGTGTGCCTTGAGGGCTGGAGTTGAAAAACACTGGCCTAGATTACATTTTTAGAAGATTTTAGTTTCAACAAGTTAAAGTGTACCTAAATACTTCTATGCCACTGAAGTACATATTTGTCTCCTTTCCCAAATGATTCTGCCCTTTGGAACATAAGCACTGATCATGTGATCTCTGCCAGAATCCAGGTACAGCACCTGACTAGACAGCATTGCCTAAAAGTCACCCTTTGGGATTGTTTATGTAACACTACCCACAAAGGAGCCGCTGAAATTTAACTGGCTATTCCCCAGAGTTAGTGCAGAGGCAGCCAGGCACACATCAAAATTTCACTCGTTCTGGCTCAATAATCATTCTAGGGCAGTGGTTCTCAACCCTGTCCTCAATTATCCCCAACAGGCCATGTTTTGGGAATTTCTCTTAGATAAAATAGCTGTCAAAAATACCAAGCCATAGACTCTAATTTAAAGCACCTGTGCTAGATAAAAGAAAACTTGCAAACATGGCCTGAGGGTTGAGAACCTCTGGTCTAGGGATGTCTTTTTAGCATTTTCATTGCTGAGGAAGCTTGGATAGAGTGTGCATGGGATACTCCGGATTCCTTGAACATTTGCAGGTGGACACTTCACCTTGCTAAGCCTCTGTAAACAGTCTCAATGCAGGAACAATTAAAAAGTAGAATTGAGTTCCTTTTTAGAAGCTATGCCAGTCAGAAATTATACCGGCGATTACACACAAAGGATACAGCACACAGTCACTGGAACACTGAGCTCAGGTCAGTTCTCACAATGTCACAGGATCACAGGATCCCTCCTTCCAGTATCCACCAGACACTCTTCAGTAATGGAGAGATGAAAGCTTACGATGCCACAGGACAGCCAGACCTCTTCTAACTCTTTTGACCTAATCAGGCACTCTTCAATGAGCTCTCCAGATCAGGGTCATAGAGTGAGGGTTCGCTTGACTAGCTTGAAAAATGAATCTCTGGAAGCAGGCCCCTCAGCTAAGCCACAGCTGGCAGCTCGTTTAATAATCATCTGGAGTCAGGAGGGCTACTGCAGATGCAGGTAGTCACCCCCATCCAAATGGATGAATTCCCTTCAACAGGGAGAAGAGCCCTGCAATTCTAAATCTCAGACTATTTATATGCCTCTCCAGCCATCTATCGGGCACACCTCACCAGGGATTGGCTGAAGCACACTAAATATTCAGGTTACCCATTTGCCTTGCTCAACCCTCTATGTTCCATATGCCTCTGGAAAACAGGGGAGAGCAATCAAACCAGCAGCCTGTGAGATTCAGAACAACCAAACACAATCATCATCTGCCTCACTGATTACAGAGGAGCCAAAAAGAACTAAATTTGCCTAACATCCTAGCAGTCTAACTAGGAAAGTGCTACACTTACATGAACAACACTGAATAGCTGAAAAATTGTGATCGTTTGAAGAGGCAAGCAGGTATTTCAGCTTTCTCTTTAGATTTATTAACAGCAATATGAGGGTGTTTTTATCTAAATAAAGGATGTAGAAGAGTATAGGTCTGCTTTGAACCAAATTTGTACATGTGTTAAAATTTGCAGCACATTAAAGGAAACACATATTGAACCAGGGATAAATAGAACAGAGCTAATATTGTGTGTAATTTACGTGTAATCTGGCTGTAGGTGATGTCATCTCCTGGTACTCCATTTGCATCCCAGGCATGAAGTTTGATAGTATAAATGGTGCCAGGGTCCAGAGAGGTGAAGTTCAGGGATAAAGACGTGGTGTTCTGGTTCCATCTGGTGCCTGATCCATCTGATCTCATAACAGAAACGGAGTACAGAACAGCTGAAGGGACCGGCTGCCAGCCAACACTCACAGAGTCACTGCTATAGGATTCCACGGTGACAGATGCAGCTGCCAAAACTTAAATAAAACAGAAACTGTTTCAGCGACACAAAAGCCATGGAAAGTATGCAAATAGTTAAAAAAAAAAAAAAAACGTATATCGCATTCAGTAGTCATAGCACATACATTTTAAAATGTTAGAATACTATAATATTTTATCTCCTAGTACCCTATCATTGCATCTTTCATCTTGACAACAAGTTTTTATTTAAATATTTTCTTCAAATGCTAAAATTATTTATGCTTTTTCGCCAGTGGTGGCTGGTGCTCCATTTTTTTTTTGGCGGGGGGGGGGCAAACAAACCACCTGTCTGTGCCCCTTTTGGAAAGAGTTTCCACAACTTCCTGTCCAAATGGGTCACAGATGGCAATAAAAGCCTGATGGATGTTCTATCCTATCCTCACTCTATACAAAATAAATTAGAACACTTGGGCTGGAGTTGGCCTTTAGGTTAACCTATAAAATAATTTTCAACTGAACTTTCTAGATAATTATTAGTTTGTTGTTACAAACATCTTACCTGTTTGTGCCCATTTAGGAGGAGAAGGTTGGCTCTTTCCAGCTGAATTGATGGATCTCACTGTTATTTTGTAGGTTGTGGCCGCTTGTAGGCCTGCCACTGTTCCCGGGGAGCTTGTGACAATAGACTCAAAGAAATGTGTTCCAGCCTGAGCAATTACCTGATAGCTTGTAGCTCCTGCCACCTCTGCCCATTCCACAGTTATACTATTGCTCAGCTTTGAATATGCCTTATCAATAACTGGTACCTCAGGTGCTACAGAAAAGTAAACAAAGTAAAACAGGTCCATTATTCATTACTGACTGTGCCCTAAAAAGGTATAAGAAACCTACTAACCTGTCAGTTGAAGGGTCTGAGCTTGAGCCATAGTACTGCCATCGTTGTCCATGGCTTCCACCATTACTGTATAGTTAGTATTTGGCAGGAGTGTGTTTATTGTTCCTATTACAGTGGCTGGATTAAATACTGCAAACGAAGACTGGCCTAGTGATAAATAAGGGGATGTTGTGATTTTATATGACATGGCACCTGTAACTTTAGACCAGCGGACATAGATGCTTCTGGATGTGACATCATACGTAGATATTGAGAAACCTGCAAGAAGTGCAAATAGAGATGCATTAATGGTATACATTTACCTCAAGAGTTTTTGTCAGCATATTTGGTTAAACCTGTTTTCTATGTTATTCAAATTTCATGTCCAGTCTTACTCATAATCAAATGATTCACAAGACCTCATTCACATGGACAAGGACACACATACAATTTTATGCATTTACAGTCAGGTCCATAAATATTGGGACATCAACACAATTCTAATAGTTTTGGCTCTATACACCACCACAATGGATTTGAAATGAAACGAACAAGGTGTGCTTTAACTGCAGACTTATAGCTTTAATTTCAGGGTATTTACCTCCAAATCAGGTGAACGGTGTAGGAATTACAACAGTTTGTATATGTGCCTCCCACTTTTTAAGGGACCAAAGTAATGGGACAATTGGCTGCTCAGCTGTTCCATGGCCAGGTGTGTGTTATTCCCTCATTATCCCATTTACAAGGAGCAGATAAAAGGTCCAGAGTTAATTTTAAATGTGCTATTTGCTTTTGGAATCTGTTGCTGTCAACTCTCAAAATGAGGTCCAAAGAGCTGTCACTATCAGTGAAGCAAGCCATCATTAGGCTGAAAAAACAAAACAAACCCATCAGAGAGATAGCAAAAACATTAGGTGTGGCCAAATCAACTGTCTGGAACATCCTTAAAAAGAAAGAACGCACCGGTGAGCTCAGCAACACCAAAAGACCCGGAAGACCACGGAAAACAACTGTGGTGGATGACCGAAGAATTCTTTCCCTGGTGAAGAAAACACCCTTCACAACAGTTGGCCAGATCAAGAACACGCTCCAGGAGGTAGATGTATGTGTATCAAAGTCAACAATCAAGAGGAGACTTCACCAGAGTGAATACAGAGGGTTCACCACAAGATGTAAACCATTGGTGAGCCTCAAAAACAGGAAGGCCAGATTAGAGTTTATCCCTGGCCCTTGATTTTTCTGTTTGTTGCCCTCCAATGCTCCTTGCTGCAAAGGCCAGTTATAGGTGTAGGCAGTAGTCATTGTTTGGTATGTTTGATTTTTGGTCAGGCAACGCATTGACATCTTTGCAGCCACTGTGCTATATGCTGGGTGTTCAATGTGCCCCTGCACCTTTAAGGAGGGGTGGGGCCCCCTCCAGATCATCTGCCTTCACCTATTTTATTAGAATGCATGTGCTTCCACTGTGAAGTCTCTTACAAGTCAGAGATAGGACTACAGATCGCAAGGTGCCTTGGCGGGGCCTGTAGCTTACGCATGCATTTGCAAATTTGTGCAACTAAACCCCTGTTTTTAAACGCATACTGTTAGACAGGTTAATTTGGTTAGTCGCAGCTTGGTATTTGCCTTGGATTTATCCCTGGCCCTTGTTTTTTCTGTTTGTTGCCCTCCAATGCTCCTTGCTGCAAAGGCCAGTTATAGGTGTAGGCATTGGTCATTGTTTGGTAGGTTTGGTAGATTAGAGTTTGCCAAATAACATCTAAAAAAGCCTTCACAGTTCTGGAACAACATCCTATGGACAAATGAGACCAAGATCAACCCTAGGGCCGTTGTTTTTATCTGATAATAGATTATAATGGTATATATTCTTTTATATTATAGGTACATCATATAGTCCGTCGGGCCCTTAGGCTGCATTCACACCTGGGCGTAGCGTTTTCAGGCAGAACTACACGCCTTTTTACAGCGATTTTGCCGCAATTTTTACATCGATTTTTGCTGCGATTTTGCAGCGATTTTTATCTCGATTTTGTACAGGTCAAAAGGTCACCAATGTAAAAAGTAGAAAAATGCCCAAATCAAGCTACAAAAATACTTCCAGAACTTGTTTGAGCTTCAGGCGTTTTCAGGCTTTTGGCTTCAGGCGTTTTTGAGTGGAGATGGGAACCATCTCCATAGAGAATCATTGATTTTTTTTCCCTCCAGCGTTTTGTAGCTTGAGGTGTGAATGCAGCCTCAAGGTCTGCCTCGCCTCCCAGTCATGTAAGTAAACCCTCACACACACACTCCTGGTCATTTAGATGACTCCCATGGAGGGTAGGGGCTAGGCGCCCACCTTATCCCCCCTCCTTTTCCCCGCTCCCCTCTCCCCCCCTTCGCTTTCCCCTGCCCCTTTGAGTGTCTGACCCCCCCTCCCCCCCACCTGTTTGTCCTTGGCCCCCCCTCTCTCCCCCTCATGGGCACCATTTTCTCTTTCCTTTTCCCCCCTCCGCTCCACTTCTGTCCCCCCCCCTTCCCGCCCCCACCCCTTCTTAGTGGTAGTTAGTCCCCACATACATCCTCTCCATGAACTTCACGCATACTTTCTTTTAATTTTAAGTACCTTTTTAGAATAGACCTGCCCCACAATAACATTATTATCTATCAGTTCACCTTACAATTGCATAACCCAATACCATATTTTTTATTAATTTATTTCTTAATTTTTCAGCCTTGGCCCTTACCCCCCCCCCCCAAANNNNCCCTTACCCCCCCCCCTCCCCCCCAACATATATATGTATCTTTATTGAGTTAGGAACGTAGAGTTGTATTGTTATGTAGCGCTCAGCCTGTTTAAATTTTATGTCTTCGATTGTCCTCCATTTTGTGGGAGACCCATTCCCAGAAATGTTTATATATGGACATTAACGTCATGTTGCCCTTAAAACTGCCCCACTCCAACATGGAGGATATACGGCCTGAAGAAGAAGCGCAGACTCCGCCGTTGCCGCCTGCACGAATGTTCACCTGCCCGAATGAGGGTTCATCAGCCCGAACCAACGCTCGCCCACTGCCGGATGTGACGTCCACCATGCCTGACATCACAGCTCCAGGAACCAGGAAGCGCTGGAAACTACCAATGAGACCTGGTCCAGGAACGCTGGTACAACAGAGGCACCTCTTCTTCCATCCCAGAAGCTGTGAGGCACTACCTGTTTACCATAGTCTGCAGAGACTTACACTGCAATGCTTGTTTTTACTTCTCGTCTGTGAGTAGTTTTAATCTTGCTTTTAATAAACATGTTAAACGGTTACAGTTACGGTTTGGCTTAATTTAAGTATCTGATATCCAGAGGGCTACTGGGGATACTGTAAATCACTGCAGTAACCTAAGTTACATACAGAGAGCCATCATCTTCTAGGTTCTGTGTGCGTGGCTTCCCCTCTGCACCCTAGAGGGTTGGGAGGAGGCCCTGTAAATGACGTTGGATCAGGGAAAGCCTTTTAAAGTTTGTCCTTTATGTCTGTTCTACTTTATAATAGAAGAGCAATGTTTCAGTGTTCACAGGCATATCAAGTCTCATCATGGCGTGTTGCAACTTCAAAAAGGTTAGAAAGCACAACAATAAAAGGGTAAAAGAAAAAAGGTTCTATAAGAGTAAAGGACGACAATTGTATGAGAAGGTTGTGGTATAAGCAGCCACTTGCCTGCACATTTGCTGCATAATAGCTCTAAGCAGTCCTAAGGAAGGAGCTATAAGGGTTCTTTCACACATGCGGACCGTCCAGGTCCGCCTGTCAGTTTTTCATGCGGACCTGAACGGACGCTCCATGTACCTCTATGGAGCAACGGATGTCAGCGTTGACATGTCCGCTGATGTCTGATCCGCTCTGATCTGCTCCGCTAAACCCCGGATGGAAACCCTATTTTCCATCCGCTTGGCGGATTGGATGAAAACGGACAGGCGGATCCGTTTTCATCCGATCCCCCATAGAGAACAGTGGGGGCTCTGACAGGTCCGACTCTGCACAGTGAGCAGAGATGGACTTGTCATGCGCCGGCTCAGCGGGGATCAACGGACCCTGATGAGCAAGCGGAGCTCGCCAAAATGGACGGGCATGTGTGAAAGAGCACTTAAAGAATGGCAACTTCTACCAGATAATTCTTACCCTAGTATTTTTTTTTTAAACTTGCCTGCAGTTGAAATGACTGTACATTTCAATTTGATGTCACAGATTAATACATAATAAAAGATTATACATAAAGGTAAACAGATATACCTGTGTCAGCTGAAGCTACCTGTAAGACAAAAAATATAAGGAGAAAAAATTAAAAATATATATATATCATAACAAATCTGAGATTATATATTATACTTATATTATAAAGCAATTATTAAAAAAAAGCACTTAAATGTATTCAGATTAGCCAGTTTTGGGTAGATTCTGGCAGATTCAGCTATCATCCAATTTGTCAAACTTTCTTTCAGTGCCTGAATCAGGGTCCCCATGAGAGTCCCCCTAATACCACAGCACCTTAAATCAGGGTTCCCATGAGAGTCCCCCATACATCACAGAACCTTAAATCGGGGTCCCAATGGGAGTCCCCCATACATCACAGCACCTTAAATCAGGGTCCCCATGAGAGTCCCCCATACATCACAGCACCTTAAATCAGGGTCCCCATAAGAGTCCCCCATACATCACAATGAGATGTATGGGGGACTCTCATGGGACCCTGATATAAGGGGCTGTGATGTATGGGGGCGTGACTTTCTTTCAAACTGTTTAACCTACTATCGACTTAGACGGTCTTAGATGGGTTTTGACCGATTAGACTTATGT
>BLSH010490787.1:1497790-1509086 GCA_018402905.1 Glandirana rugosa | reverse complement strand
ATCAGTACATCAGGTGTGATCAATTTTCAATGATTTGCACCATAGTTTGTAGACTCTATAACTTTCACACAGACCAAATAATATACACTTATTTGGGTTATTTTTACCAAAGATAGGTAGCAGTATAGGTTTTGGCCCAAATTTATGAACAAAAATTACTTATTTGCAACATTTTATCACAGAAACTAAAAAAAAGTGTTTTTTTTTTTCAAAATTTTCACACTTTTTTCAATTATGTCGCAAACAATAAAAAACCCAGAGGTTCTTAAATACCACCAAAAGAAAGCTCTATTTGTGTGAAAAAAATGATAAAAACTTTGGGTACAGTGTAGCATGAGAGAGTAATTGTCATTCAAAGTGTGAGAGCGCTGAAAGCTGAAAATTGGTCTGGGCAGGAAGGGGGTATAAACGTCCGGTATTGTGTTCAAAGTATATTGTGTTGGTTTGATCTTTTATACTTTATCTATAACGAGTTGACTGGAAATATGTTATGAACATGAACAAAAGTGATATCACTTTCCTTGTAATTTTCACACTGAAGCACATATTAGTCAATACAAGGGAATTTGGGCAAATGTCATTATGAATCAGAAATTCAAAGAAAATGTTGTGTTTAATGTTCTGAATCCAGTGGGTAGCTAGCCTAAGTCATACAACTGCACAAGATACATTTTATATACTGGTTTATTTTTGGAAGATTTAAAACCATATCTAACAGTTTTATGGACAATTTTGCTTATATATAATTGTACTTGGAGAAGCTTTTTTCCACTCATTCTAATCATATTTCAAGAAAAGTAGAAAGAATCTACAAATTCTATTTAGTAGATAAACAGTATTTTATCAGTTTACCAGTATAAAGACTTTGCTTCTGCATTTGTGCCAGAAATGTTTTTGTTACCCTGTGCCACTCCAAACCTGGAGTAATCTTTTTTTTTATTTATTAATAAGGAATTTTCCTTAATATAATAGAATTTCTCTTTTTTGCTTTCCACCACCCTGTTCACATGTTTACCATATTGTTTACACTGCAGATCAACATCCCAACTTTTTATAACAAACTCATAAATTGATTAAAGTGTTTGTTGGGGGTCTGGCTCTCCATGACCCGTGGCTGTATTATCTTGCGGCTCAGCTGCAACACCTGGTGGGGGCCGTGGGGGAGGGAGAAGGGACATAATCCTCTATGGATGTGATGAAACACACGGTCCATAGGAACTCGATTATGGAGGCTCTGGAGGCGCAAGCCTTCGGCCTACCGCACAAGCGATACCCCACTTACAACCTTTTACAGAAAGTGTGGAATAAAGTCAAATACTTACAGGGGGTGACAGGCTTTACAAACTACAGCCCAATATGGGACAATAATTCCTACTTGGAATTGGCCAAACTGCAGTCGGGCCCTAGGTGGAGGACGTATGGAGTAACCCACCTCAAGCATATTTTCCAAAATGGAGCTCTCTTAACATTCTCAGATATACAAGCCAGATTTAAGGTACCCTCAAGCATGGGTTTTAGCTATATGCAGCTGAGACATGCGGTGCATGCTCAGACGGGTTCATCGGAGTGGAACCTATCTCCTGCCCCACTGTTTGACCTTGTCAGAGAGGCCGCCTCATCTAAAGGCTTTATTTCCCAGAGCTTTTCCATACTTCTACAGTCTGGTAAGGGTAGGCACCCTCTGGCAACGTTGGAGCGATGGGAACGAGACGTGGGACCCATGGATGGGGATCAATGGGAGGCCTTCCAGGTGGTGACTGTGTGCTCCCTGAGCACGTCCCAATGGTTAACACAGCTCTATATCCTTTTGAGGGTATACTAAACTCCCAGCAGGTTGTTCCGGATGGGATTGATATCCGAGGCATCATGTACTAGGTGCAAGCGAGATCATGGTGATTTGATTCACCTTTTATGGCGTTGCCCAAAACTCCACCACTACTGGGCTAGCGTAATACAACGGATCAATACAATTTATTCAGTGAGTCTCCCACTGGAACCAAGGGCATGCTTACTAGGGGTTCTGGAGGAGTATGGCTGGGAAGCAGGCACAAACGAAGCCATTAATAGTATGTTGTTTCAGGCACGTAAGTTAATTATGATTCACTGGACGGATAAGGACCCACCTACAGTGAAAGAATGGACAGCCAGAGTGGGGGATCAGCTCCGCCTGGAGAAGCTGGTGTACCAACACAGAGGGAACCCTCACAAATTTGAGAAGATCTGGGCGCCGTGGCTGGATGTACCGGGGCTTGAGTGATAGTAGTCTAGAAGGGAAGAAACTGGTTCTGTATAATACTACTCCTAAGATAGTTTGGTAGAGATTGAAGATGTCAGAGCAACATGTATTTAATACTGATGGAAACATCTATGTATGATCTGTGCTGATAATGTGTACTGCTATATGAGTATATATGTGCTTGTTGTTACAATAAAACTTTTGTTGGATTAAAAAAAAAAAAAAGTGTTTGTTAACCCAAAAAAAAAAAAAGCTGCTCTTGTCTCTTTAATGTGCAATTAGCAGCATGGTGCTTTGATTTTTAAAGTGATACTAAAGGTTCTTTTTTCAAAAAGCAAAAAAAACAAACGTGTTATACTTACCTCCTCTGTGCAGTGGTTTTGCACAGAGTGGCCCCGATCCTCCTCTTCTGGGGTCCCTCAGCGGCGCTCCTGGGTCCTCCTCTTCTCTGACTGTCCCCTCAGGGAAGCGATTTCTCTGGGGGCAGCCGTGTGGGCGTGCTCCCGAGTCCTGTTGTTGCGTCCATTGACACAGACAGCAGGACTCGGCCCCGCTCCCCAGCTCCCGCATCACTGGACTTGATTGACAATGCTACCGCTGCTATCAATCTAGCCAATGAGGACCGGAGCCCGCGGCTGGAGCTGCTAGGCTCGTCTCCCACAAGGGAACGATCGGGTAAGGTAAGTAAAATGGGGGGTCTGGGGGGCTGCTATAGTAGAAAAGTTTTTCACCTTCATGCATAGAATGCATGAAGGTGAAAAAAAGCAAGGGTTTACAGCCCCTTTAAATCTCTCTGTATCCCCAAAATATCTGTTTGATAATTCCAGGTCATGACTTGCCCCCTAAGTGCTGACTCCCCAATCTTATTAGCTGATCTTGAGAGCCCCGTGGTCTGTGCAGTCTGTGTCACTCCCAGCTCTCATATTCTCCTCTGCCTGTCTTCAACTCCCCACTCCTCCTTCTCCCTGTCAGTACATAGAGTCTCTTCTCTGCTCTCATAATTAACTTTTAAAGCCCCTATGCCCTCTGTATTAGAACAAGAAGTTTGCCTGTGCCCGTGTTATATCATAAATATTCTTATCTGTATAGATAACACTCTGGCTTCCTACACACGGCTCTCTCTCTCTCCTCTTTGCTGAGCAGAGGAGAGAGAAAAACGACAACTGATCCTAGGAAGCCTGTGTGATATCTATACAGATAAGTATATATGTTATAACACAGGCACAGGGGAACTTATTGTGCTAATACAGAGGGATTGGGAGCATTTTATACAAGTGGCTTAACAACCACTTTAACTATTTTTGGTCAACCTTATAATTAGGCTCGTTAGAATGCCCAAAATATTAGAATGTCCAAACAAACATCTGTACTTAGTGGCCTTTATGAATACACCATTCTTCTGACACTGAATGATTGAAAAATATTATATTATGTCCGCATTTTGGACTTTTGGAAAGAAAATATTGCACTTGTGCAGCAATAGACCAGTGTTATAAATCATGAAACAATTTTAAAATTACCTGGCTGAGAAAGATCAGTGGTTTTGATGGCTTTTATTTACATAATACTACAGCAGAAACCTCCAAGAAGTCCAAGCTCTTCTGCTCTGAGCTTTGGCACTGGAGGTGATTATCCACAATGGGGAGACCTACATAATTTTAATATTTTCTGTTCAATAGGTTTTATGAAAGTTTAGACAAGTCCAAAAAAGTAATGTAGACAAATATAAACACATACTTGGTTTAGTTCAGTTTAGTGTTTTGCAGCACAAATAAATATCACCAATTAAAGAAAAATGATGTCCAATTCTTGTCAATGGTAGACCAAATTTAGCCAATGTCCTTATCTAAGATGGTTGTATTTATTTCTTCTTCCCAATAACATATGATTAACTTTGGAAGATTCTTACAGGAGAATAAAGATGCTTGTATGATAGTGATGAGTCCCAGAAAATGGGGAGCAGTTTGGAATTTACTTACATAACCAGTAAGAATAAACAGGGTTTCAGTTTTAGATAAAAGAGAAGCAACACAATGATGTAGCTGTATGCATCAGAAAAGTTCCTGAGCAGGTGTGTCATGTTTTTCTCAAAAGTAATCAAAATATTAATACTGTCAGTGGTAAGGAGAGAATTGACATTTGTAAATCCCTTTTGAGTCCACCCTTTATAAGGATGGATATGGATTTATGAGTATTCTCCTGTCCAGGTGGAAACAGGGGATTTCGCTAGGCCCAGTAAGAGTAGCTGAGGTGAAACAAGCCTCTAGAATATTTTATAGAGTCCCATACCTTAAATGATTGTGTCAGAGAAGGGCTCAGTTGTGACAGTCTTAACTGGAATGGGAGCCGGATTAAGTAGAAGATCGGACAGGGTCACAATCATTTGCATCTAGTAAACCCCAAATTGGGATTGCCGACTGTGGGCTGCTCCATAATGGGCTATGGGCTGCTCCATAATAGCTAATCAAAAGTGGCACTCACAGGCCACCACTAGTATTATGGTAGAAAAGAGTAAAATTATTAATCCTGGTACAGGTCGAGCCCCATTTTAATTTTAATAATTTGTTTTGAAATATTTCCAGAAATATACTAAGTACAGGGATGGATAGAACTACCAAAAAAGTAAATTTAGGAGGAATACCATTTTAATAGCATTTGATCTACCAATCCAAGAGATTTGATAGTGGCTGTAGGAGCTTAAGGGAGCAGAAAGGTGATGGGTGAGGAGGGATAATTTGCTTAGTATAAAGTAGTGATGTTTAGATTTTAGGTGAATTCTGAAGGTAAAGTTACGCTGTAGATTGGACAAGGTTCGATGTAAAGAAATATCCACAGCAACTGACTTTGATGTATTGAATTTTAATTCCAAGAATGCTGCAAATTTCTCTAGCGTCAAAAAGACAAGGGGCAAAGTGATAGTACAGGCTGCCCCCTAGTTACAAACATCCGAGTTACGAATGACTCCCACTTACAAACGAAGGGAGACAATAGGAAGTGACAGGAAATCTACCCCTAGGAAGGGAAATTCACTCCTGTAAGTGTTATTATGGGAAAAGGTGTCTCCACTGAAGCTTTATCACCAACGTTTGTTTCCACAACAACCCAAAATGTTCAAAATCCAATTATCATTGGGACAGGGAGGTGAAATCTTCTGAACAGAAACATAGACAGCAAAACAAGCATTACAGGGGTGTTAACCCTTCCCTATGCTATCCAAAAAGCTTAAAAATAGTTTTTTTTTGGCTGAAGCTACACTTAAAAAATGTACCTGTTCCGACTTACAAAAAAATTAAATTTAAGAACAAATCTACAGTCCCTAACTTGTTTGTAACCCGGGGACCGCCTGTAAATAAAATATTGTCAGCAAACAATGACATTTTGTTTTCTATCCCTGCTTTTTTCAAGCCCTTGATATCATTATGTTGTCTTAAATTTAAAGCTAGGGGTTCTAATACTAAGATAAATACAACGGGGGATAAAGGGCTTCCCTGTCTTGTCTTGGGGAAGGAAGGGGATTAGAACCCACAATATTGTATAGAAGCAATGGGAACTGAATTTAAATTGCATGTATTGCCAAAGAAAAGTATCAAATGCTTTTTCTTCTAAGGAGTAGTAGTTATTGCATGCAGGTGTGAGCTGTGTGGATTAAATGTATTAAAAGTATTCTTCTAATATTATAGCTGACTTGCCTGATAAAACCAGTTTGATCTCAATGGATTTGTTGGCCTAAGTAGGTATTACGATTTTAGTATTTTATATTATTTTTTATTCAATTCAGCTAAGCAAAATTATTCTGGACATTGACAGTCTCTACAAAATATATAGTGAACTGTTTGAATGTCGTGGAAACAGATTGTGGGAAATTCAATAAAACTGCTGAACCACTTTTCTGGCAATGGTCCCTCTTGTTAATGTATTGTGGCAAATTCATTAAGCATTTGCAACACTTTTGGTTCTGCCAGCAACTTGTGCGCCAAATTCAGGTAATTCTAAAATGCGCCACTTTTTCATTGCGGAGCAATGAATGTGCCACATTTAAAATAAAATACCAATACTATCTTAAGAAAGTGGAGATAATGAAGACCAATTCTCTTTTGGCGTACAGAGAGAGAAACTGGCGCAGACGGATTTTGCAAAAGTGTCTCGTCTGGTTGTGACAGAGACTCGTGTGCCATATTCAGGTAGTTCTACCTTGCTCCAATAAAGTGGATCTAATTAAGAACTTTCTTTTGGCATACAGACTGACACATATTTTGTAAAAGCGTCTTGCATGCACTTTAAAAGTGGAACAGCATGTGCTGAATTCAAGTACAAGTTGCATACAAGTATATGAATTTGGCACATTCTGCACCACTTTTAGAATGCATAAGAGACACTATCACAAAATCTGTCTGCACCAATTTTTAGGAATTCCAGAAATTATCTTGAATTCTAGGGATTATTGCTCTAGCCTTGACCAATTCTGGCTAGATGGGGGGGGGGGGGTGGTAGATCAATGGGCACCTGCAGAAAGCCTCAGATGTCTCCAGCCAACTGATTTCAAGTTAGCTAGCAAATAGATGTGTGGCATTATTTTTGACA
The DNA here is from genome assembly GCA_018402905.1 of Glandirana rugosa. Classification (NCBI taxonomy): domain Eukaryota; kingdom Metazoa; phylum Chordata; class Amphibia; order Anura; family Ranidae; genus Glandirana; species Glandirana rugosa. The sequence goes on along the minus strand of BLSH010490787.1, from coordinate 1,502,269 downwards.
TATCTTTTTATATCCTTTCCAGAGATGGTTTCAAAGATATCTGGATGCACTCCTGCCTAATATCTAATTTGTCAAAACTGGTTACTTTTACATTGCTTCAATGTTAAGCTACTCTATAGTTTTATTAGACAATATTATTTATCAATGCAATAACTACATTATAAAATATTTTGACAGTCTGTAAGAATATCAACACTGTAATTATGAATACCAAAACCTGAGATAGTAAATCTCAGTGGCCAGTATGAGATAGAATAGGTACTGAGTTAATATTTCCTCTGCTGAGTTATTTGCTGAATCTGCTCATTCATAAAGAGGAGAAAAATCCTAGCTGGTGACAGACCAAAGAGGGCAGATTTGGCACAGAATTTTTAAATGACCTTTCTACCTTCCGACTGTAAATTCCAACAAACGAAGTCTTGATAACTGCTAGAAATAACTGTTCAGAGTAAACCAGAAATATTTTAGTCTAGTAAATTTTATTTTATTATTTCTAGTTATAAGAGACAACTGAAATTACTTTTAAAATACATTTTATTTTAAACAAAAAGAAACATTTTAAAATGTTCACTTGATTGGAGAAGACTACATTGAATTAATCAGAATGCAGATTGCTTGTGTTGTCTACAAGCATATCTCTGTACATATTATGTCCTACTAATAATTTACAAGGTCAGCATAACAGCAGCCTCTCCTCCGCAGTGTTGGTCCATGGCTAAGAATTGTTTTAAATTCTTCTTATTATATAAAATACACTACTCTAAAAGTACAGTACCAAGGTTGGCACGCAGCACATTTAATTGAGTAAAATGTATTAAAACACAGCAAAGTTGGATTTTAGAGCTCAAGTTCTGGTATCTAATGAGGTGGCTTATACCTTTTTCCATACCTGAACCAAGAACAGGACACATCAAACATGACAGTCTTCGGGTCAGTAAAAAAGGAATAACAGTATACAGTGAACAAGCAAGTTTTGTTCTGCTTGTTTGAAATTACAGCACAGGAATAACTCAAATGTAGGCATATTAAAAGATCAATTTAGTTGACGGATGTATTTCAAATAAAAAGGAAATTAAAAAGATGTAGCACTAATTTACAAGTATAGATAACATAAAACATGAAGTTGTTGCATATAACAAATGATACACTGTACATTTATTGATTTATGCATTAATCCATTTTTTAGTATTGAAAAATAAGTCTGCAATTGTCATTTTAGAAAACTTTTCAGCAGTTTGCACACATTAAGTAAGCATGGGAGGCATATACTACTGGATACATATCTGCTTATACAATTAGCAAAATGTGTCGGAACTGTAACATTGGGATTGTGTATTAAATGTGCACCTAATTGCATATCACTTGTTTCTGTGATATATTTTGCTGTATTGGATGTGATATTTTCATTCCTAATAAAACTCTTTATGGAAAAAAAATGTGCACCTAATTGTAACCAAAGTAACCAACACAAAAAAAAGTACAATAAAGCAAATTGTCACAATTCTGGTTACTAATCCTTGTCGACTTATATTTTCTTTTTAATGCCGGTTTTAGAGTGTGAATTATATATGCCGATTGTATGTAATTAAATGATAATCTGTTCTTTAAAAATAGTTCAACTTGCTTGAAAGAAAATGCTTTTCATCAAAGGCATATAAAACTTTCTTATAAAAAGGAGCTTTTTAAGATTATTAGTCTTGAGTGAATATTTCTCTGCTTATACAGGTGATATTTTATACAAGACATCACTGGTCATTCTGACCTATATAAAATATTAACAGGATAATTTGATGTATTAAAAAAGCAGATTTCACTTACTGTTAGCAAAGTATAAAGCAGGAGTAGGAAATGTGAAAGATTGTATGACATTCCTATTGCCATCTTCTGTCTTGTATTGTACTGACTACTGACTGTATTACAGCTCACAGGTGCTATGAAGAATGCAGGTCTGTGTCTGATCCCTCCCTCCAGTCTGTTGATTGATTGGGGGTGGTGGTTGTAAAGGTATATACTGTGAGATACAGGATCCTTACATATACAGGGCCCTCCTATTCCTTCTGTATTGTACTGTCCCCCTTTTTATTGTAAAGTGCTAAACTGTTGGTGCTATATACAGTAAATCCTGTATAATAATAATAATAACAATAATATGCAGACCTTCCTTCTCAAGAAACTGCTGAACCAAAAGCAAGAATGCCTGGTGCAGCATTGCCATTGTCTTCCATAGATCCATTTAAAGTGTGTCTATGGTCAAAATATATTCATCTATTCTTTTCAACATTGAATTTCAATTATTTCCAGCCTACTCCTATTAATCAGAATGATCATGATATTTGTAAGCTTTGTGAAAATACCCACATTTACTTCCTTCAATTCTGTGACAGATGTAGCGCACCCCCATCAGGAGCTGCTGGTTAGTTCCAAGTTCTCCTCCCAAGTTAGTGTAGCAGCAGCCAGGCACACAGTAACAGTCACTCTTTTGGCTCTAGGTTTTTTTTTTTAGATTTATTGCTGATCAAACTTGGATGGGGATGGGGGGAGGCTGTGGGATACTGCAGTAGCACAGTATAATGGTAGGAGGACACTCTTCACTATTGTTGGGCGAACGGTTTGGGCCGAGCAAAAGTTTTTTCAGAACATCGCCTGGTTGCCCATTAGGCAAACATCCAAATATGCAGGGCGTTCGGCGTTTTGCACACTGCCCAGTGCACTCTGAGCCCTGATTGGGCAAAGCTTTGCCCATTCAGAGTGCAGAGAATAGCTGGTTGTGGGCTTTCCCACTGGGTTTCTCCGCTGACAGCTAAATAAAAAGAAACACTAATTTTAGACTTTAGTTCCACTTTAAAGAGGAAGTAAACCCAAATTGGGTTTACTTCCTCTACATTCCGCTGCAAAGTAGATGCATAATGGGCTACTATGCATCGCATATTAGCCCATTATGTGCCACTTACCTGCAATCAAAGCCTGCGACATCCATCGCTGTCCCCTGTGCTGGCAGCATCCAACTTCTGCCCCTCTTCCTTCCAGGGCCGCGATCTCCGGCTCTGTGACTGGCCGGAGTCGTGTGACGTCACTCCCGTGCATGCGCACGGGAGTTGCCAGTCACGGCACAATCGCAGGGAAGAAATGGCTTCCGTGCCATTTCTTCACTGAGCATGTGCCGAAGTGACATCTTGTACACTGCATATCTCCTGAACCATGCAGGTTTAGGAGATATGCAGGGCACCTACAGGTAAGCCTTATTATAGGCTTACGTGTAGGTTAAAGTGGTTGTCACGAGCTGACAACCACTTTAAGTCTAGGGGTGGAAAAATACGATGTAATATTTACTTTATTCCTTGCTCTGGCTGTGAAGGAAGCCATGCCATACACAACTTGCGGAACAGAGGGGAGAGCCCTGGAATTTGCCACAGTAAGAAATAAGGCATTTAACCCTTGCAGTGAAAGTTTTTTTTTAATGATGGCTGGAGTTAAGCTTCAATTATGATCAATATTCACTTTTCTCTCTTTAGAATACAATAAAAAAAAAGGTAAAGGTGCAACACAAAAGGCAACATTATTGGCCACACCCATATTTTGGCCACTCCCAGAGGCATAACTAGAGCCTTCAGGGCCCCCGGTGCAAGAAATTATGAAGGGCCCCCCTGACCCCTGGCCAGGGCCCTTCCCTTTTCCCACTGATCCTGGGGCCCTTTACTCCCATCGCGGGTCCCTTTATTATGGTCCCACCGAACAAACAAATAGTTGTGTCCTGAGCCTCCCATTCATTCAGAAATGGAAGTATAGTGAAAACAGTTTACTATGCTTCAGTTATGAGTAGAGTTGAGCAAACCCGGACTGTAAAGTTCGGGTCCATACCGAACTTTGGGGTGTCCGGGACCCGGACCCGAACCCGGACTTTTCAAAAAAAGTCCGGGTTCGGGTCCGGGGTTCTGGTAATTTTAATGAAAGTTCTGAAAATTGCTGTAAAAAAGTCCAGGAAGGTCCTAGAGGTCTGCAAAAGGAAGGAAAATGGGGGTAAGGGTGGGACAAGTGCTCTACAAAAAAATGGGGACAGGGAAATAACTTTAAATATTAAAAAATAAATAAAAACATAAAAAAAAGCAAAAATGGGGGTGAATGTGGATCATCTTCAAACTGGGTCTGAAAAGTATTAATTAACGGTAGAAGCCATATAACTGTTCTAAAATCATCTTCAAACTGTGTCAAAAAAGTATAAATTAGCTGGGAGAACCCATATCACTGTTCTGCACACATCTGGAAACTGTGTGTGTCACTTTAAATGAAACCGGGAATAACTGAACATCTGTTCTGCAAACATCTTTAAAGTCTGTGTATCACTTAAAATGAAACCGGGAATAACTGAACATCTGTTCTGCAAACATCTTTAAAGTCTGTGTGTCACTTTAAATGAAACCGGGAATAACTGAACATCTGTTCTGCAAACATCTTTAAACAAGTCAATAAGGGCCAAAGTAA
>BLSH010490787.1:1463372-1475460 GCA_018402905.1 Glandirana rugosa | reverse complement strand
CCCCCCGGCGCAGATGAACTATTTTCATATTACTGGGTTTGGTGACACTTTAACCACTTCCCTACCGCCGTATGCAGAATGACGGCCGGGAAGTGGTTCAGTTATCCTGACTGGGCAGCATCATGGCGATCGGTGGTGCAGTGTGTCAGTCTGACCCACCGCGTTACCGATCTCGGTACAGAGCTTCCATCAGAAGCTCTTTACCATGTGATCAGCTGTGACCAATCACGGCTGGTCAGTGTAAACAGGAAAAGCCAAGATTGTCTGCTCTCCTGACAGGGGGGGCCTGTGCTGATTGCCTATCTCCCTCCCCCCCCCCCCCCCAGGATCGCCACCCTAGACCACAAGGGAGCCTGCCCAGGGACCACCAGGGATGTGCCCACCCAGGACCACCAAAGAGCCGATCCTGACCACCAGGGAGCCGATCCTAGACCACCAGGTAAGGGGCCCCTATTGGTCCATCTGTCATCTGCTGCCCATCAGTGCTGCTCATCAGTGCCGCCTATCAGTGCCGCATATATGTTTCTTTATCATCAGTGCCGCCTCATCAGTGCCCATCAGTGATGGAGAAAATGTACTATGTACTTATTTACAAAGTTTTTTTCTCTTACGTTCACTGACAGACGCAGCCTTTCATAGACAAATGGGGTTTATGCTCATCCTACTAGGAGTTGACTAGGCAAAAAAGCAAAAGGATAGGCTGGCCCCTCCCAGGGGGCCGTCCTCACTTCAGCATATAATCCCCCTGCTGTACATAGCATATCAGTTTTATTTGCCTAGTGCAAGGAGTTAGACCTGGCTCCCTTATGGGACCTGCGGTTCACCTTTTTTGCTACCGCTTTTTTATTTTGCTCAAGCTATCTGATGAAGACTGCTATCAAGAAGCCGGCTGGGGCATAGAGGATATTTAGAAATCCTGAACTTTCCCCAGCACGGCCGACGGATGCGAGCTAACCTTAGCCTTGACGGGGTCCGCCGCATTGTGCCCGTTCCGTGCGGGCGGCCAGTGGATGATCCCCTCTTGCGCCCAGTGACCGGACTCGTTTCCTGTCCAGAGGCCTTGGCCTGCAGCATCCCTCTCCGCAGTTGGGAGGAAGGTCTGCAACCGGGTGGCTACCCGCTACACTCATCGGACTGGTGAGTGACCCCCCTCTCTCCCCCCAGGGGCGCGGAGGGGGGCAACTGGGCAACAATTTTGCGGATAGCCGGCCAGTGGAGGGTCTATTTTGGGGCTCAGGCCTCCCCTGGGTGTCCTTACCCTCCTCCTATCACCGCCATTTTTCTGTAGCCGCGGCCATTTTGCTGTGGATTTTGGCCTCTAGTGTCGACCGTTGGCCATTTTGCCGTAGTCGCGCCCTGTATAATTCAGGCTTGGGCCTCTTGTGTCTGCCCGGCGGCCATTTTGGGATATGCCTGGAAGGAGAAAAAGCTTTCTCTGCTGACACTTCCTCTTTCACTGGATGGATGGCACAGGCAGGACCCTCTGACTGGCGGTCATAAGGCAAATATTCCTACTTGGAAGCAGCGCTTGAGGCATCAAACAGCAAGTATAGCTGTGTTCTCCCTGGGGTGCTGGTAGCGGTGGGTGCAGTCCTCCTGGGCCTTCCCTGGGTGTTCTGTGGGGCAGTGGTGGTGGTCACATTGTGGGGGTGCCAGAGTTTTTTTTTTTCTGTCTGTCAGGGTTCGGTGGCGCGATGGCGGCTGAACCTGCAGGACCTTCCAAGTTGGGGCCAGTGGAAGCGCAGCCTGCGCTGGGGACACTGGTATCCCTGGACCAGTTAAGGGCGGTTTTGGGGAATTTTTTCCCCAGGAGGTGCCAGACCAGGCTAGGGGGCCCCTAAAATAAAAAAAATAAAAAAACTAACGTCCACCCTCCGCTTTCATCAGGGGAGGATTCTGGACTGGAGGTGACCTCTGTGGTCACGGGGACCCCCGTAGAGCCTTCAGGGGGTGAGCGGTGCCCTCGGACGGCGAACAGGATCAGGGGGCCTCAGTAGCAAGCGAAAAGGCGCTGGTGACCGCCCTGATCGCCAAATATTTGTGCGTCCTTGCGACTGGACCAAGCTGGGGAGTCGCAAGAGCCTGCATACTTTTGTGGGTCTCTTAATCCACCTAGGTCTCCTGGGTTTGCCCTTATGATCAGTTTTTTTTTGACCAGCTGGTATATAAGGAATGGCAGCGTACGTAGAATTCCTTCGCCCTGCCAAAAGCATTTAGCTGTACACTACCCTTTTGAGGATAGCTTTGTGAAGAAGTGGGCATCCCCCACAGTGGACCCTCCGGTGGCTCGCCTGAATAAGGCGACGTCCATCACCTTGGAGGGGTCTCCTTCTTTCTAGGACCCGGCTGATAGATGGACAGGGGTGGTGTCCAGGCACTGTTCTTGCTGGCGGGGTCAGCCATGAGACCGGCTCTGGCGGCAGCTATGGCTGCGCAATCCCTTACTGAGTGTGCGACTGAGTTGCACTGCGAGTTGAGCTGCGGGAACTCTCCTGAGGCGTTAGCGAGCAGAGCACCTGATAGAGGGGATTCGATACCTGTATGATGCAGCTTTGGTCCTGCTTCTCATGCTCTCTGAAATGTCTGTTTCGCAGTCATTATCAGACGGGTGCTGTGGTTACACTCCTGGTCGAGTGACCATGCATCTAAGAAGGATCTCGCGGATCTTCCTTTTCAGAGTGGGCGTCTTTTTGGGACACAACTGGTTGAATTCCTTAAGGATTCACGGGAGGGAAGAGTACTTTGTTCCGGAGCCCAAGCGGCTTGAGTCCGCCGTAAGCAGGGTCCTGTTTCTTCGGGTCAGAAGAAGTTTTTTTGTGCAGCGGGCAAGGGCTCTAGGCCCGGCAAGTCTGCCTCGTGGTTCGGTACAGCCCTGGCAGAGTAAGAATAAGGCCGAGGACAAGTCCTCCTCTGGACAGGTGGACTGGCCGCATTCCAACCGGTGGGTGCGGGAAGTGGTGTCCTCCGGGTATAGGATAGAGTTCAGCACTCTACCCCCAGACAGGTTCTTCCCATCGAACTTGGGACGCCCTTTGGGGCATCGGGAGGCTCTCCGAAAAGGGGTAATTGTGCCGGTATCTCCGCTGGAAGGGTCCCGCGGAATCTGTCCGTTCGGTCGTGGCAGCCCTGCGCCAAGGGGCCTTCATGGCGTCTCTGGATACCAGGGATGAGTACCTCCATGTTTCCATTTGTCTCCGGCACCAGCGCTTCTTGCGTTTTGCGGTGGGAGACCTACATTGCCAATTTGTGGCACTTCCCTTCGGTCTGGCCTCGGGTGTTCACCAAGCAGGTGGTTCCGGTGATGGCGCTATTGAGGCAGAGAGGCATTGCTGTGGTAGCATACCTCAACGGTTACTCCTGAGAGTGGAGTCTGCTTCAGCTCTGGAGGAGAGCGTGGCTATCACCATGGCCTTGCTAAACGACTTTGGCTGGCTGATCTATCTGCAGAAGTCGACATCGAACCCGTCCTGTCGCCTGGGATATCTGTGTCTGCTTATGGACACGGAACAGGAGAAGGTGTTCCTACCTCCAGCCAAGTTGCTGACATTACAAGCGGTGGTGCGAACCTTGCTGTCGCGCCAGGGGTCGTCCTTACGGTGCTGTTTGCGGGTGTTGGGGCTCATGGTTTTCTGCCTTCGGGGCAATACCTTACGCCCAGAGTCACACTCGGCTTCTACAGAGAGCGCTCCTGTCACGATAGGACAAATCACCGGTGTCCCTGGACAGGCTGATCAGGTTGGATCACCAGACCAGAGGAGCATTTGACATGGTGGCTTCGGGCCTAGGCCCAAAAGCTGGTGAAGTCTTTTTTTCCCCCTGAACTGGTCGATAGTAACGACGGACGCCAGCCTTTCAGGCTGGGGAGAGGTCCTGGGGCAGTTGTCTGCTCAGGGACGCTGGTCGGCGCAGGAATCTCGCCTTCCAATGAGTGTGTTAGAGCTGAGGGCGATCAAGCTCTGTCTCTTCCACTGGTAAGCAAGGCTGTTGGACAATGCCATAGCAGTGGCATATGTGAACCATCAGGGAGGAACAAGGAGCTCGGCAGCAGCTGCGGAAGCGGCTCTCATTCTGAGATGGGCAGAAATTCCCGTGTCGGCAATCTCCGCCATTCACATTCCGGACGTAGAAGACGGACAGGCAGACTTTTGCAGTCGCCAGACACTGGATCAGGGGGAATGGTCCCTACATCCAGAGGTGTTCCGCCAGACTTGCCACAAGTTGGACACGCCAGGCGTGGACCTAATGGCGTCCAGGTTCAACCACAAGGTGCAGACCTTTGTATGCAGAACAAGAGACCCGTTGGCAGTCGCCAAGGACACATTAGTAGCGAAATGGAGTCGGTACCGGCTCCTGTACACCTTTCCTCCGATCAAGCTTCTTCCGCGGTGACTGCGCAGAATAGCAGAGGAAGGGATTCCAACAATCCTGGTCGCTCTGGCGTGGCCTCGGCGTCCTTGGTACGCCGACGTGGTGCGGATGGTATCAGAGGTTTCCTGGCATCTTCCACTACGCGAAAACCTGCTGTCACAGGGACCAATCCTGCATCCTGCTTTACCCTCGCTGTTTCTTGACGGCTTGGCTATTGAGTCCCAGGTGTTGAGGGATAGTGGTGTCTCTGACTCCGTGATCCCTACTGTGCTTAAGGCGCGCAAGGTAATTCGCAAGTTTTATATCGGACCTGGAAGGTCTATATCGCCTGGTGTGAGGCGGGGGTTGGAACCCTCGCTCTTACGTGGTGCCCAGGGTGCTGGCTTTTTTGCAGTGGGGTTTGGGTAAAAAGTTGGCACTGAGTGCTCTCAAAGGTCAGAATTCGGCTCTGGCGATTGTTTTTCAGCGGCCTTTGGCGTCACATTAGTTTATCCGTACGTTGTACAGGGTGTGCGCCATGTGGCTCCTCAGGTACGGTCGCCTTGGCACCTTGGGATTTGAATTTGGTTTTTCTATGTTGCAGAAACCGCCATATGAGAAGATCAGGGTTATCCCTTACAATTGCTGTTGCAGAAAGTGGCTTTCTTGGTGGCCATTACATCAGCTAGGCGGTTGTCTGAGTTGGCAGTGTTACCCTGCAAGTCTACTTACCTAGTCCTTCACAAGGACAAGGCGGTCTTGCACCCTTATCCTTCGTTTCTACCGAAACTGGTCTCTTCCTTTCACGTTAATGGAGATCTTGGTTTTCCTTCATTATGTTCGCATCCTAAGGAATTTGTGTGTTGGGCGGCTACAGCTTCCTTTGGGAAGTCTGCTGCGGTTTGTGCTGACGAAAGGTCCGTGCAAGGGCTTGGTGGCCTCGTCGGCTACTGTTTTCCGTTGGATCAGACAGTCCGTGAATCATGCGACTACTGTTCGGGGCAAAGTATCCCTTTTTTCCTGTCACGGCTCATTCCACCAGGGCAGTTAGCACTTCCTGGTTTTTCAGACACCAGGCTTTGGTGTCATAGGTGTGCGAGGCGGCTACTTGGGCCTCAGTGCACACGATTACTAAGTTTTATTAAGTTGATGTTTCAGCATCTGCGGATGCTGCTTTGGCCGCAAAGGTTTGCAGGCGGCGGTGTAGGCGTGGCTGGCGCCTCCTAAGAGGATTCTGTTGGGTACAGTTGTTGTTGCTTGCCCACCCCTCTTGATTTACACAGCTTTGGGACATCCCCACTTGTCTATGAAGAGCTGCGTCTGTCAGTGAACGTAAAGCCTCGTACACACGGGACGACGATCGTGCTTACGACCGTGTTGAATCGTACGTTGACGGTCATATGTAGCCTACTGACATGCACACGACGGTCGTACCTACAACTTGCGGCCGGCCGAACGTGATGACGCGAACGAGCGTATAATGAGGAAGTAGCGTAACCTTTTGGGCTCCGTTCTAATTTCATGTTAGTTGAAAGTGGACTTGGCGCATGCGTGTTTAGCACAATACAACTTTGTTGAACACAGCTGCTCTACACACGACTCAACAGTCGTATGCGAGCTTGTTGACACGACCAAGTTTTCTAGTCTGCACATACAACTCCCACGAACGACCGTCGTACGTTCAACTGTTGAAAGCACCGCCACAGACGGTCAATTCTGCATGCAACGGTCGTGAGTACGACGTGTTGAACACGATCGTCGTCCCGTGTGTACGAGGCATAAGAGAAAAAGGAATTTTATTAAAACTTACCGTAAAATCCTTTTCTCTGAGTTCACTGACAGACACCGCACCCACTCCTCTGTGTTGAGTTTGTACGGCTTGTTACGAACTGATATGCTATGTACAGCAGGGGGATTATATGCTGAAGTAAGGACGGCCCCCTGGGAGGGGCCAGCCTATCCTTTTGCTTTTTTGCCTAGTCAACTCCTAGTAGGATGAGCATAAACCCCACTTGTCTATGAAGGGCTGCGTCTGTCAGTGAACTCAGAGAAAAGGATTTTATGGTAAGTTTTAATCCTTTTTTTTTTTTTTTTTTTTTTCCAAAAATTTTCAGTCTTTTTGTTTATGGCTCAAAAAATAAAAACCACAGGGGTGATCAAATACAGGCAAAAGAAAGCTCTATTTGTGGGAACAAAATGATAAAAACTTTGTTTGGCTACAGCGTCGCACGACTGCGCAATTGTCATTCAAAGCGCAACAGCACTGAAAGCTGAAAATTGGTCCGGTAGGGAAATATTCTAAGTGCATGGTATTGAAGAGGTTAAGTAGCTATTTGGACACATCAGGAATTGCAGGGGAAATTATGGTCTAGGTATCATGGAATTCTACTGTAGTGTTTTATCCATCAGTCTCTATAGTCTATACAGTAGTTCAACTCAGAAATGGGTGATCCCTTAGCTATTTTCAGACCCAACCAGGGATAGAAAGCAGTGTCTCCATCCTTACAGTGCCTGATTGGCTGCTCATTGGATGGTGCCTGGGTGGTTCCAGGGCCAATGGCACATAGGCTACATACAAACGCTATGAAAAACAAGCTGTACCAACACCAGGAAAAAAGCCGCGTTAACATAATTTTATCAGTGTTATGCATTGATGATGCACGTTTTTTTGCACTAGCTTTCATCTGCATTTCTCTGCCTCTATTTAAAATCAATGGTTCCCTATGGGAGCCCATTGATCTGAAGTCACCCCAGAAGTCGGATTAAGATGATCCAACTTGCGGTGCAACTTGTGTGCTGAGGATCTTGAAGGGGAACCCCCCTCTGCAAAAATGGGGAAAAAAAAATTTGCATGGCCCCCCCCCCCCCAAGAGCATACCAGGCTTTTTGGGCTGGTATGGCTTTTAAGGGGGAACCCCACGCCAAAAAAAAAAAAATGGCGTGGGGTCCCACCCCCCCCAAAATGCATACTAGATCCTTATGATTCTAGGTTCCTGCACTACTTTGGTCTGACTTGGGAATGATTTCAGGCCATAGATTTGAATGCAAGTCGGATCATAGTCTTAACTGATCCGACTTGTGGCATGCGGCTTGTTCTCTGAGAATCTTCAAGGGGAACACACCCCAAAATCCAAACCAGACCCTTATCCAAGCATGCAGGTCAAGGGCGTCTTCCCGGCAACCCTGGGTGGTGGTTGTGGGGGTCTGCGGGCAGGGGGCTTATCGGAATCTGGAAGCCCCCCCTTAACAAGGGGGCCCCGAGACCCCCCCCCCCCATGTGAATGAGTATGGGGTACCCCTACCCATTCACCAAGTGTCAAAAATAAGAACAGTACACAGGTTTTTGACAAAGTCCTTTATTAACCACTTCAGCCCCCTTCAACCCCCTTCCTGATCAGAGCACTTTTTGCGATTCGGCACTGCGTCGCTTTAACTGACAATTGTGCGGTCGTGCAACGTTTCTCCCAAACAAAATTGACGTCCTTTTTTTAAAACGGGGATATCAGAACTGATTTAGGTTAACAGGTTAAAGCATTACTAAACATTTGCTTCCCCCCCCCCCTCAAAATAACAAACATGTTATACTTCCCTCCTCTGTGCAAGTGGCCATGATCCTCCTTTTCGGGGGTCCCTCAGCGGCGCTCCTGGCTCCTCTTCTCGAGTGACCTGTTAGGGAAGCGCTCTCCCTGGGGTCACTCATGCGGGAGCACTCCCGTGTCCTGTTGCTGCATCCATTGACACAGACAACTGGACTCTGCCCACCCCCGGCTCCCGCGTCACTGGACTTGATTGACAATGGCTCCCCTGCTATCAGTCTATACCAGGGTTACATGGAACCCTAGGGTTCCTCCAGAGGTTGCAAGGGGTTCCTTGAGCAATGGTCAATTTCTACCTCCCAGATAAATTCCCAATGACATAATTGATCTTTTTAGCTATCTGTAAGGGGTAGAGCTGCACGATTAATCGTATTAAGATCGCGATCTCGATCTACCCCCCCCTGCGATCTCCATGATCTCCATTGGGCATTACCGCGATTTTCAGTGCAGTTAATGGGATCCGACTTGGGGGGCGAATCAGCGTGACTTGACAGTAATATAAAAGTGCCTGAAGCCTTTTGAAGTCCAGCAGACTTGAGTCTCAGGGGAGAGAGCCAAGTCTGGGCAGACAGCCAACTTCTGAGTCATCATTGATAAAAGAGATACTTCAAAGGCATTGAACTCTGAGTGAACTCCCCTTGTATAGATGTTTGGTTTAACCATTTAAAGACTAAATTTTTCCTGACACTTGCTGTTTACAAAAAAAAAATCCTTTATTTTGTGCTAGAAAATGACTTCGAACCCCCAAACATTATATATATATTTTTTTTTTAGCAGAGACCCTAGAGAATAAGATGGCGGTTGTTGCAATATTTTATGCCACACGCTGTTTGCGCAGCAGACTTTTAAACGCAATTTTTTTGGAAAAATTACCCCTTTCAAAAACCTAAACAGTGCTCTTAGCCCAATTTTTTATATATTTAATATATTACGCCGCGAGAATCGTGAGAGAATCGTGATCTTTATTCTAAGCAAAAAAATCGTGATTCTCATTTTGTCCAGAATCGTGCAGCTCTAGTAAGGGGGTAATTCTTCACAATGACCACAAGTGTAAGGGGCATCCTTGCCATTGACCATCACACATGTATCAAGAGCTGTAGATTTTTACTTTTTAGCAGGGGTTCCCGAGACTGGAGAATTATTTCAAAGGTTCCTCGGTGTTGAAAAGGTTGAGAAAGGCTGGTCTATACAATCGGGACCTGAGACACCGGCTCTAGCTGCTAGGCTCGTCCCTGGCACGGGAACGATCAGGCTCAGGTAAGTAAACGGGGCGTCTAGGGGGCTGCTGCAACAAAAGTTTTTCACCTTAATGCATAGAATGCATTAAGGTGAAAAAATAGGAGGGTTTACAACCCCTTTAATCACACATAGTTGGAGAACTATTCAAATTATTTTATTTAATTAAACCAATAACCTTGCCAGTGCATGTTATCTCAGCTCGCAGAGCTTGGATTAATTGAATGATTTTACCAAGAATGTAAATATTGCAGAATATACAGCCTCATGTTCTATAACTAAGCTCCATTTCATGCTGAATAAATACTTTCACACTAAAAAAAAGCACCTGAAAAGCTCACAAAAATGTATTTCCATTAAAATCAATGAATGCTTTCACAGTGGGGCAGTGCGGTAAAAAAAAAAAAAAATGCCGCTCTCCATTTGAAATGAATGAAAAGCTCTTCAAAAGCGCTCAGTGTTTTACTGGCAATTTGGAAGCGCCTCAGTGTGATAGGGGCCTTATACATCCGGTTATTGTATTGCTACTTTTAAATATGCCGTGTGTTTCGGTGCTGCGAGACAGTAATATCTGGCACAAGGCTTTCATTGAAAGATGCATGTTAAAAATAAATGGTTTAATTTTGGTTAAACATCCCTGATGCACAGCTCTAGCCCTCTCACTTTTTGAATTTCACCATTTAACCCTAAACAGAAGCTTGTACTGAGGAAGGATGAAAGCTGCTGTTCACTTTCCCTTCTGAAACCTGGTTATCTTGTTGATCCAGTGACTTTTGCACTTTAACCGGTTCCCGACCGGCTTGCGTACTTTTACTGCTGCAGAGTGGCAGCATCCCGCGAATCGCCACCTTTAAACGTGCCCGCCGCACTCTGCAGGAGTGTGCCCACGGCTCGGGCGGACCCGATGTCCGTCGGTGAGCCACGATTGCTTGCCACAGACGAAAAACAGGGAACCGCCAATGTAAACACGGTGGTTACCCGTGCTGTCAGGCAGCATCTAAGAGATCTACTGATCCCGGTTACTGGGATCAGTTACATTTCTTATGCCCCCGACAGCCCAGGCCCCTCACAGTTAGAACACGCCCAGGGAACACAGTTAACCCCTAGAGCGCCCCCCAAGTTAACCCCTTCACTGCCAATGACATTTATACAGTAATCAGTGGATATTTAAATTTCTGATCGCTGTATAAGTGTCATTGGTCTGAAAAAAGTGTCAAAAATGTCTGACCTGTCCGCTGCAATATCAAAGTCCTGATAAAAATCGCAGATCGCCGTGATTGCCAGTAAAAAAAATAAAAAATTGTAAAAACACCAGAAATTAATTCTCATGGTTTGTAAATGCGGCAACTTTTGCGCAAACCATTTTTATGAGGAAGAATATAAATCGGCCAAAACCAATGAATACATTTTTTTTTTTTTTTAATATTTTTATTTGGATATGTATTTTAGCAAAGAGTAAGAAATATTTATTTACTTATATATTTTTTTTTTTTGCAAAATTGTTGCTCCTTTTTGTTTATAGCAGTGATCAGAAATGACGCAGAGGTGATCAAATACCACCAAAAGAAAGCTCTATTTATGGGGAAAAAAGGATGCAAATTTCATTTGGGTACAACGCCGCACGACCGTGCAATTGTCAGTTAAAACGACGCAGTGCCGAATCGCAAAAAGTGCTCTGGTCCTAACGTGGGAAATCCTTCCGGGGGTGAAGTGGTTAAAACAGAAGTAAACACTAACCGAATAACATCTAGTTTTCTACATCACTATGCATTGTAAACCATAGCCATTTTTTAAAGATATTTCTTTTTATCCTTGGATACATCTTAACATGTCTTTGCAGCCATTTCTGTGCTTATCCATGTGATCCCTTCACTCAATATGTTCATTGTTTTTTTTTTATGTTTTATTTTTTTCTGCAGATTTTATTAAATTTCTGGCGATCGCGCCACGAAAGTCATTGTTCAGACACACTTAACATCATGTGCCCGAACAAGGACTTTGGCGGGATCGCCAGAAATAATTAAAAACAAATCTGCAGATCTAAAAAAAATGTAACAAAAACATATTAAACATCACATGTTAAAGCGGAGTTCCACCCAAAAGTGGAACTTCCTCTTTAAGTCCTCCTCCCCAGCTCCAGATGCTGAAACTGAGCTTTTGGGGAGGAGGGGGGGTGGGGATACCCTATTTTTATGGGTACTTCCTCCCCGGTCGCCTTAGGCGATCGGAAGTGGAAGGACTCCTTCCCCCTCCCTCCCGAAGTCTTCTGGGACACAGGACAGGTCCTAGAAGACTTCGGGACCAATCACAATGCGCAGCGCCGCTCGCGCATGTGCAGTGTGCGCCCGGCCGTGAAGCCGCAGCCGGGTGCCCACAGTAGCCATGCCGGCGCCGCGGAGGGGAGGGGGAGAGGAGCGAGGCTCCGTGCGGCTCCATCGCTGGACCGGGAGACAGGTAAGTGTCGGTTTATTAAAAGTCAGCAGCTACACTTTTAATAAATGCTGACTTTTAATAAACCTAAGGAAAGGG
Source organism: Glandirana rugosa (assembly GCA_018402905.1). Taxonomy (NCBI): domain Eukaryota; kingdom Metazoa; phylum Chordata; class Amphibia; order Anura; family Ranidae; genus Glandirana; species Glandirana rugosa. The sequence goes on along the minus strand of BLSH010490787.1, from coordinate 1,463,752 downwards.
TGGAACTCCGCTTTAAGCCTTACATACACTTTACTGTGTTCACCTTTTTTATAGAAAAAATGTAAAAGAGAACTAACACAAGACACCCCCCCCCCCCCCCCAACCTCCTCACCTCCTCGTCTCTACTGTTCTTACTTCCGGCGATGCTGAGTTGTGTCCCGACAGCCACCCAGACGTCCTCCCAGAATTAAGCAACCGCCCTGTAGACGTCAATTGTCTATGGGGCGGTTGTTAAGCGGTAAACCACTTGACAACTGGGCACTTAAACCCCCTTAACAACCAGACCAATTTTCAGCTTTCAGCGCTCTCACACTTTGAATGACAATTACTCAGTCATGCAACATTGTACCCAACAGTTCACCAAATGGCGAATTGTTGAC
>BLSH010490787.1:1450401-1461080 GCA_018402905.1 Glandirana rugosa | reverse complement strand
GGGTGGGTGGTAAATAGATGGTGGGGGGGAGTATTTTGTTACTAGGCAGCGCTGTGGGCATTGCACATCGCCCACAGCGCTGCTGCACGTCTTCTCTCCCCCCTCTCTCCTCTCACACTGCACCGATCGGTGCGGAGAGGAGAGAGAAGCCGGCGCTTCCGCCGGCTTGTTTACATGTGATCGCGCCGTCATTTGACGGCGCGATCACGTGGTGAAAGGCCGCTCACAGCGGCCATTCACCCCGATCCGTGATCAGTCGGGTCCCCCGGACCCGACGGTCACGGATGTTCCCGTGTGCGCGCCCCAGGGGGCGCGCGGGAACCGCGATTCTGGGAGGACGTCAATAGACGTCCTCCCAGAATTAAGCAACCGCCCTGTAGACGTCAATTGTCTATGGGGCGGTTGTTAAGCGGTTAAAGAGGAAGCAAACCCTGATGGGGTTTACTTCCTCTATATTCCCCTGCAAAGTAGAAGCATAATGGGCTACTATGCGTCACTTACCTGCAAACGAAGCCTGCGATGTCTCCGCTCTTGGCTACGTCCATCTTCAGCCCTTCCTCCTTCCGGGGCCACGACTCCAGCTCTGTGACTGGCCCGAGTCGCGTGACGTCACTCCTGCACATGCGCGTGTGAGCCGCCATTCATGGCACGGACGAAGTGAAGAAATGGCACGGGGGCCGTTTCTTCACTGCGCATGTGTTGAATGACGTTGGCAGTGCTAGTACACTGTATATCTCCTAAACCGTGCAAGTTTAGGAGATCTGCATGGCACCTACAGGTAAGCCTTATTGTAGGCTTACCTGTAGGTTAAAGTGGTTGTCATGGGTTGACAACCACTTTTAAAGGTGGTTGTATGCCCTGGGAAAAAAACAAAAAACCTGTAAGGCAAAGGCATAATGAGTTAGTATGCACCGCATAAGAGCTCATTATGAAATACTTACCTTTATGTAGCCATGGTCTCCCTTGGGAGTGACTGAAGTTGTGGTTCACCTGATCACACTTCCCTCAATCGCCTTTATCCACACACTCAGTCACTGAACAGGCTGGAGTTTTGTTTTTTGTTGTTTTATTAGGGGTTAAACTTTGATAGGGTAGGGTTGATGGTGAGATGCCCAAGAATCTTTCCAACTTAACCAGAACCTCTATATACTCCAATGTATATACATCTCCAACTTCCTCCAGCACTCACACTTGCGGAGTTCCACTTTTCACTTCTCACTCCTGCACAGTCCTTAAATTTCCGGCCTAGAGGGATATTTACTAGGCCTGCACCTAGCTAGCACAAATTGAGACCAGCTGTAGTTTTAGCTTGGTCTCCGGACCACCCATTACAGGTAGGGGGTGCTAATCCCCTGTGTAGAAAATTGTTGTGCTAGCTAGAAATTAGATGGACTACTGCTCCCAGGCCCCACCAGCTCTTCTAACTGCACCGGCCTTTCTCACTGCCACAGCAACATAGGGGTTCCCCTCTATCTTGCATCCTTCCCAGATTGTGTCTTTCTCACTCTAATCTGCTCCAGGCTGCCTCAACAGTTCACCAGGGCTATGTTGCTCACTGACTCTTGAAGTTCCTCCCTGAAGATGTCTCCCGTATAGTGTTCTCTCCTGTTGTCTTACCGCTCACCCTTGTGCCTGCCACCAGAATCTCACACCTTCTGGCTGCACCCAAGCTCTCCAGGCCCAGGGTCATAACCCCCCCAGACTGGGAGCTCCCCTGACCACGACAACCTCCACACTACTCCATTTGTCAGCTCCTCCCACCCCCCCCCCCCAGGGCGGACCCAGGCTATTTGAGAAGGCCTACCCCCTGCCAATCCAGATTGGGGGTTGGTCAGAGCTTCTCAAAAAGCCCAGATAGCTCCAGCTCTGGATTCACTCCCTCTTTCTAGCATTTTCTAGACTTCAGAGGGAGGAACTTTCCCAGAAGTGTCACTACCCACAGTAAACCCACCTCCCTGGGCCACTCCCCCGCCCAAAATCACCACAATCTGGCCTGCACACAGTCATGTAAATACATTCCATAGTTTTCCCAGCCTGAACACTGGAGATGGACAGCCGCCCCATCTCAGGAATCCTAAGAGAAGATAGAATACTAAATTACAACTAACTGCACACAGATCTGCTGAAAGAGGGTTATAAACCCCCCAGCAGAGCAACAACAAAAACAATGTAAACCACATTCTGCACCTGTCTGGTCTGTTGATGAGGGGTCATAGCCCACCAAGAGAACAGTAAGAAAAAAACAATTGAATGTGCAAGGATAAATGTTCTTAGCGTTCCTGATGGGAGGGGTCCCTCCCCGGACAAACAGGCTCTAAAGAAGTTCTAAGGTAACCCAAACTCACTTCACCCCATTGTCCTTTCAGTGAGCCAAGTCTCTGCCATTGGGCGCAGGATAGCAGGCTGGCACATTCCAGCCAATGTCAGGAAAACAAATGGAACCACGCTGCACTCTCCAGCAGTCCTGGTGGTGGTCTATGTAGCACCTCAGACTCTCACACTTAGAACCGAGGATTCAGAAACTTTCTTTGGCCCCCTCCTTCTCTTTGTAGATCGAGTAACTCTGGATCGGCCGACCCACTTTCACAATCAGCACCCTGTCTCTATATGGATCTCCCAAGTCGCCATTCCTGTTTGATATCAAGGAACTGAGCCCACTTCTCGCTCTCTGGCCCTCTCCGTGGCTTTGGGACATGCAGACAGTCCCAAACAAGGTCGTCCTCCCACTCTGACCGGCAGTCCTCCACAACGTTCATTGTTTGGGGTGGGACATAGCGGCAAGTCCAGGCCCACTCCAAGGCTAACCTCCGCTGTATCTCCCTCTGAAATCTGGAGAGACTCGGCGGCTCTCTTGAATTTCATGTCCCAGGAAGAATGTCAGTGTCGGGTGATCTCACCACCATTTAATGGTAAATTGGTGCCCTTGTCTGAGTGGTGGATGGCCTGCAATAAAACATAAAAGCTGGTATACTTGGGCTCCTGCAGGGGGTTCGGATGTTAAATTGGGTGTTGGCTCTCTTCCTCCAGCATGGGCTCCTGGAGCACTAATCCCTCCAATCTCCCATTCTGCCTCATCCGAGCTACTTGACCCAGGAGATGACCACTCAGTCAACCCCTCCAAGATCCAAACTCATACTGCATTCTGGGGGAACCCAAGTCTAAGGCCCGCTCCCCACCTTTCCCATCCAGCTCACCTGAGGAGACTCCTCTCTCTGACAGTGGCTCCTTCTGGACAGGTATGGTAAGGGATTGCAAACTGACCGGCACATCGGGACTTTAGCTGGTTCTGGCACGGCTGTACTCACCGGTCCCGTGTCAGGTCATGGGCCTTCGCTGTTTGTTCCCTCTTGTCCTTCTGTCTTGGCGGGGGAGTTGCCAGGCTGCAACTCTACCCCATCTTTGAGTGATTCCTCCAGGCCTGCTCTGGTCTTCCGTGACTTTCACGGCTGCAGATGACACAGTCCGGATTGCAGGTCCATGGTGTAATAATGTGGCTCCTGCAGCGCTGACACCAGCCAGGTCAGCGGTTCATCACAATGGCCGCACCAGGCCCAGGCAGTGACCTTTGCTGTTGGAATCCGGCAGTCCGGGCAGATCAGGCACAGCCACACGGTCCCTCCAATCACTCCGAGGGCAAGTCCCCCCGCGAGGCTCCACTTGGACCCCAGTGTCCACCAGGGTCCCCTCTGGCTTCTCCAGCAACCATGCCAGCAATGGCAACAGATGACCACCCTCTGCCATCTTCCTCTCTCGCATGGTGTCTGCTGCTAGTTGCAAGCACTGAGACTCTTCCACGTTACCAGACGAGCTGGCGCCAAAAGTCCTGATAAGCAGGCTTGCTGTATGTCAAGTAGCTGTAACCCCTTGTGTGAAGGATGAAACTTTGCAGGTACGCTGACACTAGGAGAACTTGTCCAGACTTGCTGATTTTGCTGGTGGTTGCCAGTAGCAACAGTAATTTGTAGTAGCCACTGTTTTGCTGGAAAATCCACTTTTAATACAGTCTCTCCCGTTAACAAGAAGAGTCCCAGGCATACTTTAGTGCAAGCAGGAGTTGGAGCAAAAAGTTCAGAATGCCCAGCTTTTGCATAGCGCTGGGCATATTTGTCATCCAGTGGGTAATGTCCGGCCTTAGCATGGCGCAGGACATATTTGTAATCCATGAGCGCGATCGCTCGCCGTGGTTTCCACGGGTAATGGCACCTGAATTGCAGGTATTATTCCTTTAGCAAGTGTCCGGCCCCAGCGCTGGTTGAGGCAACTGCAGTTTGCAGACAAGGCAGCAACTAGCATTTGCTTCCACTGGTTGTTATGGACAATGGCACACTTGCAACTGTTACTGTTAAGCAAGCAATAGCATCAGTCCTTCCCTGGGTTCAATCCACTCTAATAGCAGAACAAGTTACAATTTCCTGGCTCCGTTCTCTTCCGTTCCTAGGGGTAACGACTGACAGAATTACGGACGAGCACCCCAAGTGTAGCCATGGTCTCCCTTGGGAGTGGCTGAAGTTGTGGTTCACCTGATCACACTTCCCTCAATCACCTTTATCCACACACAGTCACTGAACATGCTGGAATTTTGTTTTTGTTGTGTTAGGGGTTAAACTTGGGCAGGGTAGGGTTCATGGTTAGATGCCCAAGAATCTTTACAACTTAACTGGGACCTCTATATACTCCAATGTATATACATCTCCAACTTCCTCCAGCACTGACACTTGCCAAATTCCACTTTCCACTTCTCACTCCTGCACAGTCCTTAAATTTCTGGCCTAGAGGGATATTTACTGGGCCTGCACCTAGCTAGCACAAATTGAGACCAGCTCGGTCCCCGGACCACCCATTGCAGGTAGGGGTGCCAATCCCCTGTGTAGCAAATTGTTGTGCTAGCTAGAAATTGGATGGACTACTGCTCCCAGGCCATCTTATCCCAGGCCCCACCAGCTCTTCCAACTGCACCGGCCTTTCTCACTGCCACAGCAACTTGTGGGTTCCCCTCTATCTTGCATCCTTCCCAGATTGTCCCTCTTACGCCAATCTGCTCCAGCTTGCCTCAACAGTTCACCAGGGGTATGTTGCTCACCGACTCTTGATGTTTCTCCCTGAAGATGTCTCCCGTATAGTATTCCCTCCTGTTGTCTCACCGCTCACCCTTGTGCCTGCCCCCAGAATCTCATGCCTTCTGGCTGCACCCGAGCTCTCCAGGCCCAGGGTCACCTCCCCAGACTGGGAGCCCCCATGACAACCTCCACACTACTCCATCTTCAGCTCCTTCACCTGAACTTCTCCTCCCCCACCAGGGCTGACCCTGGTTATTTGAGAAGGCCTAGATATAAATAGCAACTGCACTGAGGGATTTAGGTAATCGTGACATAAGCAGCTATGCACAAAAAATGTTGGAACATTAACAATTACAGTTTAAAAGTATATGGTGCAGTGCTAAAAAATGTGTCTATAAGCAAATATCCATATCCCAGAATAAATAGTCTAGACTATTTATTCTGGGATATGGATATTTGCATATAGACGCCTTTTTTAGCGCTGCACCCTATACTTTTAATTTGAGGAGACCTGCCCCCTGCCAATCCAGATTGGGGATTGGTCAGAGCTTCTCAAAAAAGCCTAGATGATCCACCTCTGGATTCACTCTTTCTAGCATTTTCTAGACTTCAGAGGGAGGAACTTTCCCAGAAGTGTCACTACCCACAGTGAACCCACCTCCCTGGGCCACTCCCCCCTGCCCAGAATAACAACAATCAGGCCTGCACAAAGTCATGCCTGACTAAATTTTGCCTCTCCTGACAAAAAAACCCTCCCTAAAGCACCTAAGTAGAGGGTGCTACACTTAGAACGAAGCCCCCGCACTGCCTCTTGCACACCACCGAGAAGGCTGACATGTTGCTCTGGCGTTACTTCTGGGTTTGTGGGCTGCGGGGCTGTGAGTGGCCGGAGCCACGATGATGCCATTCTCGTGCATGCGTGTGGGAGTCCCCCGTTCTGGCAAGTTCATAGCGCATGCACCGCTGACGTCAGTGGCTGCAGACAGGTTTAGATATTCATTTTACCTACCTGTAGGTAAAAATCACAAAGCTGGGTATACAACCGCTTTTAACTGGTTTTGTCCTGTTTTAATACATCTGTATTAGAATGTTAGGCTAATCCTATTTATAATGCTGATTTAAAATTTGTTTTTGTTACAGAAATCAAAACTGAAGTTTTAGATGACTGTAGAAAGGAAAATGAATGGAAGGTAAGTTGGTTTCTCTAACAGAAGTAAATACATTTGTGTCAGTCATTTATTTGATTATAATTATTGGAGTATATATGTGTGTAGTTTGATGTATGAAAGATGCAGTGATCATTTGATAATAATTAGATTTTTATAAAGGCTGCTTCAAAATATTAGTTTTCTTTAAACTAGCACTTTTATGTGGGAGTTTTTAATTCAACAGACTTGGCTAGAAAATTGTAAATATTTTGTAGCTCTAATAATCTTTAAAAAAAAAAAAAGAAAAAAAAAAAAAAGTTGCTGTGTTTGGCCAGCCAAAATGCTTATTTGTAATATATATATATATATATATTCTGGTTTATTATTATTGCTTGTTTTTGCTGTTGGTACTGCCTTGCTAAATAAGTCTGTACAAGATAACTGTTTTCAAAACCACTTACCAACTCCTAGATAAATTGTGTTTTTGCTTTTTTATTCAGATTCTACTCTTAGATCAGTTTACCACCAGCCTACTAACGTCATGTTGCAAAATGACGGACTTGCTCCAAGAAGGCATCACAGGTAAAAGCAGAGCATCAAGAAATTTGGAAATTTGCAGCAGAATTATTTGAGGGAAAAAATACAGTTCCATTTCTCCTATCGTTCACTGACAGACGCAGCTCTCCATTACGTGTGGGTTTATGCTGGTCTCAATAGGAGTTAACTAGGCAGGGAAAAGAAACAGCTGGCCCCTCCCATGGGGGTGGTCCTCTCATCCCACATAAACCCCCCTCCATAGAATAGCTCACCAGTCTAAATGCCTAGTTTGCAAGGAGTTGACCTGGCTTCCCTGTAGGGGAATTGTGGTCCTGTTTGTGACCATTCTTTTATTTACATTTTTTGTCTTCTATCAAGATCAATCTGCTATCAAGAAGCCGGTCGGGGCATAGAGAGTCCATGGGCTCTGTACTTTCCCCGACCTGGCCGACCGATGCGAGCCAGTCCCGCCGTATGGGGACCCGCCGCATCGTCCCCGTTCCGTGCGGGTGGCCTGGGGTGATTTCCCCCCCCCCTTGCGCCCAGCCCCGGATGCGATTCGGGAAGGGCGATTTCTCTGGCCTGCAGCATACCGCCCAAGAAGGGGCGGAAGGTCTGCGACTGGGTGGCTACCCACGGTGCTCGTCGGAGTGGTGAGTGAGTTCCTGCCTTCCCCCCTTTTTTTTAGGGGCGGACAGGAGGACCGACGACCAAAAAAAAATAATTTTTTTTTACTGCTGGGTAGCCGCTGGTGGGGCGCGTGGAGCTCCTGTTCACCCCCCGCACCCCCGCTTTCCCCCCCCGCACCGATCGTCTAGCGCCGTATCTTGTACCGTTTTCGCCGCCATTTTGCCGTAGCCGCAGACATATTGGGCCTATGGGGCTTTCCCTCTAGCGATCAGAGCAGCCGTTTGCGGTACTGCACGTTTCCTGAAGGTGTTTTTCGGTCTCTAGTGTTTAAGGGCGGCCATTTTGACTGTATGCCTCTGCAATTACACGTGTGCTGCGTTTTCCCTTCTCTGTGGAACGGTGAAGAAACTGGCGGCGAGGCTCTTCTGACGATCCTCCAGGGTTACAGGCAGCGAACAGCAAGTATAGCTGGGCTCGCCTGTGGGTGCTGGTGGCGGTGGGTGCAGACCTCCTGGGTTCCCTGGTGCACTGTGGGGCGGTGGCGTGCGGCAGTGTGGGGGTGCCTTATCTTTTTTAGTGTCACTGAGGGGAGATGGCAGATTACACTGCTGAGCCTGCTGAGGAGGCACAATTTGCGCAAGGGGCATTTTTGGACCAGTTGTGGGCGGTCTTTAGTGAATTTCTCCCCCGGGCGGCTGTCGCCCGACAGGCCTCCAAGAAGCGTCCCCCCTCCTCTTTATTCATCAGGGGAGGATTCTGATCTGGAAATGATCTCAGGGACCTCAGTGGACCTGTCTGATGGGGAACTGGGCCCATCAGACGGTGAAGAGGATCAGGGGGCGGCGGCTGCGCGCGAAAAAGCGTTGGTCGCCGCCATTATCACTGGCATTCGCACTAAGCTGCGACTGGGTCAGGATGGCGAATCGCAGTCTGCTGCGTATGTGTGTGGGTCATCTAGAGCCCCTAGGGTCCCCAAGGCTTACCCCTACAATTACTTTTTTGATCATTTTCTTTATCGTGAATGGCAGCGTCCGCAGCACTTTTCTTCACTGTCAAAACGGTTCGCTGCTCGCTATCCCTTTTTGAGGAAAGCTTTTTGAAAAAATGGGAATCGCCTGTGGTGGACCCACCGATAGCCCGCCTTAATAAGGCGACGACCATCCCTCTGGAAGGGACCCCTTCCTTTAAGGAACCCGCTAATAGAAAAACAGAAGCGCTTTTAAAGTCGCTGTTCCTGGTGGCAGGTTCTGCCGTGCGGCCAGCCCTGGCATCCGCCATGGCGGCACAACATCTGTCTGAGCATATGGAAGAGCTTCAGAAGGATCTGGAAAACGGTCGCCTGATGGACGCCCTGCAGAGTCCTGAGTTTTTGCTCCAAGGGTTCAAGTACCTTTGTGATGCGGCCGTTGATTTACTGCCGATGTTATCCAGAATAACGATTTTTGCCGTCATACTCAGACGGATACTTTGGTTGCGTTCTTGGTCCGGTGACTGTGCTTCCAAAAAGGGGCTTGCTGACCTCCCTTTTCAGGGTGGACGTCTATTTGGTCCACATTTGGATGAGATTATTAAGGACTTCAAGGGAGGTAAGAGTACCTTCCTTCCAGAGCCCCGCAGGTGTGAGTTTCGCCGTAGACAGGGGCCCCCTCCCTCTGGTCAGAAGAGGTTTTTTCGCGCCCCGGGCGCAGCAGGTAAAGGGACCCGCCCCGGTAAGGTCACTGCAGGGGCCGGAAGACGGCAGTGGCAGCGAAAACCGAAAAGGCGGAGGACAATTCCTCAGCCTGATGGGTTGCCCCCACCCGGGAATCGGGTGGGGGGACGTCTTCTGGGGTTCGCAGGCCGGTGGCTGTCCCACATTCCCGATCGTTGGGTCCGGGAAGTGGTGTCCACCGGGAACAGGATAGAGTTCAACACTCTACCCCCAGACAGGTTCTTCCCATACACTTAGGGCTCCCGCAGGACCGTTGGGAGGCTTTTTGGGGCTGTCCAAGCACTTTCAGACCAGGGGGTGATCGTGCCAGTGCCTCCAGAAGAGAGGTTTCGAAGATTCTACTCAAATCTATTCGTGGTTCCCAAAAAAGGGGGGGGGGGGCTACGGCCAGTACAGGCCCTGAACCGGTATGTCAGGGCGCGAAAATTCTGGATGGAATCTATCCGCTCGGTCATGGCCGCCCTTCAGGGGGAATTTCTGGCGTCCCTGGACATTAGGGATGCGTACCTCCCATGTACCCATTCTTTCACGGCATCAGCTCTTCCTGCGCTTTGCAGTGGGAGACCTCCACTTTCAATTTGTGGCACTCCCCTTCGGCCTGGCCTCAGCACCTCGACTTTTCACAAAACTGCTAGCCCCGGTGTTGGCGTTGCTTCGACAGAGGCATTGCGGTGGTGGCCTACCTAGACGACCTGCTCCTGCGAGCAGAGTCCGCCTCGGCTCTGGAGGAGAATGTGAGAATCACAATGACATCGCTACAGGACTTCGGTTGGTTACTCAACCTGCAGAACTCATCGGTCTCTCCATCCCGTCGCCTGGAGTATCTAGGTCTAATTCTGGAGACAGAACAGGCGAAAGTGTTCCTCCCGCCAGCCAAGTTGCTGTCTCTTCAGTCGGCAGTGCGAACTCTCCTGTCGCACTGTCGGTCTTTATTACGGTTCTGTATGCGGGTGCTGGGGCTCATGGTCTTGTCGTTCGAGGCGAACCCATTCGCCCAGAGTCACACTCGTCTCCTTCAGCGAGCAATTCTGACTCAGTGGGACAGGTCCCCTCGGTCCTTGGTCCTTCGTATCCGTCTGAGCTCCCAGACCAGGGCGTCTCTGGCTTGGTGGCTCCGAGACTCGATCCTGACTCAGGAGAAGTCGTTCCTGCCCCTTCAGTGGGTGATAATCACCATGGATGCCAGTCTTTCAGGCTGGGGAGGGATCCTGGGGCAGCTGTCTGCCCAAGGCCGTTGGTCGGCACAGGAGGCTCGCCTCCCCATCAATGTACTGGAGCTGAGAGCAATCAGATTGTGCCTTTTTCACTGGACAGTGAGCTTGCAGGGTCGTCCGGTTCGAATTCAGTCGGACAATGCCACAGCAGTGGCGTATGTGAACCATCAGGGCGGCACAAAGACTCCAGCAGCTGCGGCGGAGGCAGCTCTGATACTACGTTGGGCGGAACGTCACGTTCCAGCAATCTCTGCCATTTACGTTCCAGGTGTGGAGAACTGGCAGGTGGACTTTCTCAGACGCTGGACCAGGGAGAGTGGTCTCTCCACCCGGAGGTGTTCAATCAGATTTGCCGCAGATGGGGGACGTCAGATGTAGATCT
>BLSH010490787.1:1418165-1429939 GCA_018402905.1 Glandirana rugosa | reverse complement strand
ACACATACACATACACATACACATACACATACACATACACATACACACACACACATACACACACACACATACACACACACACACACACACACACACACACACACACACACACACACACATACACACACAACACACACACATACACACACACACACACACACACACACACACACACACACACACACACACACGGGAGAGCATGTTGGTGTGGCCGTGGAACTAGAACGACCAGCAAGGCAATCAGTAAATAATTAGGGAAATAATAAAATATAGCAAGGGGCGTGGGGGTAACAGTCTCAGATTGACTCAAGTGTCTCTTTGATGGGGCGTATAAACTGGTACACAAGGTACCTTGATGAGCATGCAACTTCCATCATCTTGTAAGTGTTTTTAATCTTGTGCTATTATGCCTCATGCACACAGGGCGTTTTAAAACCGTCAGCGGTACAGCAGCGCTTAAAACACGCATTTTGCTGCTAAAACCGCAAGTTTTGGCGCGTTCGTGGTTTTTGACGTTTTTCACTCCCTATAATGTAAGAACGCCTAAAAACGTTGGCACTGACGTTTTTTGCTGCGTTTTACATTTTTACAGCTCGTCTTTACTGCTACTGCACCAAAACGCTTATGCCTCCAAATGCCTCTGACAGTTTGTGTGTATAGACACATAGGCTAACATGGAGGTGCTTATAGAGGCAGTTAAAAAAGTCAAACACCCCTAACAGCAGCTGTAAAAGCATCCTGTGTGCATGAGGCCTTAAAGTCATAATTTTAATACTACACTCAGGTTGGCGCCTCCCCCCTGTTTTTCCTGCCCAGTGGATAAGGTCCCAGTTTTTGAGAATGTCTCAGACAAACATCTGGAGTATTTATTCAAGGCCTCATTTAGGCTAGTGGGATTTTGAGTATTCTTAGAATCTCGTTAGATGCCTTAAAGGACTCTATTCAGCATCTTTTGCATCTTGGGATCTCATCCATACACATTTGCAGCATTTTATGGCTGAAGTGTTGGTCAGTGGAATTGCTGTGCAAAAACGTGAAACCTTTACCTTTTTGGAACATTTGGTCCTGCTTTCGATTATTCTATCCAGAAAGGAGCCACTTAACCACTTGTAAAGTTCGACAACTTGCTGCTCTTTCTCCTTCCAAGAAGCGTTCCTTTCACCGTTCTTAGGCCACAGACTCCAAGTCGAAAACCCTAGGCCCAGTTCCACAAAAAATGGGCTCAAAGGACAAGTCCTTTTTACAGTGAAGGGGCACCCCTACTCGCTCAGGTTGTAGGACTTTTGCAGGGCCTTTGTGGAGGGTTGGCGGGTGGGGGGGGGGGAGGATATCAGAGCCTCCTCCCTCCACAGTTAATTTTTTTAAATATTAGAAGAAAAATAGAGGCATAGTCCGCAATGCGTGGCACCACATCCAAATATTACATGTACAGAAATGAAAAAAATAATTGAAAGACAGGCTTTAAAGGCTGCCACTGTAATCCCAATAAGGAAAATGGAGTACACAAAAATAAAGAGAAAATATCAAAATTTATTGGGTATCATCCTAAAAACATATAATAAAAATAAGTGCATAGGTATGCCATGATATATTCACTCTCCCATAGATGATAGAAATGGCTGGACTTGGAAACCCGTACGTATGGCCTCTGGGGTATTGAGTATGCTGTCATAACAGAAATCTTCTATCTGAAGGCCAGGCTGACTGGATCATGATGCCAGCACTAATGGATCACTACGTGTTTCGCCAAAAGCTTCCTCAGGCGATCCTATTGTTATGGGATCAAACACTTAAAATGCACGAGGCATCCAATTCACCATGAAAAAGGGAAAAGGAGAGAGAGAAGCAGGAAGATTTGCTCGACTGGCTCCAGTGGGGTATCAAACAGCCTTTCCATAGGCTTTTCCATATACGGCAGCTTATAAATGATACTTTAGAATAGATTGTAAATAAGGAGTTGTAGATGGTGTGTTAGACCACCCTTCCGTACCCTAAGGCTAAACCGGGACCATAATATGGTATACCCCATTTGAGTATCCCCTGGTGAAGTTATTCAGTCAGTCAAAGAACACTGTCCTCTGTGATGGAGTATTTGTAGGTGCCGGTCCTGGTTTCTACCATCACCTCTGCCGCTGGGTGAGTTGGACGTCACTGTCATTGTGATCCCGTCAGCCTGGCCTACAGATAGATTTCTGTTATGACAGCATACTCAATACCCCAGTGGTCATTCCATGTCCAGCCATTTCCATCATCTATGGGAGAGTGTATATAACATGGCATACCTATGCACTTATTTTTATTACATGTTTTTATGATGATACCCAATAAATTGATATTTTATCTATATTTTTGTGTACTCCTCTCTCCATATTGGGATTATAGTGGCAGCCTTAAAAGTCCATCTTTCAATTCTTGTTTTTTTTTTATTTTCTGTTCATGCTTTTAAATGTTTCTTTGAATTTGAGATTTGTACTTTTGCAAGCTGTCAATCATCTATCTCAAGGACACTCTCTTCTGGAGACCAATGTGTCCCAAATGGTGCACACTCTGGAGAGCTTTGAATGGGTTCTGAATTTTCAAAAGTATGCCTTTATTCCAGCCCAGAGTTTAGAGTATTTGATCCTGGATACAGTCAAGGCAAGGGTGATCCATCCTCTGGAGAAATGCCTTGCTCTGAGGTCGTCTTCATGTTGCTGTAGATGCTGTGGTGACACCATGGGACCTGTACTCCTCCCTAATCTATACCTTCCCGCATTTATAGCTTCTACTGTGTCTGCAGGATTAGAATAGAAAGAATTCTGTTGATTCTGATGGCTCCAGCATGGCCTAGGAGAACTTGGTTCTTCAACATTTGTAAACGTGTCGGCAGCCGACCCGTAAGCCATCCGGATCAACCCAAACACCTGTCGCAAAGTTCAATTTTCCATTCTTCTTTACAGTCGCTGGCTTTTAATGGCATGGTTGTTGAAGCCAGGGTCTTAAGGGACAGAGGAGACGCTGATTCGCTAATTCCTACTCTGCTGGAGGCTTGGAGGTAACTTCTAGGAAGAATTACTAGACTTAGAAGCCCTTTTTTGCCTGGTGCAAGGCTCAGGGTTTTCATTATTGCAAGTATGTACTTGGTCACATCCTGGCATTTCTAAAAACCTAGAGTGGATTTTGAATTGCCCTTGCGTAAGAATAAAGATCAAATGTAGGAATTGGCAGTCCTTTTTCAGAGATGGACTGCTTCACATTGTTGATTCTGTAAGACATCGTTGACTCCATAAGACCTCAACTTGGCACTTTCTGTGTTGCAGAAATCTCTGAACCTATATGGGATGTTCCTTTTTGGTCCTTTTGACTTTGAAAATTATTTTTCTGGTTGCCATTACTTCAGCTTGCAGTCTTTGAATTGGCTGCCATTTCCTGCAAGGTACTGTTCCTGCACTTCCTCCATGACAAGGTGGTTTTATATCCTCAGTTGTCCTATTTTTTTACATGAAGGTGGTTTATTCGTTCCATGTCAACCAGGACATTTTGTTGATGTCCTTCTATCTTACGCCTTAGATGCCAGGGAACAAGGCTCTTCATACCTTGTATTTGGTACATGCTGTCAGGTGTTCTATGAACTTTTATATGAAGTTGACTGCTGCAATTTGTCATTTAGATTTCCTCTTTGTGCTTCCAAAAAGCCCAAGGAAGGGTCGTGCAGCTTCCATATCTACCATCTCTGGATGGATGTCAGTTTATTTTGTTAAGCTTGTTGTATGTGGGTGCCTCTTGGGCCATTTGTCATCTGGCTTTGGTAGCTCAAGTTTGTAAACCTGCTACCTGGTCTTTCAGTTCATACTTTTTTTATGAAGTTTTACCAAGTGGATATTCGAGGATGGCACCTTTTGGTTGGCGTCCTTTGCAGGCTGCTGCATAAGGTTCTGACCCATTCTGTTTTTAGTTATTTGGGGCCTGTTGTCTTGTGGCCGTGTTGCCCTTCCTTCATGTTCAGTGCTTTGGGACATCCCTGTTATAATGGAGATCAAGATGCCCTTTGATTTTCTCCTCCAAGAAAATAATTTTATAGGTAAACCAAAAATTCCTTCCTTCCTTCCTTCCTTCCTTCCTTCCTTCCTTCCTTCCTTCCTTCCTTCCTTCCTTCCGGGTTATACGCTATCTTCAGGTGATTGGACACTGGCAACCAATAGACAGGAAGTTCCCCCTATATAACCCCTTCTACTCCGGGATTGCCTGTTTTTTCGCTAGTGTCTGAAGGTGATGGTCGTGGCTGTGAGATCTCTTCAAAAACTCTTGGCATTCCAGAAAGTGGATGTTTTATCGGATCCATTCAAACGGCAGTAAGCTAAAAGGATGGTAACCCAGCCTCGGTTGGACGAGGTTTTGCCTGTAATGTTTTAAGTCACTGGACCCTTAGTTTGTTGGAAAATCCTGGTCTGTCCAAGGAAGATTCCATAAGGGTGATATACAGGTCCAAGGTAGTGGCCCGCAGTTTAAAAGGGACCCGGTCCTTGAAGGTCCTGAGCGACAAAGCCCGCCGTGATTGGTGAAGCCGGCTCCAAAGATTAGGAAGCCTGCGGAGGGAGAAGGTAAGTGCTTTCCCCTCTCTTTAAAAAAAAAAAAAATTAAAAAGAAGTTCCTGGCTTTTGCCTGCGGCACCAGTGCTACATACACCAGAGGACGTTCCCGCTGGTAGGACGTCCTGGACTTTAAAAGGTGATATCTGAACGGTGCCAGCAGCTACTGGCACCATTCAGATATCATTCTTTCTGGCCAGCGATTCCCTACACCGTAAGAATGATCATAGCGGCAGTTCAGCCGCTTGATCGTTCTTATAGGCAGCGGGAGGGGACTCCCCCCGCCCCCCTCCCGCAGCCATTCGGTGCTTCTCGCGGGCCCCCGTACGATCGGCAGGGAGAAGAGATCCGTCGCCGCCGGATGATTGTCCGGAAGATGACTGATTACCATATGGTCACCAGTCCTCTCTATGACCCTCGGAGGCCCGGGCGCAACGTTATGACGTCACGTCCGTTCCAGCTTTAGTAAATAAAGCCGTGATCATGGCTGGAAAGGCCAGGATCAGAAAAAAAAAAAAAAAATTTCTGATCTCGGTCTTTTTCCAGCATGTAGGAGATGTGAGGTCATATTTACCCCATATCTTTCCATAAAGAGGACCTGTCACGCACCATTCTTATTACAAGGGATGTTTACATTCCTTGTAATAGGAATAAAAGTGATCAAAAAAAAAAATAGACAGTGTAAAAATAAAAGTAAAATAAATAATTATAATAATAATAAAAATTTAAGTCCTTCCATCCCCGCTTGCTCTTGCACAGAAGCGAACGCCTACGTAAGCCCCACCCACATATTTAACCGGTGTTCAAACCACACATGTGAGGTATGACTGCGTGCGTTAGCGCGAGAGCAACAATTCTAGCACTAGACCTCCTCTGTAACTCTAAACATGTAACCTGTAAAAAATGTTAAAGCGTCGCCTATGGAGATTTTTAAGTACCAATGTTTGGCGCAATTCCACAAGTGTTTGCAATTTTAAAGCGTGACATGTTGGGTATCAATTTACTCGATGTAACATCCTCTTTTACAACATACAAAAAAATTGGGCTAACTTTACTGTTATTTTTTTTTTAATTCACTAAACTGTTTCTTTTCCAAAAAAATGCGCTTAAAAAATTCCTGCGCAAATATCGTGTGATATAAAAAGTTGCAATGATCGCCATTTTATTCCCTACAGTCTCTGCTAAAAAAAATATATAATGTTTGGGGGTTCTGAGTAATTTTCTAGCAAAAAAATGATGATTTTTACATGTAGGAGAGGAGTGCCAGAAATGGCCCGGATATGAAGTGGTTAAAAAAATTTAAATTAAATTGGCTCTTTACCACCAAACTGGCTGTGTCCAATCACAGCCAGTCACTACTGTGATCGACGTACACCCCCCCCCCAGTGGTGCGCAGTGTGGCGATCGGGGCTGAGGCTTGATGTAAACAAACCGCGGTAACGAGCTGTTACCGGGTTCTCCCTCTCACACACTGATCGTGTGTGAGAGGGAGAACCTGGTAACAGCTTGTTACTGCCTAGTGTACACACCAAGCACACTGATTTCCCCCCCTAATAAAGAGGACCTGTCACCACCTCGTGAGAGTATCTGTCACAGCCTATCAGAGTACCTGTCACCTGTCCATCAAAGTACCCGAGTACCCGTCACCAGCCCATCAGAGTACCCAAGTACCTGTCACCTGCCTTTCAGATTACCCGAGTAACTGTCACCAACCCATCTGAGTACCCGAGTACCTATCTGCAGCCCATGCCTAATAGAATATACCTTGGGTGTTTACTTTCCAAAATGGGGTCATTTTGGGGGTAATTCCACTGTCCTGGTGCTCCAGGGCCTTTAAAAGTGTGATGGGTATGAATTAAATTTTATGTCTAATTTATGCTCCTAGAACGCCTGAGGTGCTCCCTGCATGTTCGGCCTCTGTATGTGGCTGGGGTGTGAAAAAGTCTCACACATGTGGTATTGCCATACTCTGGACAAGCAGCAGAATATATTTTGGGGGTTCATTTTTGCTATGTGTTAGAAATATCTTATAAATTGACCACTTTGTGTAAAAATAAAAGCGTTTTAATTTTATTTCCTCGTTTTTCGAAAACTTTTGGAAAAAAATGAACCATTCAAAAGACTCATAATGCTTCATAGAATATACATTGGGGTCTTTGCTTTCCAAAATGGGGTCATTGTGTGGGTAATTCCATTGTCCTGGTGCTCCAGGGCCTTCAAAAGTGTAATAGATTATTAGGAAATTAGATGTGAAATGTATGCTCCTAGAATGCCTGACGGTGCTCCCTGCATGTTGGACTTCTCTGTGGCCAGGGTGTGTAAAAGTCTCATGTGGTATTTCCATACTCGACGAGTAGCAGAATATATTTTGGGGGGGGTTATTTCTTCTATATACAGGCGGTCCCCGGGTTACAAACAAGATAGGGACTATAGGTTTGTTAAGTTGAATTTGTTTGTAAGTTGGAACAAGTACATTTTTTAAGTGTAGCTTCAGCCAAAAAACACTATTTTTAAGATTTTTGGATAGCATAGGGAAGGGTCAGCACCCCTGTAATGTTTGTTTTGCTGTCTGTGTTTCTGTTCAGAAGATTTCACCTCACTTCCTGTCCCAATGATATTTGGATTTTGAAAATTTTGGGTTGTTGTGGATACAAGGATTGGTAATAAATCATCAGTGGAGACCACTTTTTCCCATGGTAACTCTTACAGGAGTGAATTTCCCTTCCTAGGGGTAGATTTTCTCTCACTTCCTGTTGTCTACCTTCGTTTGTAAGTAGGAGTCGTTTGTAAGTCGGGTGTTTGTAACTAGGGGACCGCCTGTACATGTGTTCGAAATATATAAATTGACCACTTTGTGGAAAAAAAAAAAAAAGGTTTTCATTTTTCTTTCCATATTTTCCAAATACGTGTGGAAAAAAATGAACCATACAAAAGACTCATAATGCCTCATAGAATATACGTTTGGGTGTTTGCTTTCCGAAATTGGGTCATTTTGTGGGTAATTCTATTGTCCTGGTGCTGCAGGGCCTTCAAAAGTGTAATAGGTGGTTAGTAAATCATATGTGTAATTTATGCTTCTAGAACGCCTGATGGTGCTCCCTGCATGTTGGACCTCTCTATGTGGCCAGGCTGTGAAAAAGTCTCACACATGTGGTATCGCCATACTCGGGGCGAGTAGCACAGTGTATTTTGGGGTGTAATTGGAACTATGCATATGCTGTGTGTGAGAAATAACTTATGACAGTTTTGTGCAAAAAAAATCATTTCTTAATTTCCCCAAGAATTGTGGGAAAAAAGAACTTAAAAAAACTTGCCATGCCTTGTACTAAATACCTTAGAATGTCTACTTTTCAAAAAGGGGTCATTTGGGGGGTATTTGTACTTACCTGACATTTCAGGGCCTCAAGAAATGAGATCAGTCGTCAGTGCATCAGGTGTGATCAATTTTCAATGATTGGCACCATAGCTTGTAGACTCTATAACTTTCACACAGACCAAATAATATACACTTATTTGGGTTATTTTTACCAAAGATAGGTAGCAGTATAGGTTTTGGCCCAAATTTATGAACAAAAATTACTTGTTTGCAAAATTGTATAATCAAAACTAAAAAAGTGGGGGTTTTTTTCAAAATGTTTGCACTTTTTTCACTTATGTCGCAAAAATAAAAAAACCCAGAGGTTATTAAATACCACCAAAAGAAAGCTCTATTTGTGTGAATAAAATGATAAAAATTTCATTTGGGTACAGTGTAGCATGAGAGAGTAATTGAGATTCAAAGTGTGAGAGCGCTGAAAGCTGAAAATTGGTCTGGGCAGGAAGGGGGTATAAATGTCCTGTATTGAAGTGGTTAAAAGGGCTGGCAGGGCGTCACCCCACTTCTGGCTGCCAAGGGACACAGAGCTGGAGTCCTGAGGGCACATGAGTCTGAAGGGGTCTGAGCATGGTAACGGCTGGTCTGTTCACAGAGCTCTTCATTAGGGGAAAGTGTCCTTTTTTTCTGGGCTTTGCAAATGTCTTCCAGAAAGGAGGGGGGGTGGCATTTAAGGGAGCCAGTGCACCACCACCTGCGGTAGAGAAGCCTGGGTTTACTGCCTATATTGCCTCCCCTGAAAGACCTGGAGCACCTGGCCTATCTGAGCCTTTTGCTGTGCAGGAATTATGGCTACCTCTAATGCATCTGGTCCAGCCTATGTCACTAAGGGATTTGGCTGCAGCTTTAGGGGGTCTCAAGAGCAAAATAGCCAGTATGATTGCGGCTATGCCTCAAGGTAAGGAGGAGAGGTCCTCTTCTTTGGGCTCTGGTCCTAGGGGAACCTAGCCGAGCTCGGAGACGCACGTCCCCATGGAGGTACCTGACATGGGTCCTGATTGGGTTGTGGATGCAGATGAGGTACTAAGGGGTGACCCGGATGAAGATCAGACTGACAATTCTTCCGAGGAGTCGCATTCAGAGGAACCATTTTCAGCCTCTAAGTCAGAAAAGCTGTTGCAGGCTTGTAAGGTCCGGCTTTACGTTGCCCCCTGTTGAAGTGTCTGAAGCCTCATGCTGCTCTGGGATCGTTGCGACCTAAGCAAATGTCCCAGGCGTTTCCAGTCCGCCCTCTGCTAGAGCAAGAGATGTATGACTGGGATCACCCGGATTGGGTGTTCATGCCTCCTAAAAGGTTCTCTTAATTGTATCCTATGGAGGAAAAATTCAAAAAGAAATGGAGCATGCCTTTGGTAGATGCAGCAATTTCTTTAGTCAATAAAAGTTTGACTTGCCCAGTTGACAATGCGCAGAGCTTTTAAACCTGCTGATAAAAAACTGGAGTCTCTGCTTAAAGCTTCTTTTGCGGTAGCTGGGTCAGCGGTTCAACCTGCTGTAGCAGCTATTGGCATTTGTCAGTCTGTCAAGGATCGTGTCAAAAGATTGGTTAAAAACTTGCCTTCCCAAGGGGAACCTTCTGAGTAGTTATCAGAGATCCCTGCAGCTTTATGTTTTGCGATAGACGCATTAAAAGACTCAATTCACCAGATGTCCCGGTGTGTGCTGTTGTCAGTACACATGTGCAGGGTGTTATGGTTGAAGAATTGGTCCGCAGAAATGCCACGCAAAAGATTGCTTCTTGCCTTTCCCTTTCAAGGAGAAAGGTTATTTGGCTCCCTGCCGCTTTCTGGAATCCAATATATCCATAAATCCTGTAAAAAAGGATTTATTATTCTAGGCCCTAGAACACCTAAGGGTACAGGGCGTGATTAGAGGTTCCAACAAGCGAAAGGTTCAGGGGTTTTTACTTAAACCTCTTTGCGGTGCCAAAGCCGAACAGAGAAAGGCCCATCCTGGACCTAAAGTCGCTCATTTCCACATGGAATCTTTGTTCGGTAGTTATTTCCCTAAGAAAGGGCGAATATATGAAATCCATAGCTATCAAGGATGCATATTTGCACGTCCGGATATTCGAACCTCACCAAAAATGTCTGCGCCTTTCGGTAGAAGGGTGTCATTTTCAGTTTGTGCCACTGCCTTTCAGGTTGGCCACAGCCCCCCCGGGTGTTTTCAAAAGTTTTTAGCACCGATCTTGGCATCCCTAAGAGCAATGGGGATATCGGTCATAGGATATCTGGACGATCTACTACTCAAGGGTCAATCAAGACCAGATGTAGAACAGAACATGGCCAGGGCGGTGCAATCCTTAGAAAACCTAGGGTAGGTCCTGAATTTAGAAAAATCTGCCCTAAGGGCCTGTTCAGCTGCTGGAATATCTGGGAATGATCCTGGATACAGCCCCGGCAAGGGTGTTCTTACCAGAAACAAAAGCCAAGGACATAAAACAGATGGTACATCAGGTAAAAACGGCAAGGCAATCTTCCATAATGCAATGCATGCGGTTGCTAGGCAAGATGGTGGCTTCATTTGATGCAGTCCCCTATGCCCAATTTCACACCCGGCCCTTACAGAACAATATTCTAAAGGCCTGGAACAAGAATTGCCAGGTATTTGATTGCCCCATGACTTTGTCTCCAGTAGCAAGACTAAGCCTCTCTTGGTGGGTAAACCCAACAATTTGAGAAAAGGAAAGTCTTTCTTGCCCCTATCCTGAAAAGTCGTGTCCACGGATGCCAACCTGCTAGGGGCAATCCTGGGAGAAGCATCAGTACAAGGGGCATGGTCTCCTCCAGAACATTGCCTATCAATATTCTGGAGATGCAGGCGGTACGATTAGCCCTGCTATTCTGGTCAGCCAGGTTACAGGGTTTTCCGGTCAGGATTCAGTCCGTCAACTCCGTGGTGGTAGCATACATCAACCACCAGGGGAATGGTCCCTGCACCCTCAGATCTTCCAGCAGATCTGCCAACGTTGGGGTACCTCCGACATAGACATGATGGCATCCAGGAGGAAGGGAGACCAGTGATCCTAGTGGCCCCAGTGTGGCCCAGGAGAACATGGTATGTGGAGATCGTGAGGTTAGCAGTAGGAAATCCATGGGTGCTTGCATACCGTCCGGATTTACTGTCTCTAGGACCCATATTCCACCCTACTTTACGCTCACTAAATTTAACGGTGTGGCTATTGAATCCAGAGCCCTAAAAGATAGAGGCATTTCGGATTCAGCCCTGCCTACTCTAATCAATGCCAGGAAACCTGTATCTAGAAAGATTTACTATAGTGTTTGGAAGGCATACATATCTTTGTGTGAATCCAAGAAATGGCATCCTCGCAAGTATTCTATTGGGAGGATTCTAGAGTTCCTACAATTAGGAGTAAGCTTGAATCTGTCCTTAGGAACAATTAAGGGTCAGATATCGGCATTGTTGGCGTTTTTTCAAAGACCGATTGCATCGCGAACATTTGTTAAGGGGGCTATGCGGCTGATTCCTCCAGTGAAGCCCCCTTGGGATCGTTTTTTAGGACGGCTCCGGCGTACTGATGGAATAGGACCACATTTGGGTTCTTTCCAAGGGATGTTCTGTCTCACCGGTTAAGTCTGTGAGCAGAACGACTTCAGTATCGCTGGTTTTTTTTTGTTGAAGGAGTTATTCTCCTGATTTCCTTAGACAGATTATCCGAGTTTCCCGATGAAGACATCACGTCTGTCGTGGTCTAAGTCTAGGGTTCCCCCGAAGTGACCTCCTTAGTCGGCGTATCGGGGGAATTGTTTACAAGCGCTACGTTAGCCAGAAACTTTTTTGCGGTTGTTACGGCTATAGACTGGGAATTA
>BLSH010490787.1:1332384-1344999 GCA_018402905.1 Glandirana rugosa | reverse complement strand
GATGTCCCCACAAAGTCATGAAGAGCTGCGTCTGTCAGTGAACGTAGGAGAAAAAGGGATTTTATTATAACTTACCGTAAAATCCTTTTCTCCGAGTTCACTGACAGACGCAGCACCCACCCCTCTGGGCTCTGTTTTGGTACGGCTTGTGTACAAACTGGAGAGCTCCTCTGTGAGGGGGGTTTTAATGTAGGAAAAGAGGACGGCCCCCGGGGAGGGGCCAGCTGATTCTTTTCCCTGCCTAGTTAACTCCTGGTAGGACGAACATAAAACCCACAAAGTCATGAAGAGCTGCGTCTGTCAGTGAACTCGGAGAAAAGGATTTTACGGTAAGTTATAATAAAATCCCTTTTTTTGTTTTTTTTTCTGCCTGGAGCTGTCACCCTCCAACCAGCTGGTTGGACTCCCTCTCCCCCTGGAGGTGCTGCCCTGTTTTTCTGGCGTCCCGCAGGATTACACAGGGCAGCGGGGTTGAGTTGCGGCCATTTTTCTGGTGTCGGAGGAGAACACTCGGCTGCGTCCTGTGTGTAACAGGTAGGGGCGGCACTTCCGGGGCAGCACGTGGCGTCATTTCCGGCCGCAAATGGGCAGGAGGAGAGGGCAGGGTCATCTGGTGCTTTATTTCCGCTTTTGAATCCTTGAACCGGCTTCAGCATGCGACCGCAGTGCGCTCTGCTATGGAGGAAAGCTCAGAAAAGGGGGCAAGCCAAGGCACCAGCAAGGGTAAGATAAGGGTTGGTGACCTGTTTACCATGCTTTTTGCTTCTTTGTGTTATCACCCCACTCTCCCCCCTCCATCTACCTACCTACCAGGGAGTTCTCCTAGCCCTTGTGGGTGGCAGCACAAAGGTTGATGAGGGGCTTCAGGCTAGCATCTCTCCCTAGCATAGGGCACTCCTCTTAGGTTTGGATACAGTGGTGGGGCTTGCATGGGCACAGGTAAGTAGTAGGCCTTTGCTAGTGCACCTGGGTATTTGTTGAATTATGCCGGCTGTGTCAGCAGCATTTAAGCGTGTCTTTTTTTTTTTTTTTTCTCTATTTTCTCTTTCTTCTGTTTGTCCAGGCTAAGAGCCCGGCTGAACCAGTAAAGAAAAGATGCCCAGTTTGCAAAGAAAAATTTGGCTAATCCTGGACAAAAGACTCTTTGTGCGGATTGCATTTCAAATGTGGTCAAAGAAGAGTCTCCATCCATTTGTGGCGATCTAGTTACAACCAGTAAGGATAAGCTCCGGGCCACTTTTCAAACTTTTAGGTCAGACCTAGAATGGCCGAGATCCTCGGGGGAACCCATGGCCCAGCAGTCGCTATTGGACCCTCGGGACACTTCCTTGGCCTCGTCAGCACAGGGAAGGAGGTCTGGCCTCCCAGGACGACTCTCCCCTGCCCAGGAGGGAACAGATTCTGAGGAAGAAATGAATCAGAAGCGACCCCTAAATAGAAGTTGTCACTAGAAAAGGTGGGAGGACTCCTGAAAGTGATTCACACTACCTTGAGCATAGAGAAGGAGAAAAAAGAGCTCACTTTGCATGACCGCATGTACCCAAGTCTAGGAGACTCTAAAGGCCGCATTTTTCCAGTCCATTCAATAATTATGGACATGATTAAAAAAGAGTGGCTGGAGCCGGAGTTTTTTTTCCCGGGCTCATAAACCAAGATTTCCGGTTGAGGATAGTCCGGACTCCATTTGGAGCAAAGTTCCAAAGTTAGATTTTGCTTTCTTGTAGGTTTCAAAGTCAACCGAGCTGGCCTTTGAAGATATTGGCACACTATTAGAGCCCATGGATGGACCTGCTCTTTAAAAGCGCTTGGCAGTCGGTGATGATCAATCTGAAACCAGCAATGGCAACAACTTGCGTTGCTAGGAATTTAGGAATTTAGAGCACTGGCTTAACCGGATGAAATCCCATATTATGGCAGATTCCTCAAAACAATATATTTTGGACTCCTTTTCAACCTTATCGGCAGCAGTGTCGTATATTGCGGATGCCTCAGCTAAGTCAATTCGTATGTCAGCTAGATCCGCAGCATTAACAAACTCTGCTAGAAGGGCCTTATGGTTAAAAACCTGGCCTGGAGATACAGCATCAAAGAACAAGCGATGTGGAATCCCCTTTGCAAGGGATTTATTTTTTGGTTCTGAATGTCCATTCTTGACCGCACAGCGTTTCCGGTCAAGAGAAAGGAGGTGCAGATGCACAAGCTTTTTTTTGGCCTCAAAAAGTACAGCAGGAAGATAAAACACAGGGCAAAAAGAAGCCACGGTCTTCCCAAAAGCTAAAGGGTATAAGTTGAATGCTCTTCAATCCTCCTATGGCCCCTGTAAAATCGCAATGACTCTTTCCTCCCAGGGGGAGGAAGACTCCAGGAGTTTCTTCCACACTGGAGAGCCATTACAACGAACCAGTTTATTTTAAAGATGCTCTCCCATGGTTACACAATCAAGTTCACGGAAGAACCTCCAAAAAAAGATATCTGGTGACAAACGCCCCAAGTGGTCCAGCCAAGGCTCTCACCATGAAGTCCCTGATTCAGGAACTGAGGTCAGAGTCATTGTTCCGGTCCCCACAGGGGAGTTTTTTCAGGGTTTCTACTCGCATGTATTCCTCGTGCAGAAACCCTTAGGAAAGTTCCATCTTCTACTAAATCTCAAAGGGCTAAATCGGTCAGTAGAGTACAGAAGATTTCGGACGGATTCCGTGTTCTCAGTCAAAAACCTGCTGTATCAGGGGTGCTACATGACGTCAATAGATCTGCAAGATGCTTACCTTCACATACCTATTGCCGCCAGGTCCCAGAAATATCTGAAGTTGGCACTGAAAGAAGGAAAGAAAGTGTTACATCTACAGTACAGAGCCCTCCAGTTTGGCCTGTCATCAGCCCCAAGGGTCTTCACAAAAGTGGTGGCCAAAGCGTTGGCACCTTTGCACCTAGAGGGAAACTCAATGATTCCTTATCTAGTTGTTCTACTTTTCTTTGCTCGAACCAGAGAGGTGCTTCATCAGAACTTAGCCAGAGCTCGGAGTCACCTAGAGTCCATAGGATGGATTTTGAACCTCCTGAAGTCAAACCTCATTCCCTCACAGGAGGTGCTATTCTTGGGGAACCATATCAACTTGGTGGAGCAAAATATTTTTCTTCCCGAGGAAAGGGAGAAGGAACTGGTGTCACTGTTGCAGTCAAGCCAGCTCTTGTCCATCAGAAGGATCATGTCAGCTTTGGGAACTCTGACCTCGTCCATACCTGCGATTCAGTGGGCAAGGCTCCACTTCAGGCCACTGCAAAGTTTCTTATTAAAGATCTGGGATCACCAACAACAGTCGTTGGACTCGCTGGTGAAGGTCCCCACCTCAGTAAAAAGGAGTCTTTGGTGGTGAAAGAACTAGGCAAGGTTCTCAGCAGGTCTATTGTGGTCCTTCCCAGTCCAAGTAAGGCTAACAGACGCCAGTTCCTGGGGTTGGGGAGCTCACGTGAGCAGCCGATGGGCTCAGGGTTCATGTTCCACAAGAGAAGCAGCAAAATGCTTAAATTGGAGAGAACTAAAGGCAATCGAGTTGGCCTTGCTGACATTTGCCGAAGAAGGTCAGCGGTTTCAAGTGTAGGTCCTATCGGACACTGCCACCGTCTAGGATGGGCAGAGCACCATATTCTATCCTTGTCCGCAGTTCATCTAAAAGGGTCATTAACAGGATTGTGGATTTCCTCAGCAAGTGTACGAAGCAGAGTGGTGATTGAACCCGGAAATATTCCAGATGATCGCCAAGAGTGGGGTCGGCCAAAGGTAGACCTTTTTGCCACTCAGGAAAATGCAACGTTGCCTCTTTTTTCTTCCTGAACAGAACCGAGGCATCCCTAGGGTTAGACGCTCTGGCACACAGTTGGGAGTTTCACCTCTGTTATGCCTTCCCTCCTTTTCAACATATACCTCAGGTCATAAGGAAGATCCAAAAGGAGAAGAGGATAATCCTCATCGCTCCCTTTTGGCCCAAGAGAGCTTGGTTTTCAGCCCTTCTCCAAATGCAATTCAAACCATTTTGGCACCTTCCGCTGCAACAGGACCTGTTGATGCAGGGCCCTCTGTTCCACAAGGAGATGGCAAAACTAAGGCTCACAGCTTGGCTTCTGAAGAGCAGCTTTTGAAGGGAAAGGGTTTTTTGGATAGGTTGGTGGCTACCCTCCTATCTAGCAAAGAGACTGTTACCAGAGCAATTTATTCAAAACTCTGGAAAGACTTCAAATCCTGGTGCACTAAAACTGGCAGGGCTTTAAGAAATATTGCGTCTGTTCTGGAATTCTTGCAAGAAGGAGCGGATAAGGGCCTAGCAGTCAATACCCTCAAAGTCCAGGTTGCCGAATTGGGAGTATTTTTGGTATTTTTTTTGAGAAGGCTATCTCGGCAGAACCATTAGTTGCTAGATTCTTCAAGGCCCTTACCTGGTCCAGACCGGTAGTGATCAAAGGCTGTCCACAGTGTGACTTATCTGTTGTTCAGTGCCCTGACCAGAGAACCTTTTAAACCCATGGATTTAGCTTCTCTGAAACAAATTACTTTAAAAACAGTCATCTTAGTTGCTATAATCACAGCTCGAAGAATTAGTGAGCTTCAAGCCCTGTCAACCAGGGAATCATTTTTTCTAAATTTTTTTTGGACAGAATTGTTCTGAAAGACAGACCCTAATTTTTTACCGAAGGTTACTTCGGTCCAGAATCGAGCCCAGGAAATTATACTTCCTACGTTTTTCTCTAATCCATTGGGAAAAAAGGAAGAGGAATTCCATACCCTGGATGTTAAGAGTAGTCTTAAGTTATCTAGAAGCCACAAAAGACTTAAGGCATTGGGCCGCATTATTTGTTACATATGCTGGTACTAAGAAAGGAAGGCAAGCTACTAAAGGAAACATTGCCAGATGGCTGAGATTGGCAATCACGGAGGTCTATTCCCTTTCAGGTCAAGAGTCCAGCGGGGATTCGTGCTCATTCAACAAGAGCTTTGGTGGCGAGTTGGGCCGAGAGAGCTAGTACCACCCCTGAACAGATTTGTAAAGCAGCCACATGGACAAGTCTGATGACCTGTACCCATCACTATAGGGTAGAACTCCTGACGGCAGAGGACCAGGCTTTCTGTAGGAAAGTCTTTTACAGGCTGTTGTCCCACCCTAATGGGGTAAGTCTTGATTATCCTCTCGGGTGCTGTCCTGAAAGACGTTTTGGGAAAGTTCAAGTTAAACTTACCAGTAGCTTGTTTTCCAATAGTCTTTCAGAACAACAATAACCCACCCTGTTTTTGTTGCTGTATACTATGACATAACTGTTGCTTATGTGTTTCAGCCGGGACTGGAGGCTCTCTACAAACAACTTAAGGTGATGATGTGGAGGCCTCATATTAAAGCATTGAACGATGAGGTGTTTCCTGTTGGGGTAGGAGCCATGATCTCTCAAGGTGCTGTCCTGAAAGACTATTGGAAAACAAGTTACCAGTAAGTCTAACTTGAATTTTTATGTGGCAGAGGCTGTTCACTTAGCAAAGACAATGTATACAGAGGATGCTTAGTGTAGAACTATAGGCAAAACTTTTTCATTTTGGATCATGCAAGAGAGGGTTATAACCCGTCAGATTTTTTTTCACCATCTGTATCCCATGGAGATTTCCTATCACTTCCAGTCCCATAGCCAAACAGGAAGTGAGGGGAATTCCTTGGGGACCCCCAGGTCACCAGAATTGGTGTCCCCATTGGAAGATTCCCCCTCTATATTACTTTTCAGGGGACAACCCAAAAATTGAGATTTCTCTTTCGTTCGTCGACAGGCACAGCGACTCTTAGGACTAAGTGGGTTATACTGCCCTCTTCAGGAGTTTACTAGGCAGAACAGGCAGTTCTAACAGCAAATAAAAACAGTAACAGACACAGCCCCTCCCAGGGGGCAGTCCCCACTGGCAGATAACCCCACACCCAGCTCTGCTAGCTCAGTTTTCTTTGCCTAGTGCAAGGAGTTAGACCTAGGCTCCCTGTTAGGATCTGTGGTACCTCTCTGGGCCACTTTGACTGTCCGGAGACAGCCTCACAGATGAAGACTACAATCAAGCAGCCGTGCTGGGCAGCAGGCTGGGTCTTGGATCCAGGTACTCTCCCCAGCCGGCCATCACGCGTTAGACCGGATGCTTCGCGCTGGGTTGACCGCGACAAACCCCTACCGGACGGGGTGGCCCTGCGGGTTAAACGCCCCGCCATCGCACGCAGTGCGCCCAGGGCCGACAGCTCCCTCCGGCCTAGCCGGTAGCACGAAAGCTGTCTCGGGTGGGATCGCCGCACCACCCAACTAGACGGGGTAAGTACGCCCCCCCCTCCCCTTCGGGGGCCCGTGGCGGGGAGCTGGCGGGTCCCTCCTCCGGGGTGAGCGTAATGGATGGCCCCCCCCCCCTCTTCCTCGCTCGTGCCGCTCCCCCTCACCGGGGCTCCCAGGGTGTATGTATGGGTCCTAGTGGTCCGCCTCTGCCCCCCCCCCCTCGTGCCTCGTTTCGGTGGTCTGGATCGTCGGTGGCCATTTTGCCGGCGCCCGGCCGCCATTTTCTTGTAGCCGGCCGCATTTATATGCATGGGATTGTTCGGCGGCCATTTTGGCCTAGCCGCGGCACTGTTACACGAGGTTTCGGCCTCTAGTGTGCATCGGCAGGCATTTTCCTGTGGTTTCTAAACATGGAAGGCCTGTGTGTGCTGGGGGGGCGGTCCTGGCTGTTTCTGGCGCCGATTTACCCCCCCCCAAAGCGGCGAGATCTCCCTGGCAGCGGTGGCTCTGGGCACAGCAGCAGTGTGGGCAGCAGGAGCGGTGAGGCAGCGACAGCAGCGGCAAGCGGCTCCTCTTTGGTCGGGTGGTGAGTCCCCCTGGGGTGCCCCCCTGTGACAGGCCTTGCACAGCTGTGGGGTGGGGGGTGCAGTGGTCTCCTGGCAATAGGCCTCTTTTGTCTGGGGTGGCCAGGGTGGGTGTAAGTATGGCAGCCGATGCAGGTGCTTCCCCACCGGACCTCTCGGTGCCTGCAGCCAGCATTTCATGGGCCCCTTCCCTTGTAGATGCCATGTCCACGATTCTGGAGTAGAGTCGCTGTTGAACCACAGGGACGCCAAAAAGCGCCACTTGCCCCCTCCTTCTGGGGAGAACTCGGACCCCAAGGGGGGCTCCTCTGTTGCGAGGACCCCCCTTGAGCTGTCGGACGGCGAGATCCCAGAAGCTCCTCATAGCGGGGAAAAGTCTGAGGCGTCTGTTGCTGCGCACAAGAAGGCTCTTGTAGATGCTCTGATCACCTCAGTGCGTGAGACCCTTCAACTCGTTGGTTTATAGAGACTAGGTTTGGCCCCAGAGCTCCCTCCCCATACCGAAGCGTTTTCGCTGTGCGTTATCCCTTTGAGGATAGATTATTGAAGAAGTGGGATCACCTACTGTGGTTGATGACCCCACCATCCCGGTGGAAGGCACGCCGTCCTTTAAGGACCCGGCTGACAGGAAGGCTGAAGCTTACATCAGATCCCGATTTGTTCTAACGGGTTCTGCCATGCGGCCGATTGTGGCCTCTGCGCTGGTGTCGCGAACACTCACTGAGGGGGCGAAGCTGCTACATAGTGAGTTGTGCAAGACGTAAGCGTCTCCTGAGTGTGTGGATCTTGCAGATCACATGATCCAAGGGGCTCACTATCTGTGCGATGCAGCCCTGTACGCACAGCCCCCCTGATATCCAAGGTGTCAGCGGTCTCGGTGGAGGCCCTGGTGGACTTGCCTTTCCTGGGGGGGCGGCTCTTCGGTGAACCCTTGGATGAGATGATCAAAGATCTCACAGGAGGGAAGGGCTCCTTTCTCCCGGAGTCTAGGAGGAGTTCGGACTCCCGTCGCTGTCAGGGTCCCTCATTTCCGGCCCATGGGTGGCCTTTTCTTCCCTTCCGTACCTCGGGCAAGAGCTCACAGTCCACCAAGCGGGTGGAGAGAAGCGTTCCTGGCCGCGTAAGCGCCTCAAGCCAGAGGTCAAGGTCTCCTTCGCTTGAAGGGTTGCCCCCTGCCCGGTGTGCGGGTAGGGGGCAGTCTCCTGGTCCTCTCATCTTGGACCGCTGGGTGCTTGAGGTGGTCTCCTCGGGGTACAGCATAGAATTCCGTTCCCACCCCCCAGACAGGTTCTTTGCCCCCAACCTGCAGCTGCCTGCGAGCAGGCTGCGGGCCCTGTTCGGGGCTGTGCAGGACCTGCTGGGTCAAGGGGTGATTGTTCCCGTTCCACGGCCGGAACGTTCCCAAGGGTTTTATTCCAACCTTTTCGTGGCTTCGAAGAAGGACGGGGTTCGTCCCATCCTGGACTTGGGGGACCTCAACAAGTTTGTAGGGGTCCGCCGGTTTCAGATGGATCGGTCCGCTCGGTAGTGGCGGCCCTGCACCAGTCAAGGATGCGTACCTGCATGTTCCCATCTGCGCCCAGCACCATCGCTTCCTGCACGTTGAGGTTGGGAAGGATCACTACCAGTTTGTGGTGGTGCCTCGGGTTTTCACCAAACTACTGGCCCCGGTTCTGGCTCTGCTGAGACAGAGGGCATTGCGGTGGTGGCGTATCTGGACGACCACCACCTGCGAGCGAAGTCTGCTCCAGCACTCAGGGACAATGTGATGATTACCCTGCACACTCTGCAGGAGTTCGGATGGGTGATCAATCTCCGAAGTCGGTTCTGATTCCGTCTCACCGTCTGGAATATCTGGGGCTGCTCCTGGAGGCAGCCCAGGCGAAAGGTTTTCCTTCCGCCAACCAAGCGGTGGATGCTTCAGTCGGCGGCTCGGTCCCTGCTGTCCCAGAAATGGGCCTCACTCTGGTTTTGCATGCGGGTGCTGGGCCTAATGGTGGCCTACTTCGGGGTGGTCCCTTATGCTCAGTACTCCCGGGTTCTGCAACGGGAGATTCTCCTGAGATGGGACAGGTCTCCAGCTTCCCTGGATCGGGTGGTCAGGATGGACCACCAAGTACGGGCCTCGCTGCTCTGGTGGCTGCAGTCCCCGGCTCTTCGGTCAGGGAAGTCCTTCCTCCCAATTCACTGGTCAGTGATCACGACGGGCGCCAGAGGAGTGCTCTGTCTGGATTCAGATGGACAATGCCACGGCTGTGGCGTACGTGAACCACCAGGGCAGGACGAGAAGCTCGGCTGCGGCCTCAGAGGTAGCTTCCATCCTGCGTTTGGCAGAAGGCCACCTTCCCGGCAATATCTGCCATCCACATAGCGGGAGTAGAAAATTGGCAGGCGGACTATCTCAGTTGTCAGCACCTGGACCAGGGAGAGTGGTCCCTGCACGCGGATGTGTTTCATCAGATTGCTTGAGATGGGGCGTCCCGGACGTGGACTTACTAGCCTCCCGTCTCAGTCGGAAGGTGCGGACCTTCGTGAGCAGGGCAAGGGACCCCCTAGCGGTCGTGGCAGATGTTCTTTTAGCTCTGTGGGCTCGGTATCGGCTCATCTATGCCTTTCCGCCTCTGAAACCGCTTCTGCGCAGAATAGAAATGGAGGGTTTATCGACCATTCTGGTAGCTCCTGATTGGCCATGGTGTCCTTGGTACGCAGCCGTGGTACGTATGGTGGTGGACGTTCCCTGGCGGCTCCCGCTTTGCGAGGATCTTCTGTCCCAGGGACCCATCCTGCCTTACCCTCTCTGGTTTTAACGACCTGGCTATCGGATCCCAGGTGTTGAGGGATCGAGGGGTCTCGGGCTCTGTGATTCCTACCATGTTGAAGGCTTGTAGGCCACTTCACCTACGATTTACCACCACACCCGGAAAGGCTTACATCGCCTGGTGCGAAGCTGGGGGGGTGGAACCCTCGTTCCTTCTCGGTGTCTCGGGTTCTGGCCTTCCTGCAGAAGGGCTTCGACCAGAAACTGGCGTTGAGCACTATCAAGGGTCAGGTTTCTGCTCGGGCAATCTTTTTTTCAGCGTCCTTTGGTGACACATTCATTGATTCGTGTTTTCATGAAGGGGGTTCGGCATGTGGCCCCCCCCAGGTGCGGTCACCTTTGGCGCCATGGGGCCTCGATTTGGTCCTCTCGGTGCTTCAGATGCCGCCTTTTGTAAATATCAGGGAAATCTCTCTGCAGTTGCTTTTGCAGAAAGTGGCTTTCCTGATGGCTATCGCATCCGCCCGGCGGGTGTCTGAGTTGGCGGCTCTGTCTTGTAGGTCTCCTTATCTGGTCCTACACAAGAATAAGGTGGTCTTGCGCCCATCACCTTCTTTTTTGCCAAAGGTGGTATCTTTCCACATCAATGAGGACATTCCTTCCTTTGCTTTGCCCGTCTCACCCTAGGGAGGTCGCTTTGCACTCCCTGGATGTTGTTCGGTTCCTGCGGGTGTATCTGGCGTCCACAGCCTCCTTTCGGAGGTCAGACACTCTTTTTGTCGTGGTGGATGGCCCACGCAAAGGTTTGGCGGCCTCTTTGGCCGCTATCTCACGTTGGATTAGACGGACGGTGTCCCGAGCCTATGCTGTTCGGGGTCTGGAGCCTCCCTTCCCGGTCACGGCTCACTCTTCCAGGGCGATTAGCACTTCCTGGGCTTTTCGACATCAGGCGTCTGTGTTTCAGGTGTGCAAGGTGACTACTTGGACCTCTGTGCACACCTTGTCAAAGTTTTACAAGTTTATGTTTTAGCAGCGTTTGGCCGCAAAGTTTTGCAGGCGGCCGTGTGAGACGTGTGGTTCCTCACTGAGGGTTCGGTTGGGTGTAGTTCTGTTGTTGTTCTGTTACCCACCCATCATTTTTAGCACTGCTTTTGGACGTCCCACTTAGTCCTAAGAGTCGCTGTGCCTGTCGACGAACGAAAGAGAAAACGTGATTTTTCTGACTTGCCGTAAAATCCCTTTCTCTGAGTTCGTCGACAAGCACCGCATCCACCCCTCTGATGTTGCACTGCTTGTTACGAACTGAGCTAGCAGAGCTGGGTGTGGGGTTATCTGCCAGTGGGGACTGCCCTCTGGGAGGGGCTGTGTCTGTTACTGTTTTTTTTTTTTGCTGTTAGAACTGCCTGTTCTGCTTAGTAAACTCCTGAAGAGGGCAGTATAACCCACTTAGTCCTAAGAGTCGATGTGCCTGTCGACGAACTCAGAGAAAGGGATTTTACGGTAAGTCAAAAAAATCCAGTTTTTCTTTTACTTTCAATGGTAACTGTAAACAGAGCAAATAGAGAGGGGGAATCTCCCTAACTGGGGCACAGACAGCATTAAAAACTGAAAATTGTTGTGATCCCTCTGCCCTCTATCCAAAATTTAAAAAAAAAAAATTCCTTTTAGTTATACCTTAATACCATTTTCTATTAGTAACTCCTTAGAGGCTAGAATAAGTGTTAAAGATGTGAGGTCAATACTCTTTTCTCACCAGCAAACTGGTTCATGGCTTCCCTGCTCCATGCCCCTTTGAGGTCTATACCATCGGTATCACAAATTACTAACAATATAGGGTGCTTCAAATGGCTTTGTTTAATCTTTAGGCCTCATGCACACTGGCTGTTTTTATAGCAGCTGTTTTTGGCTTCAGACATTTTTTTTCTGCAGCCAATAAACTCCTCAGCCTGTTATCCTAGGTGTCTACGCACACATAGGCTGTTTCAGCAGTGGATTTGAAGAGCAGTTTTTCAGCTGTAAATAAGCTCTAAATCTGAAAAAAAGTTTAACACCAATAAATGTGGCTATTCTGCATTTATCAGCATTTTTGAGCCGTAAGCTTTCGTGGGAGTATAATTTTTGTTAAAAAAAAAACTGAAAAACGCTACTGCAAAAACGCTGAAAAACTCATTCTACAGCTTTCTACAGCTATTGCTACTGGCTTTTTTTTTTTTTTTTTTTTTTTTTTTTTTTTAGAATAACCAGTGTGCAGGAGGCCTTACTGTTTTTTTGTTTTTCTGTTGCTTTTTATAAATTGTATGTTACAGTGATAATAGTTAGTAGCATGCAATATACTGCAATGATTGCTTTGATGCATGCATCACTATTTGGACACTGAACAAATGTTTCAATAAAATTGGTTATAAATAAATACGATGGAAAAGGGAAAACCTAGATGTTTACTAGAACATTACCTGAAATCAGTTTGCAAAGTAAACAGCCATTTCATTAATTAAGCTCCATTAATAAATCAACCCTCATAAGTCTTGTATATCCCAAATTATTTAACGCACCATTATTCATTACCACTATAACCAAATGAAAAGGTTGCACTGTATGCATGTACAGTGCCTTGCGAAAGTATTCGGCCCCCTTTGAACTTTGCGACCTTTTGCCACATTTCAGGCTTCAAACCAGTAACTCCAGTTGTAACCTAGTAAGTCTCTAGGAGTGACTTGAAGACCTCTCTCAAACGACTTGACTTTCATTTCCCCGCCTTATTAAAACGTGCGGGTTAAAAAGTCAAAAAATAAACAATTTTTTCAAACTTTATAGGTTATTTAAAGTAAGGTGAAGTACTAACACAGGGTGAATGTTTAATGTCAAAATATAGAAATACAAACTTCGGACTTTACACCGTTTTCCAGCGTTTCAAGTTTCCCCCGGCTTATGAAAGCGTTCCGTGACATGTACGTATGTCACGTTGGAAAAGTAAACCAATATCACCATTAC
>BLSH010490787.1:1301715-1316471 GCA_018402905.1 Glandirana rugosa | reverse complement strand
TTTCTATACCGAACAGTTATACTTAATTTGGACGCCAAGGCTATATAACCAAGTGTTTACAGAAATATATAGTCATGGCATGCACTTTCATTTCCCAATATCATGTAATAGCAGTACAAACCATAGATATTTTTTGACATTTCAAAGACATATCCCATGGTACTTTGATGCCTGCTAGCAGTGATTCCTTGTACTTATTCCACCTCCCCAAACTCCCCCTCTCTGCACCTCTGTAGTTCAGAATGGGGGGGCTCTGTGAATTCTGTGACACAACAGTTCCCAACAGGGCATAGTGAATACATATCACATAATTGAAGGAAGTAAATATGTGGGGATCTTCCCCAAGTAGGTTTAGAAACTTCAAGATTGTTCAGATTCAAAGAGTGGGCTAGAAATAATTGAAATGTGTGGAGATGAATATATGTTTTAACATTTTTACCACAGATACACTTTAAGCGACTGTTTTCAACATAAAGGTGCAGTGTTTTGATTAACCACATTGACTATTCTGATTTCTGCTCAAGTTTGAGAAAAAGTTCTAGGTTTAAGACAGTTAATACAGTGTTAAACGATCAACATCTTCACTACCGTATTTATCAGCGTATAATACGCACTCTTCTCCTGAAAAGGGCAAACGGTGCCTGCATGTTATACGTCGAGGATCGAGCGGTCCGCACCATGGGGGAGGGGGGGCGGTGTCAACCTGGCTGCCCCGCCTCTCCTGGCCCTGGGACAGTGCTGCCAGCATACTTTAGAGTTAAGAAAAAAATCACTGCAAGCCCCCTCTTATACACTGCTTCTCCCATATCACTGTCATTGTAAAAGGATGCTTCTAAATATCTCATTAACGCCGTTATTTCCGACCGCTCTCCTCCTTTCGCTCTTCCTCAGATTGTAGCTTTAGATCGGAGGAGAGGAGCGGTCATGTGACGTCCATAAGAGGAGAGCAGTCACGTGAGCGGGTAGCATGAAATAACAGCATTAATGAGGTATTTAGAAGCTTCCATTTAGAATCACAGCGGCACGGGAGAAGCGGTGTATGAGAGGGGGCTGGCACTGATATTTTTTCTTAACTTTAAAGTATGAGTTCTCCTGGGAATGCAGTGGGGGCTGTGTACTGTGCGGGGGAATCTGTACTGTGGGGAGGTCTATGTACCTTCATGGCAAAAATCTTTTGAAAGCGTAGCCTGCAAATAAATACAAGTTGATTTCCGTCTTTGGAACCCTTTCCACTTTGTGATGCATAGGCACGGCGCTCTCCTCCTTCCGATGCCGGGGAACAGATTTTCTTTTCTCCTATCGTTCACTGACAGACGCAGCTCTCCATTACGTGTGGGTTTATGCTGGTCTCACTAGGAGTTAACTAGGCAGGGAAAAGAAACAGCTGGCCCCTCCCATGGGGGCTGTCCTCTCTTCCCACATAAACCCCCTCATAGCATTGGCTCTTCAGTTTCAATGCCTAGTTTGACCTGGCTTCCCTTCAGGGGAATTGCGGTCCTGTTTGTGACCGTTTTTTTATTTAATTTTCTTTTACTTTTATTTGTCTTCTATCAGCCTCCGCGATTGATACGCAGGATAGTGGCGGAGGGGATACCAATAATCCTGGTGGCTCCAGATTGGCCTCGGCACTTGGTGCACCGACGTGGTGCACATGGTGGCAGACGCCCCTTGGCGGTTCCTGCTGCGAGACGACCTTCTGTCTCAGGGGCCCATCTTGCACCCTGCTTTACCCTCGCTGGTTTTGACAGCTTGGCTATTTATTGAGTTCCAGGTGCTAAGAGACAGGGGAGTTGCTGACTCAGTGATCCCTGCGTTGTGGTAGGC
This sequence comes from Glandirana rugosa, assembly GCA_018402905.1. Classification (NCBI taxonomy): domain Eukaryota; kingdom Metazoa; phylum Chordata; class Amphibia; order Anura; family Ranidae; genus Glandirana; species Glandirana rugosa. Next base: position 1,314,647 of record BLSH010490787.1, on the reverse strand, counting down.
TTGCAAGTGTACTTCCCGCAAGACTTATCACCACACCTGGAAGGCTTGTATAGCTTGGTGCGAGGCGGAGGGTCATAACCCTCGCTCTTATGTCGTGTCCAGGGTCCTGACTCTTTTGCAGCAATGCCTGAACAAAATCCTGGCTTTGAGCACACTCAAGGGCCAGATATCGGCTCTGGCGATTCTTTTTCAGAGACCTTGGCTTCGCACTCGTTGATTTGTACCTTTGTACAGGGTGTGCGACATGTGGCGCCTCGGGTGAAGGCTCCGTGGGATCTGAACTTGGTGCTTTCTGTACTTCAGAAACCGCCATATGGGAATATCAGGGATATTTCCTTACAATTGCAGTCGCAGAAGGTGGCCTTTTTAGTTGCCATCACTTCCGCCAGACGGTGTCTGCATTAGCAGCGCTATCGTGCAAGTCTCCCTACCTGTTTCCTACATAGGGACAAGGCGGTCTTGCGACCCTCTCCTTCATTCCTTCCGAAGGTGGTTTCTTCCTTTCACATTAATGAAGATATTGTTCTTTCTTCATTGTGCCCTCGTCCGTCACACTCAAAAGAGATTGAGTTGCATACTTTGGACGTAGTGAAGGCCTTACGAGTGTACTTGGCTGCCACAGCTTCTTTTCAAAAAGCTGATGCCTTGTTTGGCTGTCAGAGGGTCCGCGCACAGGGTTGGCGGCCTCGTTGGCTACGATTTCTCATTGGATCAGACAGTCCCTGACCCATGACTATTCTGTTCGGGGCAAGGTTCCCCCTTTTCCGGTCACGGCTCATTGTACCCGGGCTGTTAGCACTTCCTGGGTTCTCAGGCACCAGGTCTCTGTGTCGCAGGTGTGCAAGGCGGCCACTTGGGCCTCGGTTCACACTTTCACTAAGTTTTATAGGTTGCTGTGCTTGCATCTTCGGATGCTGCTTTTGGCCGCAAAATTTTGCAGGCGGCAGTGTAGGCACGTCTGGCGCCTCCTTAGAGGTTCAGTTGGGTACTGTTAGGGTTTACCCACCCCTCTTTTTGACACAGCTTGGGGACATCCCCACATGTAATCGAGAGTTGCGTCTGTCAGTGAACGTTAGGAGAAAAAGGGATTTTATTAAAACTTACCTTAAAATCCTTTTCTCCCAGTTCACTGACAGATGCAGCACCCACCCCTCTGTGCTCTGTTCTTGTACGGCTTGTGTACGAACTGAAGAGCTAATGCTATGAGGGGGTTTATGTGGGAAGAGAGGACGGCCCCCATGGGAGGGGCCAGCTGTTTCTTTTCCCTGCCTAGTTAACTCCTAGTGAGACCAGCATAAACCCACATGTAATGGAGAGCTGCGTTTGTCAGTGAACTCGGAGAAAAGGATTTTACGGTAAGTTTTAATAAAATCTCTTTTTTTTTTTTTTTTGTATGCAAAAGTGCACTCACATGGGAGCCAAATGTAATTTATATGGGGCAGGTATCTGTAGGTCGGTGTCAAAATCCATGAGACCTTGTTTGTTCATAAATTTGCATAAAGATGGTGCTTATGGATTAGCTTACTAGGACAAGGAGTATAAAAGCGGAACTTTTTTTGGGAGGAACGGGTAAGTAGTTTTGATCCAAGTTCGGCCCCCCTCCATCCTGATCCAGCACGAGGATGGCGCTGGATCCCTGGAGAGGTAAGTGTCCTTTTAAATTCAGCAACCACAGTATTTGTAGCTACTAACTTTTTACATTTGTTAACGAAACAAAAAAACAGCCCTTTGATGCTATAATCCCTTTCACCCCACCAAATAAAGTGTGAAAGTGCCACAAGGACAAAAAAAGATAAACAACTTAACTTGCTGACTCACCAATAATGTGGCGTGGGTGCAAATACCAGAAATAAGACAAACTATACTAAAAATTACAGCTGTAAAGGACAGACTGTAAACAGCAGGTAATTATCACCCAAGCAGTGAAGTTAAAATATGCAAAAGTTTATTGAGAACAATATTTAAAAATACTTTTTGTAGCCCCTAACAGTCAGTAAAGCATGTCTGTCAAGTCTATAGGAACTAAAGGAACCAAGCTAAAATACTGGTATTAATAGAAAAAGTAATCTCCTAAGGTGATCTCAGTATCAAGCAATGAAACCAATGCCCTTTGAACTAACATGCAGCAAGCAGCTAAGCAATTCTTCAAGACATAAAAAGCAGCATCCAGCAAATCACATTATTACAAGATAGATTCAGTGAAGCAAGTAGAACAGGAGGTTTTTAGATGGTAAAGCAAACATATGCTATGTGCAATCTAGCAATTTAACACATTCATAGTTTGAAGCATTTGTCATTCAGACCATGTGCGTATATTGCTCTTATGCAGCGTGAGATTATGTCAAAATGGACTTCCATCAAGCTTTGAATGTCTTTCTTTTTTCCCTTCCACCCCACGCCTGCTCAGTTGCATTTAATGTTCTTAGGAAAATTGATGTTTATTTCCTTTCTACTATACAGGTGCATCTCAAAAAATGAAACCATCATAAAGTTCATTTATTTCAGTAATTCAATTCAAAAAGTGAATTATTTCAAGCATTTCTTTCTTTGAATTTTTCTGATTATGGCTTAGGGCTAGTGAAAACCCAACATTCTGTATCTCATAAAATTAGAATATTACATAAGACCAATAAAAAACAGAAAAAAAGGATCTTTAATACAGAAATGTTGGGTTACTGCAAACTATGTCCATGTACAGTATAGTATGCACTCACTACTTGGTTGGGGCTCCTTTTGCATGAATTGGTACTTGCTACTGGTACTTTTTGGCAGTGTGGGCAGGTGCCAAGTCCTGCTGGAAAATGAAATCTGCATTTCCATAAAGCTGGTCAGCAGAGAGAAGCATGAAGTGCTCTAGAATTTCCTGGTAGAGGGCTGCGCTGACTTTGGACTTGATAAAATCACAGTGGACCAACACCAGTAGATGACATGGCTCCCCAAATCGTCACTGACTGTGGAAACTTCACACTGGACCTCATGCAACTTTGAGTGTGTGCCTCTCCACTCTTCCTCCAGGCTCTGGGACCTTGATTTCCAAATGAATTGCAAAATTTACTTTCATTTGAAAATAGGATTTTGGACCACTGAACAACAGTCCTGTCCTTTTTTCTCCTTAGCCCAGGTAAGATGCTTCTGGCGTTGTCCCTGGTTCAGGAGTGGCTTGACACAAGGAATGCGACAGTTGTAGCTCATGTCCTGGATACGTCTGTGTGGTGGCTCTTGAAGCACTGACATCCCTGTTCCTTGTGCACTTTTTTCTACCACATGTCTTCGTTGCGCTCAAGTTTCCATTAATATACTTGGAATCAGCACTCTGTGAACAGCCAGCTTCTTTAGCAATGAACTTTTGTGACTTACCCTCTTGTGGAGGGTGTCAATGACTGTCTTCTGGGCAACTCTCAAGTCAGCAGTCTTCCCCATGATTGTGTAACCTAGTGAACCAGACTGAGAGACCATTTAAAGGCTCTGGAAACCTTAACAGGTGTTTTTAGTTAATTAGGGGATTTGAGTGTGGCACCATGAGTCTACATTTTTCACAATATTCTAATTTTCTGAGATACTGATTGTTGGGTTTTCACTAGCTGTAAGCCATTATCTTTAAAATTTAAAAGAAAAAAATGCTTGAAATATCTCACTCTGTGTAATGAATCTATATAAGGAGTTCCACTCGTATTATATAGATTCACTTTTTGAATTGAATTACTGAAAATAAACAAATGGGCTGCCTTAACCACTTCACCCCCGGAAGGATTTCCCATGTTAGGACCAGAGCACTTTTTGCGATTCGGCACTGACGTTCTACCCAAATGAAATTTGCGTCCTTTATTTCCCACAAATAGAGCTTTCTTTGGAGGTATTTGATCACCTCTGTGTCATTTCTGATCACCGCTATAAACAAAGAGCGACAATTTTGCAAAAAAATATTTTTTTTTTGCTAAAATACATATCCAAAAAAAAAATTAAAAAAAAAATGTTTTCATCGGTTTTGACCAATTTATATTCTTACTCACATTTTTGGTTAAAAAAAATTGCAATCAGCATTTATTGATTGGTTTGCGCAAAAGTTGCCATGTTTACAACCCGTGAGAATTCATTTCTAGTGGTTTTTTTACAATTCATTTTTTTTATTTTTTTCCTGGTAATGGCGGCGATCTGCGATTTTTATCGGGACTTTGATATTGAGGTGGACATGTTGGACATTTTTGACACTTTTTTTTTTAGCCCAATGACATTTATACAGCGATCAGAAATTTAAATATCCACTGATTACTGTATAAATGTCATTGGCAGTGAAGGGGTTAACCTGCAGGGAGAGATCTAGGGGGTTAACTGTGTTAACTGTGTTCCCTAGGCATGTTCTACCTGTGAGGGGGCTGGGCTACCATGGGCATAAGAGATCTAACTGATCCCAGTGACAGGGATCAGTAGATTTCTTACATGCCCACTGACAGAGCGGGGAACCGCCATGTTTACATAGGCGGTTCCCCGTTCTTTCTCTCTGGTAGGTCATCGCGGCTCACCGGAGGACATTGGGTCCTCCCGAGCCGCGGGCACGAGAGCGTGGCGCGCGTGCCCGCCAACTAGCTGCGCACGCACGAGCAAGCCGCCGCTTATATACGGCGATTCGCAGGACGCTGCCACTCTGCTGCAATAAATATACTGCGCGCGGTCGGGAACCGGTTAAAGTGTTCCTAAACCCAGCAATCTAAAAAAGACAATACACACACGTACACAGTGCACACCGCTTCTAAATCTTTTTATATCAAAATACTGCTGCTACCTATACTTTTTTTTTTTTTTTTTTTCATCTATATATTGCAGTCAGGTGATAAACTGCATGGAGCCTGGGCTTCCACAGTGTTTTTATAGGAGGAGATTTCAGAGCTGATTGGTGCTTTGCCAATGACATGCTCAGTTCACAAACAATCATTGCCTCTAGAAATGCACTGCAGTCTGTGTCCATGTGAAACAGGAAGATCGAACCGAGCATAATGCAACCTTTCCACACTGCCTGCATGCAGTATAGTATAGTCTAATATAGTAGACAGGGCAAGAATGAAGTATCTGGCCATACAAGATCAAACAGTCTTTTTACATAATAGAGGATTAACCCCTTAAGTTACACAGTGAGTATAGCAAGCATGCTGTTCTGCATATACAGACAGATTTTACTGTTGTGGGTTTAGTAACACTTTAATGCAACCCATGGTAAAGTGTGTACTGGTATGTTAAATTCACTGTAAGGGGCCATCCTGATGTGAAGAACGAAAAGTTCTCTGTAGCACACTTTTTTGCTGATGTGTCATGAACTTTTTTTTTTTTTTTTTTTTTCCTAGTCCTTACATCGTAAACCAGCCAGGAGGGACCGATCAAGAGAAGAAACATTCCAGCTGTCCAGATGGACACCAATCATAAAAGATGTTCTAGAGGTGAGATTGATTCCTTTTTGTCAGCTTTTTCCATTCATCCAGGGACAGGCAAGCAAATAATTTGTTTGTAAAAAGCCTGTGGAAAAGAGATTCTCATGAGTAGTTTGGGCTGAGTCATTTATTCCCAAATGCAGCCCTGTGCTATGCAAATTAAGGATGCTTTACCTGGTGAGTTTATGGAGCCAGTAAGCATAATATAATAGTTGGTGTGTATTAAAGGAGAAGTATGGCCTGAGCTCATTTTGGCCTTCTATTGATCACAGAAGTGTTACCCGTTTTCAGCAGAGAGCAGATTAAAGTCCGCTTTCTGCTGACTTCACAGGAGTCGGGACAGACACCACGTCTTTACGACTCCAGGAGCCGGGATCCGCCAGGTGCCTGGACCGACAGCCATCTCAGCCACTCAGCGAGCCGCTGAGAGTCTGATAGGGCCGATCCCCGCCCTTCACAGCTCAGCGCTCCAGTGAGTGTGGAGGAGCAGAGGGGAGAGCTGCTTGAGTGACAGCCAGCAGCTCTCCACTCAGGGATCAATGAGAACCGAGCCATCGGCGGTGTTTGATGGCTCGGTTCTCAGTGTACAGACGCCAGGGGACAGATGCAGCATCGCAGCGATGCTGCATCCACCTAGGTAAGTACAAATCTGAAAAGGAAAAAAAAAACATACATCTTTAAGGATCTAGGTATGCGTCACAGACCTTTGTCCTGAGGAATAATAGTTTTTTTACAGTACATGTATGGGATATGTTTGCAGTCATATTTAGGGGTGGACATCAGACATTAGCGGTGTTTACAAAAAATGAATTGCTTTAGAAGGCACGCATGTGGATTCTGGCGTGTGTAATTGTGTGTTTAATATGAATGAGCAGCAGTTGTAATCAGCAACATGCAGTTAAGATTCTTATAAGGTTTTTATGGTAGAAGCAGCTCAAAAAACAAATCCTATTGTCAACTTGGTGTGCCATGTGTGTACAGTGCACGTAGAAATATGACACTAAGCTAATGAAAACAGTTTACACTAACCTGTCAGATTCAAATCAAATACAACCACTGCATTGGAAACCGTTTCTAAGTGTAGATCCTAAAATGCCCTTCCACACAAACTCTACAGTTGCAAACATTTCATATTCTGTGCAGAAATTACTATTTTTTTTTTTTTTTTGCAGGTTCGTTTTTATATGGCTTAATTTGTGATATTTCACCCTTTGCACCTTAAGGGCTCTGTGGGAAATTTTTGACAATACCTATATAAAGTGAGGAAGAGGGCTATATATACAGTAATGGCCCTTGCAGAACCCAAAAAAATAATTGTTTACTGGTTTCCCTTCTAAGCTTTGTAGTGTATTTACAGAAGTATTCCATGGAAAGCTGAACACATGATAAACAGGCTGCTTATAATCCGATCCTGGAGCATTTCAGGTCACACACGGTCTTTTGACAGGTCACTTCATTATCTTTTGAGAACGTCCTCTTGCCTTCTGATTTTGTTAAATTGCATCATTACCAACAGCCAGACTTGTAGGATATTCGCTTAGAGATCTGACAAGTGTGAAGAGCTTTGAAGGCAGAAAGCACACTGACTAAAATCAAGATGTCTAGAGATAATGTAAATGCTTAGCAGCCTAAATGTGTTTTTATTTTTCAGATTTCAAGTTTTTATTTAAGGTTGTAACTTTCAGACATCTGTAACGAGATGTTAAACTATGTCTAAAAATATCTCCTCATAGGCTAATGTAATCTTATCAACATATTTGCTGCGTTTCAGCAACAGTTTTATACTTCCGCATCCTTTTTCTCTACTCAAAAAGCGGATTCATTTTTCCAACATTTTCAATTGCCCACTTTACTGGCTCAGTGCAAATCTATGCTTGACTAAGACATCACAGAGCAGGAAATTGTGGGTGCTATTACATTACTCTAAACCAGGAATCTCCGAACTAGGGCCCTCCAGCTGTTGCGGAACTACACGTGCCATGAAGCTTTGCAAAACTCTGACATTCACAGACATGACTAGGCATGATGGAAATTGTAGTTCCTGAACAACTGGAGGGCCATAGTTTGGAGACTCCTGTTCTAAACCAATGAGAGGAGAGGGCCGGATGGATATTACTCCTCTCTTCTAAAAATTTTCTGAGATCTTGATTTCATACCTATGGCCAGCCTTTAATTCCTTTCCTGAAGGCAACATCATCCCCTCTAAGAAGCATTAAAAGCCTCTCGAGATCCACACTCTTGGCCCATCTACAGAACTATATCCCTTTTGAATACTGATGTGAAATTGCTTTCTAAAATATTGGCAAATAGAATCAATATATTCTTGGGCAAGTTAGTCCACTAATACCAAGTGGGCTTTGTACCCCCATGTACCCTATGTCACTTGCTAAACCAATGGAGCTAAGTCAAATGTTCTGGTAGGCTCACCTCCCCCATCTCCCTCTGAGTATTCTCCATAAGCCATTATTCCCTCCAGCACTAGAAAATCCCTTGGCTTTTTTATGGTGGTCAACCAAAGGTAACATGTCCTTTTTTTTTTCTCTGAATGAGGTCAAATCCTTTCACATCTTCAAAAGGAAAGAGGCTTGTGGCGCAGAACCTGTTCAGGAACACCTGAGTATCCTGTATATCCAAATATATCCAAAAGGGCTGTTTCCAATAATAATTGGTAATGGGTAAAAGTCCCTACAGCTTCTGGGTTTGTTTTATCAATACACTTATGTACACCTAGATATGAGATGAAGAATAAATGCTTGAAATCAATAATATATAAACAAGCAAACCAAAGCAAAATAAAAACGAAAAACCCAGAGGTGTAGCTGATAATAAACTGGCTGGCTAAGCTAGGCTCCCCCATTTTGTAATATTTTCAATCAGATCTCATACTTTCTACACACGCTTCTTAAACAGACCACAACCTCCTCATCACTTTTAACGCCATTTGAAAGCAGGTGCCAATATGCCCCTCACTTGACGGGCTTAGTATCTTTTTTTTGTACACGGCACTTGCTTTTCGTACATATCAAAACAAACTTCAATATATCCTTAATTGAGAACAAGACCCAGGTAAATCATTGGATATTCCAGTCTGGGACAAAATCTGGTTAGCAATGGCCAAATACTCCATTAATATACTTTCACAGTAGCATGGCCACAAAGTTCTCTTCTTCTGGTACATGACCCCTGAAAGAGTAGCGAAATTCATGCCCTCGGCCTCCCCCATTTGTTTTTGAGGGTGTGGTGTCCAGGGCACTTTATTTCATCCGTGATGGCAATGCCCAAAAGTCCAGAGATTATGGATAAAACTATATAGCCTAATTTGCTTGATCTTTAACAAAACTTTTAACTCCATTCATGGGAAGCACTGCTTCATGGGCACGTCTGTGATCTCACTAGGTCTGAGCGGAAACTGGTATCCATCTTAGCCACACCAATTATTGCCAGGTCCTGGAGATGGTCTTACATGAACTTAATAGAGGTGAAACAACAAATGAGTACTGTGATGCACAAAAAAATAATTTCTAGAATACATGTTACTCCTTTATAATCCCTGAAAACATGATCTGCTTGGATGGAGTATAACCATGATCTCAGCCTTGATAGATCTTTACTGTCCTTTTTAAATGTGTAAAATAATCTGTGAAATGGAGGCACTCAGCTGAGACTCTCTTCTCCTCATACTAAATTTTCTTTTATACCTTTTTAAAATCTTATTTTTTCTTGTCCCTGTCCCCTTTACCCCTCCCCCTTCCAATATAGAACTCTTAACCTTGGGATTCTTTGCACCTAAACCGGTATGTTTTTATTTTGCTTTTCACTATTCTTGCAAATTCCTTTATCAGTCCCCTCTACCACCCACACACACCCACACACACCCACACACACACACACACACACCCACACACACACACCCACACCCACCCACACACACACACACACCCACACACACACACACCACTGAGATTGCCACTGTAACTGGTCTTGTGACCCCCTGTAATGGCTATTCTAAAATGGTTTCCTGGATTGCCTTCACACCAAGGCCCACCCTATACTTCCAATACTGGAAGTGACGTCAGCTGGGGGGCGGAGAGTGGCATCGCTAGGGAGGTGCGGGCCGCACCTGGCTGACACCCACATGTCCAAGGCAGCTGCGGCAGCTTGGCTGCTCCTTGAGCCTGCGCTGCTCATCTGGCCTCTCCATGGCCAGCCGACTGACCATTCTATTCACTGCACGGCCAGGAGGCTGAGACTAGGTCAGCTGATCATGAAGGGGAGGAGCTGGAGAGGGGACCCCCATCTCCGCTTGTCATGATAGGTGTTGCTGCAGGACGGAACATCACAAGGTACAATACAGCAAAGAGTAACTCTTGGAAAGTGAAGTATTCATTTGTATACTGATATTGCCACTGTGTGAAGCTATGGATCTATCCACTTGTTACAACGAAATATGTGCCATTTTAATCAACATTGACGTCATTCCATCATTGGAACAAATCATCATTGTAACAAGTGTATGAAAAATCCACCAGACACATCTACTGCATGGAGGCATTCCCTCCCCACTTTATGCCTATTAAGCCAAAAGCTAGCTATACAAATCGGCTTATCACACACACTCAATGTGAAGCTGTAACTCCTTAGGTGCTGGAATACCACAGATTGCAAGCTGCGTGACCAATCTGTCACTTTTTGATATATTTTTTGGTTTGTCTACCTATATAGACAACCTGCGCTAGGCGTTATAATATTCACAAACTTTCCCTTTTTTTTTTTTTTTGTTTTTTTTATCTAGGGCCACAATCCAGATTTTTAAAATTTATATGTATGATGTAATTCAATCATTGGATGGGTCTATTGTAAGTGGAATTTTCCACAATGTTAACTTTTTTCAATAAACTTCTCTGCATATTACACTGCTTCGTGTGAAATATTGTCTACTATTTCACAGTCTGTTCTACTGCATACAGCTGTTTATTTTTTTTGTAATGTCAATGCAGACACAGGCACCATGGAGTGCAGAAAAAGTGTCTTTTTCTTACAATATGAGTGATACTGAACAGAGGATAACAGAAGGTAAAGTGAAGGCATCAGAGATCAGACATTGCCTTCACTTTACCTTCTGTTATCCTCTGTTCAGTATCACTCACATTGTAAGAGAGAGACAGTTCTTGGACCCAACAAGGTGTCCTCCATTTAACCACTTCCCGTCCACCGCGTGTTTATGCAGCAATGACCGAGATATCATTCTTTAGCCCCAGCGATTCTGCTCTAAATAAAAGTAATCCAGGCAGCTAACAAGCTGCTGGATTACTTTTGCAGGTGGCGAAAAGGGGATCCCACCCCCCTCCTGCCACTGTAGACTTTACCGGGCTCTCCAATGCGATCTGAAAGCCCGGTAAGGATGCGACCGATTGCAGACAGTGAGAGGAATGGATGTTGTTCCTCGCACTGTGTGACATCTGAAACAGGAAGTAACGAGGGTTTCCTGTTTCGGCTCTTTGTTTACCTGACCGTTAGTGGCCAGTAAAGCAACCGATCTGTGTCTGATCGGCTGCATTGGAGGCCAGAGGAGAGATTTGGGGCTAATAGACCCCAGATCTCTCCATAAAGTGGACCTGTCATGGGCGCATGCTATTACAAGGGATGTTGTGTACAGTGTTAAAAAAAAAATTGAAATAAATAAAATGCCAAAAAAAAATATGTAAAAATAGGTATTGGTAATAGTTATCGGCGAGTACCGGTACTTGTGGAAAAGTATCGGTATTTGTACTCAGTCTTAAAAAAAACTGGTATCAGTGCATCCCTAGATTATATAGTACCTAAATCAGCCTGCTGAATAGCCCCTGCGCATTAAAACATGGGGACACAACTTAACCCTCAAATGTCCTGAATTTTTAAATTTTCATATAAAAATATATGAAACTGTGCATGTGGACAGTGTGTAGATAATGTTGGTATTCGGAATCTGCTGAAAAGGTTAAAGTGGAACTTTAATCAGAAAATGAAGTCTTGCTAGATCACTTTAGACTGGCCCTTTTTGCAGGTATAGCTATGTAATACATTAAAAATAAGTGTCTATACTGTTTAAAATCCAATAGTATCTGGTTTCACCCTGCTCTGCACATGCTCTGTTGCTTTCTATTTGTAGGCACTGCCAAATTTGTAGAGGCCGATCTGCTGACAGCCTTAAAGTGGAAGTAAACCCTCCTATCCTTTTCAGTCAAGGAAGCTACTATCTTAGGCCCCTTTCTCACGGACGTTCCATTCAGGTCAGCCTGTCAGGTTTTTTTCAGCCTCCATGCAGCCTTGTGGAGCAACGGATGTCAGCGGAGATATGTCTGCTGACATCTGCTGCTCTCCGATCTGCTCCAGACCCGTAAAGTCTGACGGAGGAAAACCCCATTTTTCCATCAGTCATTGGATTGGATGACAACGGACAGGCGGATCCATTGTCATCCGATTTGCCATAGGGGAGAGCGGGGACTCTGACAGATGCGCAGAGACGGCTCTGTCATCCGTCGGATCCGCTGAGCAAACGGAGTCCGTTTACGGACACGCCCATGTGAAACCGCCCTTAGCTTCTGTTTGATCTACAACTGCCATGCTGATGTACATGTAATCAGTTATGACACCAGCCATTTGATGGTTTGACATTCTGGTTGAAAGCACAAGCATATGTAACCGTTAGCATTTCCGGCATGCCAGAAATGTAACACTTATTTGAAATTGTTAAATTGATGGGTTTAGTTCCATTTTATAGCAGAAATAAACCCTCCTATCCTTTACAGCCAAGGAAGCTGATTTAGTTTGATCTGCAACTTCCATGGTACTGCACATGTGATCAGATATGATGGCAGCCATTTGATGGTTTAACGATTTGTTTGAGAACACAAACATATGTGACCGTTGGCAATCCTGGCACTCCAGGAATGTTTTAGTGCTCTGGGCTTCAGCAAAATGGCAGCCTCCAGCAAGAAGATGCAGGAGCAAAGCTGGAGACAATTTACAGCACACAATAATTTTGGTAGCATAATTATTAATATGGAATGTATGTTCCTTATTAACCACTTCCTTACTGGGCACTTAAACCCCCCTCCTGCCCGAACCAATTTTCAGTTTTCAGCACTGTCGCTCTTTGAATGACAATTGCGCGGTCGTGCGGCGTTGTACCCAAACAAAATTTGCGTCCTTTTTTTCCCACAAATAGAGCTTTCTTTTGGTGGTATTTGATCCCCTCTGCGTCATTTCTGATCGCCGCTATAAACAAAAAAAGAGCGACAATTTTGAAAAAAAAACAATATTTTTTACTTTTTGCTATAATAAATATCCAAAAATAAAAAATAAAAAAACAAATTTATTCATCAGTTTTGGCCGATATATATTCTTCTACAATCTGCGTTTATTGATTGGGTTGCGCAAAAGTTATAGCGCCTACAAACTATGGACATTGATTTATGGCATTTTTATTTTATTTTATTTTTTTACTGGTAATGGCGGTGAATTTGCGTCTAA
>BLSH010490787.1:1286754-1300986 GCA_018402905.1 Glandirana rugosa | reverse complement strand
TTTAGGGACACGGGACCGATTTTAGGGACACGGGACCGATTTTAGGGACACGGGACCGATTTTAGGAGCCAGGACACAGGGATTTTAGCCAGGACACAGGGATTTTAGCCAGGACACAGGGATTTTAGCCAGGGCACAGGGATTTTAGCCAGGGCACAGGGATTTTAGCCAGGGCACAGGGATTTTAGCCAGGGCACAGGGATTTTAGCCAGGACACAGGGATATTAGCCAGGACACAGGGATATTAGCCAGGACACAGGGATATTAGCCAGGACACAGGGATATTAGCCAGGACACAGGGATATTAGCCAGGACACCAGGATTTTAGCCAGGACACAGAGACTGTAGCCAAAACGCATAAGGGATGAGTAAGGTAGTTTCACATTAAACAGAGCTGTGCTGCTTCTAAGAGCCGTTCTGTGCTTGTAACTGTGACTAAACACATTGGCATGTAGAGAATGCTGAGAGAGCGCTGCAGCTCTTCAATGAGATCAGGAGGTGGGCGGGACTGAACAGCTAACATCAGCTTGTCCCGCCCACCTGCCGACCTCAAGCTGAAAATCTGACACCTCTCTCAGCATTCATGTGATTAGTCAGTTACAAGCAATGAACGGCTCTTAGGAGCAGCACGGCTCTGTTTAATGTGAAACTACTGATCACCCACAGACACTGACTCGGGTATAAGTCGAGGGGGGTCTTTTTCAGCACAAAAAAATTGCTGAAAAACTCGACTTATACCCGAGTATATACGGTACTTGTTTTGACGGTACTCCAGGGATCTTTAGGCTAATGGTACATACCACACCAGTCAGATGGTAATAGCCTATGTTGGACTCCCACAAACTCTGCAATCTGTAAAAATCTCTTTCCCAGCCTTGCTGTCAATGGGCAGTAGTGGTGAGCTTCCCTCTCTTGCAGTGCAATCCAGATTCCAGCATTGTCTCCCTGGCAGAGTTGTTTCTTCTGACTCCCAGCATCCTGTCTCTCTCACAGGGCTTTTCCATATTGCAATCAACTCCTGCCCTAAAACTTTTTCATCCTTCGGTTGAGGCTGCTTCACCGCTGTTCAACCCTCAGTTCAGGGTCACCACTTTACTCACAAAAACATAAAACACTCCTTGTGCAGCTCCTTTTTGGTAGAGCGATAAAATCCTACTTGCAAAGCCAATAGTCTTTCAGGCATTTAAATGGATATGCATCCAGTATATATTCCTGTCCGAGGCCGGCTCCCGAAGACAATATGAATGTAGACGTTCCCTGTGCACACACTCCCACTAAAGGTCCAATGCAGTTTAAAGGCTTTAACCCTTTACAGATTGCAGAGTCCGTGGGAGTCCAGCATTGGCTATTACCATTTGACTGGTGTGGTATGTACGGTTTATCAGCCTAAGGATCCCTCAAGTGCTGTCAAAACAGGTAGCTGCACATTGGGACATTGTTTACATTGGAGCTGAATACCACCCTTGGAATAATCCAATATCTTTTTCCCTTTCCTAATCTGCTATCCATCCCTGGTATCCCCACACTAGCAGTCAGCTAGATGGTTACAGATACATTGTTTCTCTTTTTTTTTTTTTATATGGCTGTCACTTTATAGCTAGCATTTTTTTTATCTGTAGCCTACATGCTTACTTCATCTCTGTATAAAGTACAAAATTAATATACACTTTTTGTATTTTATATTTGAAAATTGTAATAACATTATTGTAAAATAAGATAATATAGTTTAATATCTTTTATGTATTTATTTAAGGTACTTGTATATTGCCGTCAATTTACGCAGCGCTTTACATATACATTGTGCATTCACATCTGGTTGTTTGATAGCATTCTCAGAACCAGCAATGGTTTTACTGTTTATCTTTGTACAGGATAATCTTGAGAACAAGTTAGACTCCAGGGAGTGGCCATACTGTTCAGAGTGTCCTTCAGCTTGGAATGGTTCTGGGGCAGTCAGGTAAGTGTAAGCTTATATCATTCCATTTAACATGATCTTTTTTTTATTTTTTTGTGTCACCATTAGCTTTATGGAACGTATACAAAGGTGTTAGAAACCTAATGAGTTGTTATGATTATTCGTAATAATCATATAAAGAACATAACTTCAGCGTGGGCTCGTAATTCAGTTAGAACACAGATTTTGGTAACTACAGCTTCCTCTTTTCCATTATTTTTTTTTGGACCTTGACAATAATAGTTTCATCAATCTAGGCAATTTTTTGAGGAAGTGGTAGGGAAAGGTACTTTTTTTTTTTTTTTTTAAATATTGTAGAAAAAGTGGCAACATAAATCTTAACAGGAAAGTGCACAAATGACAAGTTAAAAGCAGTGCGGTGTTACAAAATAAACTTAAAATTGCAAATTAAGAGGAAATCATTAGAAGGAAGGTAAAAAATGAATAGCTTGAACATTATTCTTCCAAATCATCCCAAGAGCCTCGAAACCTAGAAAGGTCAGCGGAATGACATCAGAGCTCTCACACACCAGCGTCACTGACTAGTAGAGATGGCAGACCAGAGTTATGGTTTGGAGCTAGAGAAAGACATTTGTTTTTGAGTACCATGGCTTTTGGGACTTCTGGAGCCCTCTGGAAGATTAAATGTAGCCACCTGTATGACTCCTACTTTCAGTTTAATTTGTGCATAATCATTGGAATCATCAGGTGGAATTTGGAATCTGTTAATGGACTGGCAATTTCATCATTCTAAAAACTGCACTTTCATTAACTTGATAATATGCAAATGTAATTTATCCATAACCTGAATATATGCACCCAGATTCCCCAGTCTGCAGATAATTATAGCGTTATTGAACTACAGTTGCCTGGATTCTGGAATTTGCCAGCAGGTACATCTACCTAGAATTATCTAGAAAAAAAACAAAATTGGTGAATCAGCAAATTCTCCTGAATTCACCATGAGTAATCATAGTATTATTGTATTGAAAAAAAAAAAAATCCTAGAGCCTTTTATAAAAAAAAAAAAAAAATTGTTTTGTTTTTTTTCTGCTGTATTAGTACTGTTGCATAAGTGAGTTTAACTGCTTCTTCACCTCTCTACATATATATACCGCATTGTCAGGAAGCAGTTTTACAAGGATTGTGACTGCAGCTATAGCCTTGATCCTGGTATCAAAATTTGCAGCCGGTGATGGGCTTCACTGTAACAGTGTTCCGAACGGCTCCTCAGCTGCCCTTTCAATTTTACAAGGTGTGGAGGGGTCCACCCTCCGGGCACCGCCTGCCTTTCCTGGGCTCTCCGTTGCCATCAGAGAGCCCAGGACCACTGCATCCTGTCTAGCCAACTGAGTACAGAGGAAGGGAAGGTACATATGTACCCTCCCCTCCTCTGTGGTGAATGAAGACGGAACCTTGACTTTTGTTTTTTGTTTATTTACAAGCCGTTACCAGCTTGTAAAGCATCTGATCAAAACTATTTTGGTCAGATGCTTTTAAAGCGATTGTACGCCCCCAAAACACATTTTTACCTACAGGTAAGCCTATAATAAGGCTTACCTGTAGGTAAAATGAATATCTCCTAAACCTGTACGGTTTAGGAGATATTCCACTTGTATGCAGTGATGTACCGGCGGGAGTAACTTCTCGCGGTTCTGGCCACTCACAGCGCTGGAGCCATGAACCCGGAAGGATCCCCTGAGGAAGATGTCCGTTCCATCTGCGGGCACTGTGCAGCCCTGTGGGAGCTTTGTTCTGAGGTATTTCATAATGAGCTAGTATGCGGTGCACACTAGCTGATTATGCCTTTGCCTTACAGGTTTTTTTTTTTTGTTTGTTTTTTTTTTCTCTAGAGTATACAACCGCTTTAAGGGCAAAAGCGAGATCTGGGGTCTGATAGACCCTAGATTTCTCTGTAACGATTAACTTTCACTGCCCATACTATCACAAGTGGTGATGTTTATCCGCTGTGATAGCAGTAAAAAAAAAAGTAAAGAATATAAACCTATGGGTAAATGGTGATTACACCAATACGTATCTTCGCAAATGTCAGAGTGAGAGCAATAAATCCAGCATCAGACCTTCCTAACTTAGTAACCTGTAAAGGCTTTTAAAACCTGGATAATTTATTGTACCGTAATTTTTCTCTATTGCATGAGTTTTCGCAGTTTTAAAGCGTGACATGTTGTGAATCGAATTACTCAGCGTAACCTCTTTTAGATTTTCCCTTAAAATTGGGTATTATATATAATTTGTCTCCACTAAAATTCATTAAAACATATTTTTTTCCTAAAAATTTGCATTTGATAAACAACCAACATTATATTTTCCAGGGCCTTTGCTTTCAGAAAATATATAATGTTTTGGGTTTCTTAGTAATTTTCTAGTAAAATGCAGATTTTTACATATGTGGGAAATGTCAGAATTGGCCCAGTAGTAGTGGTTAAAGGCACTTTTTTTTTTTCTTGTTTTTTCTTTAGCTTGTGTCCTGAGGATTAAATGTTGCACTGAATCTTCCAGTACAAGGCACAGGACAAGTCTTAGACTGTGGGGTTATATGCTGCTACCTTCAGGTGATTGGATACTGGCAAAAACTTTCTTGGGAATGCCCCAGTGCACTCCCATTTAACCCGACCCATTCTGTGTCAGTGTCTTTAGGTGACGGACATCTCACATGAAGGGTTTTTTTTAATTTTTTTTTTCAATTTTTTTTATTACTTCAACACTTTTATCAAGATCCAACTGCTTATTTCCTTTGTGCGCATCAGCTGTTTCTGGATCAGTTACCTTCAATTTACATCTTTGGACTGGACCGGAGTTACTGCTTGGGTGGTGATATAGTTGCACTATGCCTTTCAGCTGATGCAATTCGCCCACATTTTCCTTTGAGAGCACAAGAAACGCATCTAGTGGCCTCCTGGCAACCAGATGTTCCAGAGATGGTCACAGGACATTGGTCAGTGCCTGTGTTTTCATGGCTTCCTTCCCAGACACGTTAATACCCTTTTATTCAGTGCCGATTTCATGACTACCCCACTCAGAATCCCCTCATTTAGCAATGACAATGACGAGGTGCAAAGAAGCTAAGAAAAAATGACCTAATAGCAGTCATGTTTCAAATGGCACTATAGAAAACCAGTGAAACACCGAGGGCAATACTTTATTCCTCTTGCACTGGAGCAAGCTCCTATATGGACACAGCTCCCTTTTCTACCCCTCAGGCATGCAACAGACGGTCTGTATTACAAAGGTAGATTTCACTGCAACTGTGATTTCTTTGAGAAATTCTTAGCCCTTCGAGAACCTTTGGCCTCTAGGTCCCAAAAGTACCACCCTGCTTCTCCACCACCTGAATCTATTTAGAAGTGTGACCCTGAACCTCCTAATCTCCAAGGAAGATATGGAAGAAGGTGAGATGAATGCAGAAGAGGATCTTGCAGAGGAATTTTCAACACCTGCGTTATATGTAGCACAAGTGAAGTCTTCAAATCATATGCTTTCTTCTATGAGCTCACTTATTTATGCAGTGCATACTAGACTTTGTCTAACAGCACCAGGTTCTTCTTGATCTAAACAAGCTCCTATGAGCACGACAGCTGGCGAGGTCCAGAAAGACATTTCCTTTGCATATGCAAATCAACTGCTTTGCATGAAAATTGGTCAAATCCCGAAAAGGTTCATGCGTCCAGAACTCTTTGCTGAATTATCATCTATTCATAGAAAAGGAAAAATTGGTCTGTCCCGGTATTGGATACTGACATTTCTGTTCTGAATTAGCATCTCACTGTTCCTTTTCTGAATGTTGCCTCCCTTTTAAAGCGTAACTCTACTTTTGTTGAGAAAACAACATTCCCCTCTGGGTGATCCATGTACATTACAAAGATTTTAACAATCTTTGTTGCAGATTCCTACCTTTTTGTTGTTCTAAAGAAAGCACTGTTTGTTCCTCTGTGCTCCTGTGCTTAGTGAGTCCAATGGGAGCGGTTTCATAATTATCAATCGGCTGCAGCAGCTGCAGAGCGCTAATGAGGAAAACAGCTGGGCCTGCATCCCTTTAGACGTGTTCCTGTTTGGAGCATCTCACCAAAAATGACATTTTTGTTGCGGGGAATGCCTGAAATATGTCTTGGATCTTAGTGCAGACTTCTGGGAAAATCGTTCAGCCAATCACACAAGCAGGAAATTATGTTTCTGAGGGGCATTCTGTACACATTCTGAGTACAGAACACCTCCAGGTTGCCATATTGCATTGCATTTTCAGAAAATTACAGCAGCTGCAGATTGAAAAGGAAAAAGGAAAGGTCATTTTTAATAATAATCAATTACAATATGACTTGTGTCCCAATTGTATATGCTATATTATTTTTTCTTTATTTGCCATTTTCTTCCCACGAAAGTGAAGTTGATGGATGCTTTGAAACTGTATTGAAGGCAACATTTTCTTTCGCTGGTCCTTACGGCTGCCCATTGCAGCTATGTATATTTCTCAGCCTGTTGCTACCTGTACTGGACAAATGATTAGAGAACGCAATGTTGTCGAGGACCCTGTTCTGCTGGAACAATTAAAGATCAGCCCTTCGGCTGCTATTTTGTGTTAATGCCCTAGAGAATGTACTTTCAATGATGAAGGCTTTTTGTTTTTTTGATTTGATGATGACTGCTTGTTTGGTTTATCATGGAAATTGCCTTGAATTTATCAAGCACTTTATTTCGGGGGGGGGGGTTATATTTACCCCACAATAAAAATCCTAGGCCTATTATTATGGCCACTACTTTTAACTGAAAGAGGTCCTTATTATCCATCCATGCTTTCTTTCCTAAATCCAAGGTGGTTTCATCCTTTTGTCACAAGATTGGGACCTGCCCAAAAGTTCTGGAGAATGTCTGTGTCAGTCTAGATCCATGACGTCCTGGTTCCAATATGTCCTTTCCAGGGGCTATAAAATAGAATTCCAACTCTGCCCCCTCCTTGATTACTTCCCTCCAAGCTGCCAGCTTCACTTCAAACAGGCAGATTTGTAGGCAGCCCTGAATTCACTTTAAGCACAAGGAGTGGTAATACCAGTTAGAGGAAAGGTTCAAAGGATTTTACTCAAACCTATTTAGTCGCAAAATTGAATGGAGTCATCCGTTCCATTTTTGGACCTAAAAATCCCTAAGCCAGTATCTGTATCCCGGAATTTTGTAATGAGTCCACAAGATCTGTCACTGCTTCTCTCTGATCAAGGAAATTTCTGGCATCAGTAGACATCCAAGGTGCCGATCTTCATGGTCCCATCTTTCCCACACACCAACACCTTGTGCGCTTTGCCATTAGTGACAACTTGTCATCCTGACATTTGGACATTTCTCTGTATCAGGAGTCTGCACAAAAGTGCTTGCTCCACTCATGTGCCTGCTCAGATCTCAGAGCATCCAGGTCATGGGATACCTGGATGCCCTTCCACTGAAAGATAACTCGACCATGATCCTGTGTTCCAAAGCCCAAAAAATTATCCACTTCCTTTAAACACCCTAATGGCTGATCACCTTAAAAAAACCTTCTCTCCATCCTTCCCATTGCCTGATGCTACATGGGGGTACTTTGGGGCTGATCCTGGACATGGCTCAGGCAACCATTTTTACCAGAAAGAATTGCTTCTCTGAAGCCAACTGTTAGGTAGATCAAGCATCTCTTGATATGTTTCTGGATGAGGATTTTTACTTCTGCATGACGATTCTCAGCCTAAAGGATAGCGGCATTGCTCACTTTGATGTTCCCATCCTAATCAAGGCAAGAAGATCTACTTCTCTTCAAGTCTACCATTGCACCTGGGGAACCTACTCTGGCTAGTGCAAAAGCAGGAACCTCAATTCCTGGGAATATTCTATTCCTTGTATCCGGGCCATTCTGGCCTAGACCAGCATCTGGCTCTTAGAACTCTAATGGCACAGGTTTCTGCCTTATCCATTTTTTCCAGAAACCTTTGGCTTTGCAGTCTTATCAATGCCTTTATAGAAGGAGTAGCTTATGCTTAACCCCCCATTCTGACGTGTCTCCATGGGATTTAAACCTGGTACTTTCAGTTCTTCAAAAACCTCCATTTGAAGCCTTTTTGGGATATCGCATTGACAGATCTCATGAGTAAGCTATTTTTGGTGCCATTACCTCCACTGGGTGTGTCTCTTAAGTTGGCAGCTCTTTCTTGCTATGAGTCTTTTCTTGTCTTGCATAGGAACAAGGTGGTCCTGAGACCCAGACCCACCTTTCTCCTTAAGGTAGATTGTCCTTTTCTGCTCAATGAAGGTAATGTCCTCCTTTCCCTATGTACTGCTCCAAAACCCACCATGGAGGATTCACTCCAGTGTATTGCTTGGGGATGTCCCATGGTCTAGGACTTCCTGTCCTGTACTGTAAAATTTAAGATAATAGGGAATTTTGACTTACCGGTAGATTTCATATTTTGCAGTACAGCACAAGACACATGTCCCTCACCTCTCTGTCCATTTTTTACTTATTGCTTCCCACAAAATTGCAGTCCCAGAGTGGGTGGGGTTAAGAGGGGTGCACTGGGGTTGTTCTCAGCAAAGATTTTGAAATTGACCAATCACCTGAAGGTAGCAACATATATAACCCAGAGTCAGACTTCTGTCCTGTACGCCAAGATATGGAATTGCCTGTTAAGTCATAAATCCTATTATTTTTTGGTACAGGAAGCATACAATTTTCATTTTACCATCACATGACAAAGAGAACTTCATAACGACTTGCTGGATATCCTGGTAAAAATGACCATGGCTTAAAAAGGCAGCAATACCTGCCTAGGCATAACCCCTCATAGCTCCTTAGCATCCTTAGGTGGTGAATGTGTCTACCTATATCTTTTTGAACATTTCTTTCCTTGGGCTTTAATTTCCTATTTTTGGGCCTGTTCCTAACACCCCTGATAAGATAGAGGGCTTCATCTGGATCAGTCCCTACAGCCAGTTATCTCCAGCGTTCAGTGTACCAGGTGAACCCACTAGCAGGGTGCTGTATAAGTCCAGAGCAGTGACCCGTGAGGGAGGAGTAGAGCCCTGGCAGGCCATGCAGGGACTGTGCCTGCTATGGATGGTTGAAGATTTGACCTGCTAACCCTGCGGCATGGACTGATTAGTGCCTCTGGAAGAGGTGAGCAGGTGGCAATCTTTCTCCTATAATTTTCTTTGGGCATTAGGGCTGTTTGGCTTTTTTTTTTGCACTGAAGCGATACACTGTACCATTGGTGTTCAAAAGGGGCAGAATGGTATAAGGGTAGCTCACGTATCTGCCATTTTGCTAGTTTCCTGGGTACAGTGACATGTGCTTCACAGGCTCCTCCAGATCAGTACAGCCAGTGGTTCAGCTACCCTGCCACAGCTCCTGCTTGGCATAGCAGCTTTCAGCACTTATGCCACTTAGCTGTTTGACTTGTGTCTGCACACCTGGCAGCTGGGTGGCCATTCCCCATAGATTATAATAAGCCTGCAGGCCCTCAGTAAGCCATGGCTTTGTGCAGGCCAAGAAGTGGTTGGGGTAACAGTTGAGTCGCCCCCCAAATTTCCCTATTGGGTAGGGAGGACCCTCTGCACAGCCCTTCCCAAAGGGTCACATTAACTCTGAATCCCATCCCTTATCTTGTATTTCCTCTGTCTTGGGCACAATCCTCCACTTCCCTTTTGTCAAGGAAGGAATTTTCTCCAGCCATTTCTGGTTTGCCAGACCAGGTCTCAAGGGTTTTCACTAGTTTGGAATGCCTGAGATAAAAATGTGGGCGCTCTCCTTTCCTCTTCTCCCCTTTTGCAGGAAAGGTTTAAGAGGATAATCCTCAGGATGAAGAAGAGGAGGAAGCAGTGGAGGATAGAAAGGATGAATCTTGGAGTCTGGGGCAGTCTCAGAGACCGAAGACCAAAGTTGGCTTCCTAGCAGACGGTAATGCACTTGAAGTTGTCAGTTCCAGATACCTCTTTTCCAGAGGTTATTGGATTTTGGTTCTGGCGACCTGCCAAAATGTCCCAAATCTTTTCCAGTGCACACTCGCATGCAGGAAATGATGTATTCCATTTGGGCTCACCTGGAGAAGGTGTTCTCTGGCTGCTGACCCATCCATTCTTTGATGAATAAGAAGAGGCCCTTTTTAAGGCTTCTTTCTTTCTGGCAGGAGTGGCTCTGCAGGCTAGCGGTGGGATTTTGCGAAGCCCTTGAACATTGGGCAAAAATGCATGCTCCGTGTCAGAGAATTGAACTCGGGGGATTCTGCTATCTGACAGTTTCTGTAAGATTTTTGAAATCTTCAAGTTTCTCAGTGGACTGCTTGGAAAATGATGTACAGCAGCTTTCACTGGCGGGCACCATGTTTGTCTACGTGAAAAGGATCCTGTGGCTCAAGTGTTATTTGGCAGAACTCTGCAAGAAACAAATTAAGAAGCTGTCCTTTGAGGGTGAACAATTGTTTGTACAATCCTTGGATGCCTTCAGCCAAAAGGTGACTATGGCTAAAAGCATGCTCTTACCCCTAAAGAAGAAGACAAAGATGACAAGTTAAATAACATTGATGCCTGTGAAATCCAAGGAGAGTTCCTTACATACTGTAAGCAGCAAGGCTCAGGCTTTAAAAGCAAAAGACTGTCCAAGAAGCACTGGTGGGCTCCCACATCTTCTAGCTCTGGAGGCAAGTCATCCTCATAGTAAAGCGAGAACCCCACATGTGTGAGTAGGTCAATGTCTGTCAGCCACATGGACTCAGTAACTTACAGACTACTGGGTCTGCAGCATGGTGTATAGAGAATACAAACTGAAGTTTCACAGTTTCCACCTCCATGCATTATGGATATCTTTTGGAGGCACAAGTTTTTTGTTTTTTCTTTTTTTTGTTTTTTTTCCAGTTTGGAAAGGCTGCTGTCCCAGGGGGTCATTGTACCAGTGCCAGAGGGGAATATGTTTTGCATCAGTGGATAGCAAAGATGCATATTTATGCTTCTGATTTTCCATCCTCACTAGTGATTTCTGATATTCGCAGTGGAGGATCACCTCTACCAGTTTGTGGTGTGGCCCTTCTACCTGTCCACGGTCCACAGAGTATTTACCAAGGTGTTGGCTCTGGTTTCAGGATTGTTGAGGACCCCAGGGTATCACTATTGTGGGGTACCTTCATGACCTGATTGATGGAGACCAACCAGCGCAGAAGCTTAAAGCCAATGTCCAGCAGACGGTACAAGTCCCGTAAAGGTGCACTTGCCTTTTGAACCTTCATAAGTCAGGCTTAGTTCTGACACACTGAAGTACTTAGTCCTCAACATGACAAAGCTATTGGTTGGAAGTGTTCGCAGAGATTTGTCTGCTGTGGGGATGCTAGAGGTTGTTCTCTTTGCATCCAAATTCCATGAAAAAAAAAATAACTGCACAGGTTTTGTGTACTGAATCCTCAGGCTTTAGCGGTGGATGCCCTAGTGACTCCTTGGAATCAGCTTTCCCTGACCTATGTCCGTCTTTCTTCCACTGCGGCTTCTTCCTCACCTGTTGCGCAGGGTAAAGATGGAGGACATTCCAGTGATTCTGATTGATGCAAACATCCTAAATTTTGTGCCCAATGAGCCACAGGCTCTGCCAGATTTGCCGTTACAGGATCCAATCTTCCATCTTGCTTTGTTGTCGCTGGTTGGCATGACTGTTGAAGCCCAAATCCTGAGGGAAAGGCGTGGTTCTCTGTATTCCCTATCTTCCTTAAGGCAGCAGGGTCAACCTTCTGGAAGGTGTAACGCCATACATGGAAAGCTTTTCTTTGCCTGGTGCAAGGCTTTTAAGTTTCAACCCCGACAGTACATTGTTGGGTGCATTGTGGCTTTTTCTCCAATCTGGTGCCAAGATGTCTTTGGCCTTAAAGAGTTTAACCCAAAAGCAAAAAAAAATATGCTGCTCCTATCTCTTTAATGTTCAATTAGCAGCATGGTGCTTTTGCTTTTTAAATTATCCCTCTGTATCCCCTAAAATATCTGTTTGATATTGCCAAGTCATGACTTCCTGTGTGCCTGTCTTCTACTCCCCTCTCCCTCTTCCTCTCGTAGCTTCTCTCTGCTCTCATAATTAACTCTTAGGCCTCATGCACACAGGACGTTTTTTGACTGTTTTTCAGCAGCTGTTTTTTTAATAGTCAATAAACCCTCCATTATGTTATCCTATATGTTCATGCACACATAGGCTGTTATCAACTGTTTTTAGCAGTGATGTTTTCAGCTGTAAAAAAAACCCAAAGACCAGAGGGTTCTTTTGGACGTTTTTCAGCTGCAAAAACGTTCAAACGCTCAAAAACGTCAATCCCCGACGTTTTTGGACGTTTTAGATCAATTGAAAAAAATCGCTTGCCCTTTAAAAAATGCAAAAAGAAAAAAAAGGCAGTAATGTAATGCTGGTAAAAGCTGAAAACATCCCTGATAAGCTACTGACGGTTTTTGGCTGTTTTTTTTAAATCCTGTGTGCATGAGGCCTAAGGCTTCATGCACACAGGACGTTAAAAAAAAAAAAAAAAAGTCCTAAAAACGTCAGTAGCTCATCAGTGATTTTTTTTCAGCTATTACCAGCGTTTTTTAGCATTTTTAAAGGGGCAGCGGTTTTTGGGGGTTTTTTTACGTCCATTGATCAAAAACGTTGGAGATCAATGTTTAGCGGCCATTTTGGGTGTGTGAATGTTTTTACAGCTGAAAAACGTCTCTCAGAACCAACTGATCTGGGGTTTTTTTACAGCTCAAAAACGTCATTGCTAAAAACAGTTGATAACAGCCTATGTGTGCATGGACACATAGCATAACCTGATGGAGGGTTTATTGACTGTAGAAAAAAACGTCTGCAGCTAAAAACAGCTGCTACTAAACAGTCAAAAAACGTCCTGTGTGCATGAGGCCTAAAAGCTCCTATGCCTCTGTATTAGAAGAAGTTCACCGGAGTCAGTGTTATAGCAGAAATATTCTTATCTATATAGATAACACAGCACTGCTCTGTCTCTCCAGCTGACCTCAGCAGCAGTGCTCAGCCCCTCCCTCAGGAATTCTGAGCCGAGAGAGAAAAGCACAAAGAATGACATCTGATCCTAGTAAGAAAGTGTGATCTCTATACAGCGAAGCATATATATGTTATAACACAGACACAGGGCAACTCCTTGTTATAATAAAGAGCGGATGGGAACTTTTTATAGTGGCTTAACAAACACTTTAATCAAGGGACAGATCTCAGCCTTGGCCATTGTTTCAGAAATCTAGTGTCTCATTCCTTAGTACAAGCCTTTTGTGTAGGGTGTCATGCAGTTTATTCTGCCTGTGTGACCCCCTTATTTGATCTTGTCTGTTCAGACTTCTCCTTTTGAACCTTTCTTAGAGATTGCCTTGTCACTTGTCGTGTGCAGTGTTGTCTTTTGGTTGCCAATACTTCTGTTTACAGGGTCTCTGCATTCCCTGCAATTTTTCTGCAGGAAACTTTCCCTGGTTCTTTGCCAGGATAAATTGATTTTGAGGCTTTTTTTATACCTAATGTGGTTTCTTTGTTTCAGCTGGATGAGGACATAGTATTGCAATCTTTTTGTCCTAATCCTCAGCATCCCAAGGAGAAGATGTTTCCCTCTTTGGATGATGTTAGTTTATCTGAAGTATACATCATTGTATACAACCCTGTTTGTTCTGCTTGAGGGTCCTTGCAAGGGTCCGGCTGCTTCTCGATTCACTATTTATAGGTGAATTCTTTTGCTAATTTCTCAGGCCTGTGGTATCAAGGGCAGGGTTCATCCTTTCATATTTAGGACCTATTCCTCCAGGAGTGTCAGTGCTTCCTGAGTGATTCAGCATCAAGCTAGTTTTTGGGGCTGCTACCTGGTCTTTTCACACATTTTCGAAGTTCTAACTGGTAGATGTTCACACCTCTGCAGATGCCAGTTTTGGGTAAAAGGTCTTTCCAGGTGGCTTTGGTAGTGGGTTTTCCCCTATTCTGTTTTCTCTTCCGTTCACTGACAGACGCAGCCTTCTTATGACACATGGGGTTATGCTCATCCTACTAGGAATAGACTAGGCAAAAACAAACAAAAGCGTAGGTTGGCCCCTCCTGTGAGGACCTCCTTATCCAGGATTTATACTTTCCTACTTGGGACGGGAACTATGGTGTCCGGACTCTTTAATCGTTTTCTTAAGTGGATATTTATCACTTAGCTCTTCGTCGGCCTGGGAACGTTCCTGGGAGTTCGTCTTGTTTGTCCCAACATATGTTACTACATATGAAGTCTATTTGATTGTAGTAGGTT
>BLSH010490787.1:1246725-1258434 GCA_018402905.1 Glandirana rugosa | reverse complement strand
ATGTGTCCCTTAACCACTTGCCGACCGCCGATCGGAGATTGACGGCGGCAAAGTGGCTCTGTAAGGCAAACCGCCGTCATACGACGGCGGCCGCCAGATCGCGCACAGTGAGCGCGCGCGCGCCGCCGGAGGTGCGCCCGCGCGCTCACTGTGTCCGGGGAGGGCCGGGGAGCGGGTGCGGCGGCTTCGATTGCCGCCGGCCACCCGCGATGCCCCCCCCGGAGTGAAAGAGCGGCGGTCCGTGCATGTAAACACGGACCTCCGCTCTGTGTGAGGGGGAAGGGATGTGATCACAGCCTTCTCGTACATGAAGGCTGTGATAACTTCCCTTCCCCAGCTAGGCAAGCCCCAATACAGTTAGAACACGCCCAGGGAACATAGTTAACCCTTAGCGCGCCCCCTGCAGGTTAACCCCTTCACTGCCAATGACATTTACACAGTAATCAGTGCATTTTTATAGCACTGATCGCTGTATAAATGCCAATGGTCCCAAAAAAGTGTCAATCCTTCCGGTCCTTAAGTGGTTAATGTACTATACAGAAACCTAAAAAAAAAAAAATCCTACTACATTTTTTTTAAGGGCTGCTTCAAGAACTAACTACTGAGAAGCATGATATACAGTCATGAAAAAGTAAATACACCCAAATAGAAATTGGTAACGCTTTCAACATATGTGAACGGGAAAATCTTAGACCTTTATTCAAATGGTGCCTACAAATAAAGGTGACGTACTTGAATAAAAACAAAAGATCGCTTTCTTTTAAATTTGCACTTTGAAATCTCTTCCATTTGCAGATTATTTGCATTACAGTGGTAGGATTTCAAATAATTTGATGATCATTTTAAGTCCATTGCTAGACTCATAGGTTTCCAGTGTCTACAAAGATCTCTTTGGATGCCTCTTTTAATCTTTGCAGGACACCACCACACATGTCATAAGCAAAGATAACACAGACCCTAGATCTCTGAGGTGTAATAAGACTAGATTAACCTGAATACTCCCTAAGGTGATAATCACTGGTGCTCCGCACCTAGTTCTAATTTCATGAATTTGAAATGATGTAAATGTATACTTTTTCCACATGATAGTTCAGCAATCAATAATTTTTATAATGATAGATTAAATACACCATGGCAATTTTGAGTATCATTTTGTTTAACCTGTTTACTCTGAGCTCGTACATATGTGGGATGTCTTGGAGGTAGGCCTTCTTCCAAAGTGCCAGATATATGCTTTTCAGCGCCCTATTTTTCTTAGTCCTGCTATGGGTACAGACAACAGGTAATAATGTACATATGTGGAATGCCAGGAGTAGGATAACTTATTTTGTTTAGTTTTTTGGTGTGGTTTTTTTTTTCGTGGAGGGTCATGGTAATCAGAAGGAATATACAGCTACATTTTTGAAAAACATTTTTTTTTTTATTTATGATTTTGCGACTGTTTTCTTTTGATAATAAAAAAAAGGGGGAGAAAACCATTACTGTTCACCAAATGAAGGCCAAATTTGTCTCAAAAAAGGCACAATTCACTTGGATAAACTCAGTAATTGCAAATGTACATTACGAACACTGCCAAAATTGCAAAACTGGGTTCAGGCATTAAGATTTGTTTTAGCTTCAGACATGAAGGGATTAGGTATATACTCTATCTGTAGGTACTGCTTGAATCAAGATCTAATGTTTGCCTGTTGAAAGAATTTAAGTGATTTTAAAGTCTTGTTTTTTTTTTGTTTTTTTTTTTAAATAACAAACAAATTATACTACTCTATGCCGTTGGTTTTGCACAGAGCAGCCCGGATCCTCCTATTCTTGGGTCCCTCTTTGCTGCTCCTGGCTCCTCCCTGCTATTGAGTGCCCTCTCAGCCAGCAGCCTTCTATGGTGGCACCCTAGCTGAGTCGGAGCTCCATGTATCCATTCAGACAAGGAGCCCCAACCTGGCACTGCAGCTCACCTACAGCTGTTTCTCACTGCATTTCTTCACCCTGCGACTTCTCTGCAGTGCATAAAAAAGAGTGGAATGTCACACTGACATTTCAATAAAGTAAAAAAAAAAGCCTCAGGCTGGGTTCACACTAGTGTCAATTGGATGCGCATTTCACCGTATCCAATTCGCATAACAGGAGATTGTGACCAGCTCTCAATGGAGCCGGTTCACAAGTCTCCGGAGTGGCTGCGGAGCGATTTGCACAGGGGTCCTGTGCGTCTTTGGTTCCGTTTCTGGTCCGAATTCAAGAAAAAATGTGGGCCTGATTCGTCCCTTAAACGGAGAACAGGGACGCACCGGACCCCTGCCATCAGCCACATCCGTTTTTTAGGTGTGAACCCAGCCTTAAAGGGATCTGTGCTTTTAAAAGAACACCAGCCAAAACCAACACTTGAGTGGCAAAACATCTTTTTTTTTTCTATGCAGAAAGTGTCAATTCTAGCGTTCTTGATGGTTTTCTTAATAGGCTTTTTATCTGAATTAAGAACATGGTCTTCATTTAATTGCAGTGCTAGAACACATCTTTCTGCACCTGGATGGTGGACAGTTGGGGGAGGGATGACAGTTGTGTTTTTAGCTTATTGCTTCTAACCATAGTTCAAGCTTGTGGGGTTTTTTTGTTTTGTTGGGGGTTTCTTTGTATTCTCATTGATTTATTTTTTTTATCTGTAGGATCTACTCATATTATCACTCCCAAGAAAATGTTGGATGACATTAAGGATCTCACCAAACCTCGAATCCCTAAAGAAACCTTCACTATAGAGTGAATGTGTATACCCTGTTAATGCATGTACTCTGATTACATTTTGCAAAGCATATCTGCACCTTGTATTGTCTATTTTTAAAAGCGCAAAGTGTGTTTTTCATGCATTCGGTAAACTGGATTTTGTGGCAAAGGAACTATGTCACCCAAAATACCTTTGCCTTCAAAAACAAACGGTGCCTTATTAAAACTAACTCAACCACTGAAGTTCTCAGAAACGCACTGAAGTATAATCCTGTACAGCTCAAAAGTAAAGAAAGTTTAAAAGTTTTAATGTATTGAAATGTGCTTAAAGTATATACTGTATATGTAATTCTACTATAATTAAGGTATATTGTTCAATTCCAATTGTCTGATATACTTGTGTGTGTGTTCGATAACTGACACTGCATGGGAGTTTAACATGTTGTGTGTAGTATCTGCCTATAGATCCATAGTCCTCAATAGATCCACAGCTGGTGAGAAAAAAAAATTTGTTTATGTTGTCATTTTTTTTGTGGCATGGCATATGCAGCTTACCCTTCTTGTCAAAGCCTGTAGCTCTGCTACCTTATTACCTTTTAATGTTTTAATACATATTATTTATAGGGAAATATAATTTCTATAATGTGCCACATCCCCAAAATGCTCAATACCAAAAAACTACTTCTGGGAAGGACTTTTTATGCACAAAGAATGAAGCAGCACACACATTGGTACAGAATAACAGTATATTACAAATGTTATTATATAAATCTGTTTGGCAAAAACGCATTAAAATAACACCAAAAGGCTGACATTGCAATGGTGCATTACCACGACCTGAGATGTTTAATAAAGGACAGACACTTATGAGGTAATTCTATGAGGACCCAACACATTTCAATAAATACTTCCTCAGGGGACAGAGTACCCAATGTCAAAGATAATGTAGAAAGGTACCAATCAGCCTTCAATTAAAAACAAAAGGGTTAGCCAGCCGAAAAACATTCCTATCATATGATGCATCAG
Organism: Glandirana rugosa; assembly: GCA_018402905.1. Lineage (NCBI taxonomy): Eukaryota > Metazoa > Chordata > Amphibia > Anura > Ranidae > Glandirana > Glandirana rugosa. The sequence goes on along the minus strand of BLSH010490787.1, from coordinate 1,254,696 downwards.
CTCAACATGAAAATAGGTATATGTAGGCTGTGTCTCATGAATCCTGTAGAGGTGTCCTCTCTAATATTCAGCTCTGTCATATTTGTACTAAATTGGAGGTATCTGAGGCTGCCAGGGGCCTATATTCTATAAAGTCCTGAGATGCTATATACTGGGCTGAAGTTCTCACCAGCTGAACAGAGAGCTGGTGAACGCTTCAGGATTCACATAAAACATCTAGTTGTAATGCACCATTGCAATGTCAGCCTCTTTGTTTTATCTTCAGGTTTTTGTCAAAAAATGTATAACATTTAAAATATATTATACTGTACCTTTTCAAGTGTGTTCCTTCATTATTGTTTGTGCCTATAAAGTCCCTCTCCTCCCACACGTTTTTTTTTTTTTAATTTATTTTTAAGCCAGCTATGAAATTGTTTTATTCATTTTATTTTTCATTTCCTCATTACTTTTAATTTTTTATCATTTGATGTGTCGTCGGGCACAGAAGATGAAAGGGAACACAGTTGCTTTGTGTAAACTGAACTTTTTTCCAGGGACACACATTTGAAAACTGCATTATATAATAAAGTCATTTTAATTTTATATTTTCCCAGGTCTTGGTGAATTTATTGATTGTATTACATATGCACTGTTATAGAAAGAAAACAAATGGTTTCAATTGCAGTTGGTGCATACAGTGCCCCTCTAACCCTACCCAACTCCATGAGACCTTAGGGTTTTTGTTAGTGTTCTAAGCTGATGGGCCTCGTCTCCATTATAGCAAGATCATTGCCTTCACAATTTAATATTATTTTACTTCATGTTTTTCAATCAACTCATCACTGTCTTCTAATTCAACAGTAGAACAGTGCATCTGGATTGGTGCAACCTCTGTAAACCCTTGGGAGCCGTACCGGATTCCACACTGTTGATATGGCCGATAATATTGCTTCAGGCTCTGGATCTTGCAAGGTCGCTCACCTCACCGAGCTTAATGCAATGCGTGTGGTTAGCAGCAGGTTGCTATATGGGTGCAGGGCTGTGGTCAATCCCTATGGAACCCAGACCCTGAAAAAACTTCTAAGGGTATGTCCACCATGATGGGTGAAACCTGAACCCTGATAGGGACCAGTGACATGGACATGTTTACCCAGTTAAACTTTTTTTTTTTTTCAACTTGGTGGTAAAAATGTCACCATTCAGAGTGTAGTTGCAGGTGGATGACTAAGGTGTTACACCACAGCTCACACTATTACCACCACTTTAACCTACAGCCATTTATTCAATGTACTTAAGCATTTCCTACCATCTTTTTACCACAATGACTTTGTTACAGCACAGTCTACACCAGTGTTGATGCATAGTTACTCAGGTTGAAAAAAAGGCACAAGTCCATCTAGTTTAACCAATAGAAATAAAATAAGCCTCCATATACACATTCCTGTACCCACAGTTGATCCATTCCAGATGAAGGCAAAAAAAGCCCAATAACGTCTGATCCAGTTTGCTCCAACGGAAAAAGAATTCCTTCATGATCCCCCAGAAGGCAATTGAATATTCCCTAAATTAACTACCACTGTTATTACCTATAAATGTTAGCATCCTGTTTATATAGTATTTTGTGGATTTTGGAATCCATTCAGCGCTTAAAACAATCTGAGCAGGCGAGTACTAGTTTTTGAGGGAGTCTCTTCCATATTTTTACAGCTCTTATTCTAAAGAAGCCTTTCCATATGCTGAGGTTAAATCTGTTTTCTATCAGACATATAGAGTGCCTCTTGTCCTCTGTAATAACCGCTCTATGGTTATTCATATCTCCCCTTAATCACCTCTTAAGAGAGAAAAAAGAAGTTCTGTTTATCTTTCCTCATAGCTGAGCTCCTCCATGCCTCTTATCAGTTTGTTTGCCCAGAACTGAACTACTATTCCAGATTACTGATCTTTTATAGGTCTCTCTCTGGAGTCTATACCTTTTGAATACAAGAGAGGTATTTTGCAGCTTGGCATTGCATGCTCTTATTATTCTACTATTATGATTTACCAGAACACTCCAATCCTTCTCAACCATTAAAATTTGTAAACCACAGTGCAAAACAAGCCCGCAATGAAAATTCAAGCCCATAAAGTGCAAGTGCTGCGCATACATATAACCAAAACCACACAAATCTTAGAAAAATATTTCTCTTTCTTTCATTGACAGACTCAGCTCTATTATTCATTACATATGGTTATACCACCCCCTACAGGGGTAGAACACTAGGCAGAAAAAAGATTTGGCCACGCCTATGGGTAGTCCTAGGTGGTATACACCCCCCTCTCTGCTATAGGCCTTCAGTTTTTTTTTTCTGCCTAGTCAGGAGTAAGGACCTAGTTCCCTGCTGGGATCTCTAGTCCTGCCAATTTTCTGTTTTTCTTTTTTCCTGGATTTTTTTTCTCCTGTGAAATCTACAATCAACTGCGGGGCTGGTCATTAAGTATCCAGTGGTCTCCCCACTAAGTACGCCGTGACATAGCCCCACTGGACGGGGGCTGGCCCTGCGAGTTAAACGTCTTGCAAGGACGCATACGACCGGGTCTCGGCCTGAGTCGCAGCGTTCCTCATGGCCGACAGCCCCACCATTTCAGTGGCGAGGAGGATCTGTCTGGGAGCGTTACCCACACACTGTCGCTGGAACAGTAAGTAGGGGACCTCCACCTCTTTCCCTGGATGTGGTGTGGGGGTGGTCGCTCCCTCCGGGGCTCCCCCCCTTCCTGGGTGAGGCCCAGGCTTCTGGCCTAGGTGCCTTTTGGACATGCTGTCCCCCCTCTTCCACCCTTGGGGTTGTTCCCCTTGGGCCCACCTGCCCACTGGGTTGGGCCTAGGAGGCGGGTGACCGGACGGCCGTGATCAGGGCCCCCTGCGGCAGCCCTCCTGTAATTTAGGGCAAGGCCTTGCAGCTACCGACCTGGGGTTGGGTGGACGGTCCCAGGGCGGGCAACGGAGGCTGCCACTGTCTGTTTCGGGTGTCCGCCCTTCGTTTCCGTGGTTCGGGCCGGCCACACCGGTGGGGTGTTGCTGTGAGAGTCAGTGCCCCCTGTGGGGGCCTCAGCCACTGTCCCCTGTGTAAGGGGCCTCGGTGGTGCTCCCTACGAGGGGCCTCGGTGGTGCCCCGGTGTGGGGCCTCGGTCGGCGCCCCCAGTGCGGGGCCTTCGTAGGCGCTCCCAGGGAGGCAGTGCCCACTCTGAGGGGCCTCAGCCGGTGCCCCCTGTGCAGGGCCTTGGTCAGCGTCCCCTGTGTGGGGTCTCAGTGGTGCCCCTGTGAGTGGCCTCAGCCAATGCCCACTGTGAGGGGCCTCTGTGGTGCCCCTGTACTGGGCCTCGTGTGGCGGGGGTCTGTCAGTGGTCCCCTCTGAGTTTTTGTGTTTCTACTAGTGGTGCTTAGGCATATAGCCTAGTATATGGCGCCCCCCGCCCTCCCCTGCCTCATCTGTCTCAAATGATCCTATATCTGGCTTTGCCACCACGGATGTGGCCTACCTTGCGGTTGGTGGCCACACTTCCTGTCCTGTCAGGTAGTGAAGATGATTTCTCCACAACTGCAGTGGCGCACGAGAAGGCGCTGGTTGACGCACTTAAGACGTCTGTGTGGGGAACTTTGAAGATGGGGGGATGCAGCTGTAGCTGCGGTGGAGGCCGGTCCCTTTTGGCACTTATATGCTGTCTTGCACTGCGAAAGTGTTCCCTTCTCCCTCCTATATTGCAAAATTTGTCCATGAAGAATGGGAGTGTCCAAAGCATTCGTTTTGTGCTTCCAAAGCCGCTTTCCTGTGAGGTACCCCTCTTGAGGAGTCCCTCCTTAAGAAGTGGACTGTTCCACCGCTAGTGGATCCCTCTGTCCCTAGGCTGCACAGGGCAACCATGATTCTGGTACAGGAATCTCCGGCTGTTGAAGATCCGGCAGACATGCCTGGAGAGGGAGCCAAAGTCCCCCTGCCTTTATTGAATTGCCAGACCTGTTGGTCTAGGGGCTGCAGTTTGTCTGCTGTGCTTCTTGGATGCAATTCCTCTAGTTGCTGAGCTCTCTGTTTTCACAGTGGTGCTTAGACATGTATTGTGGCTTACGTGTTGGTCTTTTCATGACACACAGCTTTGTTCGCTCCTTAGAGTCCACAGACAAGGGTTCATATCCCTTCCAACCCTCCTCGAGAGGTTCCAAAAGGACCTGGCCTGGCAAGCCGAGAGTGGGATTCTCTGGACCCGCAGACAAGGCCCCTTCAGCATGAAGGTGCGCCCTCTGCCCCGTGTCTGGAGAGGGGGACGTCTTGAATTTGTCCGGTTGCAAAATCATGTCCTGGCGTTCTGAAAGTAAACTTCCTTTTTGCTGTGAGAGGAAGGCATCAGTTCATGGCGTTGCCCTTTTGGCCTCGCCACCACTCTTCGGGTTTTTCCAAGGTGTTGGCCCTGGATTGGGGCGTGGTTACATCAGTGGGGGATTGCAGGCCTGGGCTGCCTGGACGACCTTCTTCTGCGAGTCCTCGACTACTCCGAGGGGTGACATAGCTTCTATACAGTCCTTGACAGATTTCAGTTGGCTTCTATAATATCTGAAGTCTGCTCTGGCTCCTTCCAGAACATTGGATTATCTGGGCCTCACCCTGGCTTCAGATCTGGCCGGGGTGTTTTTTCCTCTGGACTAATTCCAGAAGTTGTATGCTACGTTTTCATCTGTTGCCCGGCTGGTGGGCCTCCCTGTGGACCTGCATGTGGGTGTTAGGCATGATGGTATCTGCCTTTGAGGCGATTCTATTTACACAGTTCCATACGAGCTCCCTTCAAAGGAGATCCTGGTGTAATGGGAGAAGTGCCCAAGGTCTCTGGACAATCAGATTAGGCTGAGCCAGAAAACCAGGGGATCCCTAGTCTGGTGGCTTCACTCTCAGGATTTGCCCTGCCGAAGTCCCATTCTCCCCTTGTATTGGACAGTGGTCCCCACCAATGCCAGTCTGTCCAGGTGGAGAGGTGTCCTGGGGCTGTGCTCTGCTCAGGATCGTTGGATGCTGGAGGAATCCAGACTACCGATCAATATCCAACTTTGAGTGATCAGACTGTCTGGATCATGGATGGATCGACTTGAGGGGCTCCTGGTACGGATTCAGTCGGACAATGCAACAGCGGTGGCCTATGTTCATTGCAAGGGCGGAAGAAATAGTGTGTTGGCAGCTCTGGCAGTAGCCAGAATCCTCAGCTGGACGGAACGTCCTGTTCCGGGCCTCTCCAGTATATGCATTCCAAGGGTGGAATACTGGCAGGTGGATTGCCTTAGTTGGCAAGTGTTGGACCACGGGGTGGTCCCTTGACCAGGCAGTGTTTTATTGGATATGTCTCCGATGGGGTGCTCCCAAGGTAGATCTGTTTGTGTCCCGGCTCAACTGAACGGTACCAGTTTCTAGCGAGGTCGGGGACCTCAGATGGGCACCTCAAATGCTCTGGTGGCCCCTGTGGGCCGGTATCGTTTGAACTACACCTTTCCTCCTCGCCTGCTGCTACTGTGGCTTTTGAGCAGGATTAAGGCCGAAGGGATTCCGGTCATTCTGTTGGCCCTGTCGGTCTTGGTACGTCGACCTGGTGCGCCTGGTGGCCGACAGTCCTTGGCAACTGTCTCTCAGGGAGGATCTACTGTCCCAAGAGCCAATCTCCCATCCTGCTTTATAGTCGCTGGTTTTGATGCCTGGCTGTGATGAGCCGGGTGCTGAAGTTCTAACTCTGCTGAAGGCTAGGGAGTCCATCTCTAGAAAGATCTACCACCAGACGTGGAAAGCAAATATATCCTGGTGTGAGTCGCTGGGCATTCACCCTCGTTCTTTCTCGGTGGCGCCGATTTCTGACCTTCCTTCATGAGGGGGTTGAACAGAAATGGGCCTTGAGTACCATCAAGGGCCAGATGTCAGCCTTAGTGGTCTTCTTCAGCGTCCTCTGGTCTCGCACTACCTGGTGCGTACCTTTTTTGTTTAGAGGTTCGAAGTCTGTCTCCACCGGTGCAGTCTCTTCTACTGCTGTATGTAGGATCTGAACTTGATGCTTTCGGTTCTACAGAAGCCTCCTTTTAAAAATATTCGGGAGATTCCCCTGCTTACTCTGTATCAGAAGGTGGCCCTTTTTGGGTGGCTATTACCTTTGCTCGCAGGGTGTCGGAACTGGTGGCGTTAACTTGTCATACACCTTACCCGGTGTTCCACAAGGGTGAGGTGGTTCTTCGCTCTTTGAATAGGACATGGTGTTGCTTTCCCTGTGCCCTGCTCAACATATCCTAAGGCAGAAGTCAGACTCATTGTGATCTTGGACGGACCAAGAAAGGGGCTGTCTGTTTCTTCTGCGACTATTTCTGGATGGATCAGACTGATTATGACTCTGGCCTATTCTGTCAGAGGTTGGGTTCCTCCTTTCCTTGTTACGGCATATTCTACTCTGGCGCTTAGTGCTTCTTGGGCCTTCCGCCATTAGGCGTCAGTGGCGTGAGTTTACAGAGTGGCCACTGGTCGTCGGTGCACACTTTCGCAACATTCTCCGAAGTGGATGTGCTGGCATCTGCGGATGCTTCTTTTGGCCGCAAAAGGTTGGGTGCTCCAGTTCTGTGTTGAGCTCCTGTTACCTGGTTGGCTCTTGTGTTAGCCTTGGGATATTTTCGTTATCCCACCCCTCATGTTTGGCACTGCTTTGAGACGTACTTATGGTAATTAATTATGGAGAGCTGTGTCCATCAATGAACGAAAGAGAAAATGGGATTTTTGACTTGCCGTAAAATCTGTTTCTCAGAGTTCATTGTCAGACACAGCACCCACCCCTCTAAGGAGTTTTAATGCTTCTGATACTGCTTGTTACTAAACTGAAGGCCTATAGCAGAGAAGGGGGTGTATACCACCTAGGACTGCCCATAGGCGTAGCCAAGTCTTTTTTTTTCCTGCCTAGTGTCCTACTCCTGTAGGGGGAGGTATAACCCTATGGTAATGACTAATGGAACGCTGTCTGTCAATGAACTCAGAGAAATGGATTTTACAGTAAGTCAAAAATCCAATTTTTTAAATGTAGCCAGTAAAAGTTCAAGTAAAATTGAAAAACCAGTCCCCAACAGTATCTTGCTTCATAATTGTTGCTGTGTAGTCATACTCCAAAGTGTTGTAGTGCTCAAAATCACACAAGTGCTTCGTGCTTCACACACCCCCATAAGTGGTTAAACTCACCAAATCAAAATGGACCCCTTGGCAATGCTGCTTGTGGGTTAATCAGGCTTGTTCTGGTGATCAGAATGCTGGAAGCGCCACTTCAGGTATGAATGTTCCTTGCTGTTTCAGACTCCAACATAAGGAGAGAGATCTCATGGGGTGAAGTCTATCTTAGTTTATTAACCACTTCAGCCCTTTTTGCGATTCGGCACTGCGTCGCTTTAACTGAAAATTGCGCGGTCGTGCGACGTTGTACCCAAACGAAATTTGCGTCCTTTTTTTCCCACAAATAGAGCTTTCTGATCACCGCTGCGTCATTTCTGATCGCCGCTATAAACAAAAGAAGAGCGACAATTTTGCAAAAAAAAACAAATTTCTTTCTTTTTGCTAAAATACAAATCCAAAAAAAAAAATATAAAAAAACATTTTTTTTCATCGGTTTTGGCCGATTTATATTCTTCATCATATTTGTGATAAAAAAAATCGCAATCGGCGAAAACGTTTTAACAGCGAGAAGAAAACAAATATCGCCGCTAGTCTTTACTGCGTCGCCACTAGTTTATGGTGGTTTTCTTTCGAGATAAACACCCTTTTTTTCCTGCGTTTAAAGCAAACCCATGTTGCAGCGTGCTGGCGCGTTAAAAGTCAATTTCGCTGCGTCACGGCTTAGCGTTTTTCCCGACTTCACCAATTATTTGATTCTATCTGAAGTGGGGTACTCTAGAGAGAGGAATACAACCTCAGACTTTGTCGTTCCTTGTAAGTATGGACTTCACCGCGAAGGTCGTAAGAC
>BLSH010490787.1:1230710-1245433 GCA_018402905.1 Glandirana rugosa | reverse complement strand
CGGGGGACGTCCAATTGGGGAAGTGACGGTTACTGTAAATATGTCATTAGTCACCTGTAAATTTAAAGACTAGCGACATATTTACAGTAACCAGGGTTTTTACACAGTTTTTGCAGGCTGTACAGGCGGGGCTATAGCGTCAGAAATTTAAATGTCCACTGATTACTGTATAAATGTCATTGGCAGTGAAGGGGTTAACCTGCAGGGGGCAGTGAAGGGGTTAACAATGTTCCCTGGGTGTGTTCTAACTGTGGGGGGGCGGGGCTGGTCGGGACATAACAGATCTAACTGATCCCAGTGACAGGGATCAGTAGATCTGTCATGTCCCATTCACAGAACGGGGAACCGCCGTGTTTACTTTGGCGGTTCCCCGTTCCTCCTCTCTGAAAGGAGATTGCGGGTCTCCGGCGGACATCGGGTCCGCCCGACCCGCGGGCACGCTCCCGCGGGCGCGCGCCCAGCACAAGCCAAATGGGAGGACGTCTATTGACGTCCTCCCGGCATTTTAGAGCCGCGCTGTAGCCGTCATTCGGCTATGGCGCGGGCGGGAGGAGGTTAAAGAAAGATACTGTTTGTGACATTTTCAATTTTACTTAAACTTTCACTGGCTACATGCTTGAAAATATATTTTTTAAGATGTGTGGATTTGGAATTTGCCATTGTCTCTTATATACAGTATCTCCAAAACTGAGTACACCCCTCACATTTTTGTAAATATTTTATTATATCTTCTCATGTGAGAACACTGAAGAAATGACACTTTGCTACAATGTAAAGTAGTGAGTGTACAGCTTGTATAACAGTGTAAATTTGCTGTCCCCTCAAAATAACTCCACACACAGCCATTTATGTCTAAACTGCTGGCAACAAAAGTGAGTACACCCCTAAGACCCCTTTCAAACCAAGGCGTTGTAAAAAAAAAAAGCCTGTAAAATGCCATGAGCAAAGTGTGCATTTTTGCCACGATTTAGAAGCGATAGCGCTAAAAAAAGCGCACAGCTAATGGCATTGTTGAAGTGCTGGCATTGGCTAACAACCCCACCCCTCTACATCACATCCTGTTCACTTCCTGGTATCTCGTGGGGGAAGAGAGTGCAGATTGTAGATGGAGTATTATGAGCTGCGCCTTATGTTGGTGCTACTTTTTTGGGAAAACATCCTCAAACAGAGGCAATGTGTGTGTTTCTCTCTCCTCCTCTCAACAGGATTTCCTGGTTTCCCAGCATTCTACACTATTCCGATCATGTGACCTTCCCCACAGCCTCAGTGCACATTTAATGCGCTTTTCAAGTACTTAACCATTATTTTCAATGGACAAGGACATTTTTGAAGCTCTATTTTTAAGCTGAAAAGATGCTGCTTGCAGGAATTTTAGCAACGACTAGCAAGCACGATGCCTCGGTGTGAAAGCATCCATTTAGATGCATGGGGAGCGTTTTTGATGCACTTTTTATGTGCTAATTTTAGAGCAAAAACGCCTAAAAAAACACCTTGGTGTGAAAGGGGTCTTTGTGAATTGGGTCCAATTAGCCATTTTACCTCCCCGGTGACTTGTTAGTGTTACAAGGTCTCAGGTATGAATGGGGAGCAGGTGTGTTATATTTGGTGTTATCACTCTCACACTCTCATACGGTCACTGGAAGTTCAACCAGGCACCTCATGCCAAAGAACTCTGAGGATCTGTAAAAAAAAAATTGTTGCTCTACATAAAGATAGCGTAGGCTATAAGAAGATTGCCAAGACCCTGAAGCTGAGGTGCAGCACGGTGGCCAAGACCATACAGCAGTTTAACAGGACAGGCCTCGCCATGGTCGACCAAAGAAGTTAAGTGCATGTGCTCAGTGTCATATCCAGAGGTTGTCTTTGGGAAATAGATGTATGAGTGCTGCCAGCATTCCTGCAGAGGTTGAAGGGGTGGGGGTCATTCTGTTAGTGTTCAGGCCATAAGCCGCACACTGCATCGGATTGGTCTGCATGGCTGTCGTCCCAGAAGGAAGCCTCTTCTAAAGTCGATGCACAAGAAAGCCCGCTAACAGTTTGCTGAAGACAAGCAGACTGAGGACAAGGATTACTGGAACCATATCCTGTGGTCTGATAAGACCAAGATAAATATATTTGGTTCAGATGGTGTCAAGCGTGGTTGGCGGCAACCAGGTGAGGAGTACAAAGACAAGTGTGTCTTGCCTACAGTCAAACATGGTGGTGGGAGAGTCATGGCCTGGGACTACATGAGTGCTGCCGGCACTAGGGAGCTACAGTTCATTGAGGGAACCATGAATGCCAGCATGTACTGTGACATACTTAAGCAGAGCATGATCCCCTCCCTTCGGAGACTGGGCCGCAGGGCAGTATTCCAACATTATGACCCCAAACACACCCCCAAGACGACCATGGCCTTGCTAAAGAAGCTAAGGGTAAAGGTGATGGACTGTCCAAGCATGTCTCCAGACCTAAACCCTATTGAGCATCTGTAGGGCATCCTCAAATGGAAGGCGGAGGAGTGCAAGGTCTCTAACATCCAGCTCCATGATGTTGTCATGGAGGAGTAGAAGAGGACTCCAGTGGCAACCTGTGAAGCTCTGGTGAACTCCATGCCCAAGAGGGTTAAGGCAGTGCTGGAAAATACTGGTGGCCATGCAAAATATTGACACTTTGGGCCCAATTTGGACATTTTTACTTAGGGGTGTACTTATTTTTGCTGCCAGCGGTTTAGACATTAATGGCTGTGTGTTATTTTGAGGGGACAGCACATTTACACTGTTATACAAGCTGTACACTCACTACTTTTTATTGTAGCAAAGAGTCATTTATTCAGTGTTGTCACATGAAAAGATAGAATAAAATATTTACAAAAATGTGAGGGGTGTACTCACTTTTGTGAGGTACTGTATATATGCACAGCACTTGCGCTGTATGACCTTGAATTTGCACTGTGGGCTTGTTTTGCGCTGTGGTTTACAATTTTAATATTCTTTGACATGTGCAACAGCATCAAGAGTAGTACACATTACTAATAGTTGATTAAGCGCGGTGATTTATTTTAATTTAGATGCTTCTCAACCATTGACCCCCCCCCCAAGTTGTATGCCTAGAATGTATGATTTATGCATATTTTTAGCCCCCAGGTGCATAACTTTACATTATCAATAGGATTGCACCAATATCAGTGCTGATACTAGGCATTTGCACAGGTATCGGTACTTGTGCAAATGCACTGATACCCGAAACTGATACCTTTTATGGCTCGGTTTTTTCAGCTGTCAGCAGGATTTCCCCGCTATAAGTTGAAATGTAAAGAAAAGAATGCCAGCAATTATTGGTTAAGGAGCAGGACCGCCACGTCCTTAACAACCAATGACATTTCATCAGTATGTGGGATTCCCCTCCCCGCTGCCTCCTCCCCTCCTGCCAGCATCACCCTCCTGTCCTGAAGGGCCGAGAAAGCAGCTCCCTCTAAGTGCAGTATGACAGCAATTCAAAGTGGTTGTATACCCCCAATGTTATTTTTACCTACAGGTAAGCCTATAATAAGGCTTACCTGTAGGTAAAATGAATGTCTCCTAAACCTGCATGGTTTAGGAGATATTCGCCCTGCATGCAGCCGCTGATGTAAGTGGCGCATGCGCTCTGACGCTCTGACGGAGGCTGCTGGAAAATCAGAGCTTGCTGCCGGAACGAAGAGCTCCCGCGCACTGAGTGGCCGGAGCCGCATACCCGGAAGAAAGAAAGTCTGCTCCCTCAGCGCTGGCCGTATCAGGCATCGGGGGGCCTCGTTCTAAGGTAAGTATTTCATAATGTGTTAGTATGCGATGCATACTAACACATTATGCTATTGTCTTGCAGGGTTTTTTTTTTTTTTTACACGTGGTTTACTACCGCTTTAATGCATAAAAGGTAAGAAATACACTCACAAGGTTAAAAACAATGTTTTGATGCGATCACCCGCTCTCTCGGGTGGTAGCCACTAGTGTGTTGGTGGCCAAAGGTCTGGGCACACTGGTGGCTCCCATTCCTTCCTGGTAAACTCTGAGACACTCGGGTGCACTGACGTCACTTCTGGTTGTCACCAGTCCCCCGAATGTCTCAGAGTTTACCAGGAAGCGCTGGAAGCCACCAGTGCCTCTGCGCCACTAAGACAAAAGCGGCTACCACGCGAGAGTAGAGCGGATGAACGCCACATTAATCATTTATGCTGGAATTGTTTTTAACCTTGTGAGTGTATTTCCTTCCTTTTATACTGCACTTAAATTGGCACTTCTCTCTCTGTCCTTTGTGTTCCCTCTAGCTCCCACCCCCCACCCTGCTCTCACCCTCCTACTCCCCCCTTTGGATACACCACTGCTAACTTTAGCCCATTCAGAGTATAAATCATTGATCACTACTCTCTGAATACAGTCTTTTAGCCAGTTCTCTATCTTGCACAGTAGCTGTCAGTGGGGTGGGCAAAGAGAGATCATTTCCTCAGTACAGAGTCCTGTTTCTTATCCTTGCAACACAGGGATAAGAAACAAATACATTATTAATAAAAAGCAGCACATATTTCACACATTATCATTTGTTAGGCACACAGTTTACCCTTTGATTGCCCTAGATGTTAACACTTTCCCAGCCAGTGCCATTAGTACAGTGACAATGTATATTATTAGCACTGATCACTGTATTAGTGGCAGTTTGTCAGTTCCCAGCCAGTGTTGGTTAGTGTCAGATTGCCCCCTGCACTATCACAGGCCCACTATAACTCACTAATCACCACTATAAGTAGTATAAAAAAAAAATAATAATTCCAGTATATATACACATATATACATACACACACACTATAGTTTGTAGACACTAACTTTTCACGTAAACCTCAAAAAACTTATTGAGAATTTATTTTTTTTACCAAAGACAGAGAATGCATTTTCACCTACATTTATGCGGAAATAAAGTTCTATTTGTGTAAAATAAATTATATAAATTTTGTTTGGTTAGTGTTTCATGATCGCAAAATTTCCAGTTAAATTAGCGCAGTGCTTTTTTTTTTTTAGCAAAAAAATGGCCTGGTCATGAAGGAGGTAAAACCTTCCAGAGCTGAGTTGGTTAAAAAAAAAAAACTTTGGTCTTTTGTGAATGAATCCATGCTATTGCTTGAAATATTGTCTTCTGCCAAAAATTCTTCTTTAGCTGTGCGGTGTGAAATTGGATCCCTGCCCCTTACTTTCTGTTGATAAGAAACACTGCCATATTCTGTAATCCCCAAAAGTGAATATGAAAATTAAAACAATTTATAAAAAAGTAAATATAATAAATAACATAAAAATGTGATCAATTCATATTATATCATAATATATATCAACACCAGTCTTTGATTAATATCCAAACTACAGTCTTATAAGTGTGGTTCTCCTTTTAATATCCGTGAAACAATAATCACATGGGCTCTGATACATAATGTAAATTTGCTCCACCGCTGTCTCCCACCTCCAAGATTTGAGCTACACTCCGGTAAGGTCACCATGCGCATTTCCAGTGAAACTGGGTCGGTATACTGCAGCAATCCACCAGAAAAGTCTAAGCCTAGTCACCATCTACTCAGGATCCAGTGTATTCAGAAGTAAGGGGAAAAATACATAACCTTTCATTTGGTAGCGGAAGTGGCAGGGTCACAGCAGTCGCAATTGCGACTGGGCCCTGGAGTTCCGCTACTAAGGGGGGGGGGCAAAATCCAGAGATGTGGCTCCTGGGTTGCTGGCTGCAGCTATGAGCAGAGAGTGTCTATTACACTCTCTCTCTCTCACACTGCTGAGAGCTTGCCCCCCCCCCTCCTCGCACAGACAGGAGAGGAAAGAGATAGAGCAGCATCTTCTCCAGCTCCTCCCGCTCCCCTCCTCCTGTGTGTGCCTGCGGCCCTCCCACATTCCAATCCTTGGCAGCTCCATGCCTCACTCAGAGAAAGTCCAAGGATACTGGAAGAAAAGGCCAACATGTACCATGGATGCGGCAACCCTCCACAGGGGGATCCACAGTTCTCCAGGACAGCCTTCCTTCCTAAGCAAACTTCTCAGTGATTGAAATCAAAGCAGCACACAGGTGAGTCAGTTATTGAGGGGACTGAAAAGAGAGAGTGTGTTGTCACCTCCAGAGCCCCTCTACCAAAACAGCAGCCCGCTGGTGTTTCCCTGATGTGGTGCTTGCTGACCACAGTGGCAGAACTCCAGGGCCCAAGCCTCCATCCATGGTGAGTGAAGTTTCCCTCCCTTCCTCTCTTACCTCGCCAGCCTCTGAGCACACTAATGTAAGGGAGAGCTCTGTGGACTGCAATGTAAATGGGGACTCTGATGTAAGTGGGGGCTTTAGTGAGCAGAGACCCCTTTACATCAGAGTTCCCCTTTACATTACAATCCAAAGAGCTACCCCTTAGGGCCCTTTCACATGAGCGGACTCTGCCAAGCCGATCTCAGGTCTGTCTGCTCCACTTGTGCAGTGCGAACATGGACACCACCCACTGTTCTCTATGGGCCAGTCTGACTTTCATCCAATCCACTAGATGTAAGGTTAAAGGATTACTATCCGTTTGTTTTCATTGGATCAGATTCAGACAGGTGTAAATGGGCACAAATCTGTTTACATCCGCATCCCCATACAGAGCAATGGGTGGTCCAATCGGTTTGTATGTTTAAAAGGGTCTTTACAGTGCAAGTGGAAATTCTGCAGACTCTGAAGTAACAGGGGCTCTGGGAACCCTGATTAAAGGAGAATGCTGGGAACGATGATGTAAATGGGGGCTCCAGTTATCAGGGACCCCCTTATAACTGAGTCTGCAGTGTTCCCCCTTATATCAGAGTTCTCGCTGTTCTTCCTTAAATCAAAGTCCCCAGAGTTCTCCCTTATATCAGTCTGCACAGTTCCCCCTGACAGTATAAGGGAACTCTGCAAGTTCACATGTAAACGAGAAACTGCGTATTCAAATGTAAAGCAGAACTCTGTGGACTCAGATGTAAGGGAGGACTCTTGTGATTCTATACAGTACAGTGAGTACACCCCTCACAGTTTTGTAAATATTTTATTATATCTTTTCATGTGATAACACTGAAGAAATGACACTTTGCTACAATGTAAAGTAGTGAGTGTACAGCTTGTATAACAGTGTAAATTTGATGTCCCCTCAAAATAACTCAACACAGAGCCATTAATGCCTAAACCGCTGGCAACAAAAGTTAGTGCACCCCTAAGTGAAAATATCCAAATTGGGCCCAAAGTGTCAATATTTTGTGTGGCTACCATTATTTTCCAGCATTGCCTTAACCCTCTTGGGCATGGAGTTCACCAGAGCTTCACAGGTTACCACTGGAGTCTTCTTCCTCTCCTCCATGACAACATCACGGGGCTGGTGGATGTTAGAGACCTTGCGCTTCTCCACCTTCCGTTTGAGAATGCCCCACAGATACTCAATAGGGTTTAGGTCTGGAGACATGCTTGGCCAGTCCGTCGCCTTTACCCTCAGCTTCTTTAGCAAGGCAGTGATTGTCTTGGAGTTGTGTTTGTGGTTGCTATCATGTTGCCCTGTGGCCCAGTCTCCGAGGGGATCATGCTCTGCTTCAGTATGTCAAAGTACATGTTGGCATTCATGGTTCCCTCAGTGACCTGTAGCTCCCCAGTGCCAGCAGCACTCATGTAGCCCCAGACCATGACACTCCCACCACCATGCTTGACTGTAGACAAGACGTACTAGTCTTTGTACTCCTTACCTGGTTGCCATCACACACTCTTGACACCATCTGAACCAAAGACGTTTATCTTGGTCTTATCAGATCACAGAACATGGTTCCATTAATCCATGTCCTAAGTCTGTTTGTCTTCAGCAAACTGTTTATGGGCTCTCTTGTGCATCATCTTTAGAAGAGGCTGCTTCCTTCTGGGTCGACAGCCATGCAGACCAATTTGATGCAGTGTGTGGCATATGGTCTGAGCACTGGCAGGGTGACCTCTCACCCCTACAACTTCTGCAGCAATGCGGGCAGCACTTATTCCCAAAGACAACCTCTTGATATGACGCTGAGCACGTGCACACAACTTCTTTGGTTGACCATGGCGAGGTCTGTTCTGAGTGGATCCTGTCCTGTTAAACCACTGTATGGTCTTGGCCACCATGCTGCAGCTCAGTTTCAGGGTCTTGGCAATCTTCTTATAGCCTAGGCCATCTTTATTTAGAGTAGTGGTTCTCAACTCCTGTCCTCGGGACACACTAACAGGCCAGGTTTGCAGGATAACTGAAATGCATCACAGGTGATATCATTTTCTGCTGTCACGTACCTGGTGGATGAGTCTGACTTATGCAGTGGGTAACCTCCCTTATGACC
This sequence comes from Glandirana rugosa, assembly GCA_018402905.1. Lineage (NCBI taxonomy): Eukaryota > Metazoa > Chordata > Amphibia > Anura > Ranidae > Glandirana > Glandirana rugosa. Next base: position 1,237,091 of record BLSH010490787.1, on the reverse strand, counting down.
CTGACTCGGGAACCCCTGGTAGAGTAGACAGATGGCTCGGGAGTACAGGATGGCACGAGAGTCGGACTGGGTCAGGGGTGATGGTAGAAGTCCGTTAGTGCACTCGTGCACTTGAAGAATGGTCGTACAGGCTGGGTCGTGAAACAGGCTGGCGGTACAAAAGGAGCAGGCAGATGGATGGTCGGGTTCAGGCAGGGTCGTCAACAGTCGGGCAGGCAACGTACAGAAGGGCTAGGCAAGAGAGTGGTCATAGGCAGTCCAGGGGTCGGTGCAGGCAGAAATCAGCAAAGTCAGGCAAGCCGGGTCACAGGAACAGAGAATCAGATACAGGTTGCTCAGGAATACACACTACACGCTGTAGATCAGACAGCACTTGCTGCAGGGCGTGCAGGGTTGAAATAGAGCCGTTTGGCACCGTTTCCGGCTCGTGCGAACACGCATTAGTGGCAAAGAGTCCCATTTTAGCAGGATTTCCTCTAACAGCTGCTCAGTGATTGCAGTATTCTAGTCTGCATCTCCCCAAGGTAATACTTAAAATCTGGCCTGTTGGTGGGTCCTGAGGACTAGAGTCGAGAACCACTGATGTAGAGCAACAATTCTTTTTTTCAGATCCTCAGAGAGTTCTTTGCCATGAGGTCCCATGTTGAACTTCCAATGACCAGTATGAGAGAGTGCGAGCGATAACACCAAATTTAACACACCTGCTCCCCATTCACACCTGAGATCTTGTAACACTAACGAGTCACACTGGGGAGGGAAAATGGCTAATTGGGCCCAATTTGGACATTTTCACTTAGGGGTGTAGTCACTTTTGTTGCCAGCGGTTTAGACATTAATGGCTGTGTGCTGAATTATTTTGAGGGGACAGCAAATTTACACTGTTATACAAACTGTATATTCACTACTTTACATTGTAGCAAAGTGTCATTTCTTCAGCGTTGTCACATGAAGAAATAGAATAAAATATTTACAAAAATTTGAGGGGTGTACTCACTTTTGTGAGATACGGTATATAAAATTATAATTATTTAATCACAAAATATATGTGTAGTGTATACTGCAAAAAAGAATTTGCCGTGCACTGCTAAAGTATTTCGGTTTGGCTTGAAGAAAAGGTGGCTAACCCTACCCAAGACATCAGGAAGAGGTCCTGCTGCAGGACCATAATCAAGGGCCCAGCGATAGGAGCAAAGGACCCCAGGATCATTGGAAAGGGCCCCGGAACCAGAGGTAAGGGGGGCCCTTCATGGCTCTTTGCACCGGGGCTCTGAAAGTTCTAGTTGGGCCTCTGCTCTCATTATTATTATTATACAGGATTTATATAGCGCCAACAGTTGACGCGGCACTTTACAGTAAAAAGGGGGACAGTACAATTACAATACAGTTCGATAGGGAAGGAATAGGAGGGCCCTGCTTGTAGAGCTTACAATCAGGGAGGAGGAGGTGGTACAAAAGGTAATGACTGCAGAGGATGATCTGATGGAGGGGACTCAAGTACAGTTCTTAGGTGGAGGTGGGGTAGGCTTTCCTGAATAAGTGAGTTTTCAAGAATCACCTAAAGGCGGAGAGGGTAGGAGCTGACCAGATATACTGGGGCAGGGAGTTCCAGAGGATGGGGGAGGCTCTAGAAAAGTCCTGTAGGTGAGCATGGGAAGAGGTAACAAGAGAACTAGAGAGCAGGAGATCCTGGGCGGAGCGGAGAGAAAGATTTGGGTAATGTCTGCAGATGAGGTTGGGGATGTAGCTGGGGTTGATGTTGTGGGTGACTTGTATATTGTGGTTAGTATTTTGCATTTTATTTGTTGGGGTAAGGGAAGCATCACAGATCGGTTAGTAAGGTGTATTAGTCTGGCAGCAGCATTCATGATAGTCTGAATGGGGGATAGCCTGTGTAAAAGTTGGCTAGTGAGGAGGGAAATAACCAAGGAGTGAATACGTTGTTTTGTGGTGTCGTTAGTTAGGAAGGGGCAAATTCTGGAGATGTTGCAAGATTTAGACTACACGCTCATAGTTTAGTATTCACCCACTCTGCTTTATTAACTAAAACAATAAAATACACACTCACTAATATAGTGCACTAAAATCCAGTGCACTAGACTCGGACTTCTAGGTGTGATGTCATCATGTGATACAGTGACTTCCTCATAGGAAAATTCTGACAAATAATAAATTAATAAAATAATAAATACTACATAGCCATCCCAAAAGAGAGATCATAAACCGAAGAGAGACTCTGTAATAGGAACAGAAATTTATAATTACCTTCCATTAAAATAGCAAGCCAGGTGTCCCCCACATGAGCTTGATGCCGGCACATGGACTATCCACAAGCTTCTCCCTGTACAATATAAGTATGATCGTCAAGTTTCAACTCTTCCCCCACACCCGCTGCTGGAAGTTAATAGGTAAAGTCGGACATGGGTGGATGTGCCACTGGGCGTTTACTAAACATTGCACGGACACTCTGCCTATGTCCCGCCTGCCCCGGACACTGGCGGGATAAAGTCAGGTGCGGTAGGCGCATAGGCACTGCCCCAACTTGTCCCAGGTGACTGGACAACTAACTACAGCCCCAAACTCTGGCACAAGCCTAAGCACTGGCCACACCGCTTACCACAACATGCACTACCGACAACACACAGAAGACATACAGTATATCAATGAACAAAACCCCACCCAAAAACAGAATGAAAAAAAAGGGTAAAGATAGACCACTGGGAATTAGCTGTGCCACACATCCTACCGCCTGTTCCACCCCCTGCAGACCCACCCTACCACCTATGTATCCTACCACCAGGCAGCACCATCACAGTGCTAGAAAACACAAGCACAAAGAAACATTACAACAAATAGCAACTTAATGCAAAAATGAAATGTTAAAATATACAAAAATCATTCCTTCCCCATTCCTTCTTTCCCTTTTCAATCCCCCCCCCCCCTTCTCCTTTTCTCTTTTCTTCCCCACCCCCTTTTCCTATTTCCTTTCCTGCCTTCTCTCTTTTTTCTATCAATAACACATGAGAAACATTTCTGCAATCTTCCCATTAGGTACTCACTTCATTTCTATTTGATGTAGACTTGTTTTTGAAGTTGGGTTCCTCTCCACGGGCACAGAAGACATTCCACCACTAGCAACTTACTTTTCTCTTTGTGCAGTTAGTAGAGGGGAATAATTATACAAATTGGTCGGCATGGCTGTCGTCCCAGAAGGAAGCCTCTTCTAAAGATGATGCACAAGAAAGCCCGCAGTTTGCTGAAGACAAGCAGACTAAGGACATGGAATACTGGAACCATGTCCTGTGGTCTGATGAGACCAAGATAAACGTGTGTGGCTGCAACTAGGTGAGGAGTACAAAGACAAGTGCGCCTTGCCTACAATCAAGCGTGGTGATGTGAGTGTCATGGTCTTGGGCTGCATGAGTGCTGCCGGCACTGGGGAGCTACAGTTCATTGAGGGAACCATGAATGCCAACATGTACTGTGACAGACTGAAGCAGAGCATGATCCCCTCCCTTTGGAGACTGGGCCGCGGGGCAGTATTCCAACATGATAACGACCCCAAACACACCTCCAAGACAACCACTGCCTTGCTAAAGAAACTGAGGGTAAAGGTGATGGACTGGCCAAGCATGTCTCCATGCCTAAACCCTATTGAGCATCTGTAAGGCATCCTCAAATGGAAGGTGGAGGAGCGCAAGGTCACTAACATCCATCAGCTCCGTGATGTTGTCACAGAGGAGTGGAAGAGGACATCGGCAACCTGTGAAGCTCTGGTGAACTCCATGCCCAAGAGGGTTAAGGCAGTGCTGGAAAATAATGGTGGCCACATAAAATATTGACACTTTGGGCCCAATTTGAATATTTTTACTTAGGGGTGTACTCGCTTTTGTTGCCAGATTCACCCTTTGCATCTGTCCCAGGCAGAATGTGATGGAAAATCCAAACATTTATCGTTATTAAAGGAACAGGAAGTGAGGGAAAATCTTTGAGTGGGGACACCTGTATGGTGACAACTGCCACGGAGAGGATTTCCAATGATATCTTTTACCTATGTTCTGGCCCTGGGACAAAAAGTGATGTGAACTCTCTCTAATGGGACACAGACAGCATAAAATTACAAAGCAGGGCTTAACCTGTTCCCTACTCTATCCAAGATAAAAATAATGTGTTTAGATGAACTTTAAATAGTTACTTATGAATAGTTTGGTGCTAAACAATTAGGCAGATGACATGCATTTTAAAGACGAACTGTTTGAGTTGTTCTTAGTAGCCGAGTTTGTTCCCAGTAAAGATGGGAAATCGTACTGTAACATTTGGTTATTATAGTCAACACAGGTCGTTTTTTTTCCTTTACTGTCATAAATATGATCCGACTGAATTTTACTATCTGCTTGATTGGCTTCAAGGTGGTTGCTTGACTGCCAACAGTCCACTTACCTATATATAAAGGCGTATTGCTCTTTGGACATACTGCGACCAAGTCTATCGCTAATGATTAAGTTGAATTAATTCACTTTTTTGAAGCTAAAATTCCAAGTAAAAAAGCAAAAGTTTTAATAGTAACCCCACAAGGCTATTTTATGGGCTAAACAAATATTCAAAATACAAGAGGCATGTGTACTCCAGCTTGAATCTCAGCCTCGTTTGTGTATTTCTTCCAGGTCTGTGCAGTAATTTAGCGTCAAACAACTTTTGCACTTTGCCTCTTTGCGGGGTTTCCTGTAATAAAGACCAGTCACTAATGCCCTCACTCCTTGTGCAGGGTGGCTGGTCTTGTCCCCGCACCTTCACATTTAGTTTTCTCCACGTAGCGTGTAGTGAGTGGATTTGTGGAGCCCCTTCTATAGCTCTGCTCTCGGCATAGACTAGTGATGTGAATTACACTGCATTATGTGTAATAGCTAGTTGGCATCATAACTAGACTGGAGTAGCATTACATTACAGATAGAATTTATTTCCTTCTGCAGGCCCCACAATTTTACCTTTACAATCAGAACATTCTAAAAATGAAAAAGGAGACCACCTTTAAACCTAGATATAATACATAAAAAAGGAAAAGCCTCTGTTGTTAGTGTAGCGCCCTTTACCTTTAGGTAGGTGCTAGGTTATAGGTTTTTGTTTTGTAGGTGAGGTATATTTAGTCAGGCTTGATTGTGTTTTGATCCTGGGCAGGGGAGTGGCCTAGGGAGTGGTTGGTGACTCACAGGCAGTGGCACCTCTCAGTTACCTCCCCTTTGCCTCTAGATGGTTCTAGAAGAGAGAGTGTGGAAGAAGGGTGGTACTGCCTGGGGTGTTTGGGAGGCCCTGACCAATCCCCAACCTGGATTGGCAGGGGGCAGGCCTTCTCAAATACCTGGGGTCAGCCCTGCCAGGGAGGAGAGTTCGGGTGGAAGAACTGGGAGATGGAGCACTAGTTGCGGAGGCCAGGAGGAAGCCTCTAGTCTGGGGGGGGGGTGTCCTCAAGCCTGGAGGCTCGGGAGTGGAAAGGACCCCTCATACAAACCCAATGGGGGTCCTGACCAGGAAGCAGGAGAGAGCAACGGAGTGGTGCTGCCGGGCAAGTCTCCAGGGGGGATCCACCAGGTGTCAGTGGCTGACACACACCCAGGGAGGCTGGAAGAGGCATGCCGGAGCAGATTGGGGTGAGAGACAGTCTGAGAAGGTCGCAAGAGCCAGTTGGGACTGCGGTGTCACTGAGCAGTGGAATTTGGTTGTTGCAGTCAGGAGGGCTGGTAGGACCTGAAGAAGGGGGACGGACTGGGAGCAGTAGTCCACCAAGGCTAGTGTCACGTACCTGAAGTGAGACTGAATTGACGAGGTCGGCCTCTCTTATCACTCCAGCCTAGGGTTGCCACCTGTACAGTTTTCCCCCGGACAGTCCGGTTTTTGAATGATGTGTTCAGGTTTTCATCTGCCCCAGACCTGGACACATCATTCACACCGCACTGCACTGGGAGGGAGAAGTGGGCTCACTATCTGCTCTGTCTCTCCAGCAGCAAATGTGTAGTGATTGGGGGGGGTTAAGAGGATGTGTGCTGGGGGGGCACTTTGGCAGTCTAGAAGAGTGGGTTGGATTTGAAATCCAACAACCCCTTCCAGCCCTATCCTCCCCTCCAGAACACATCTAACCCCTTCCAGCACTATCCCCCCCAGCACACAGCTAACCCCTTCCAGCACTACCCCCCAGCACATATCAAACCCCTTCCAGCACTACCCCCCAGCACATATCTAACCCCTTCCTGCACTACCCCCCAGCACATATCCAATCTATACACGACCCCCATCACGACCTTCCCCAATCTATACACGACCCCCCATCACGTCCTTCCCCAATCTATACACGACCCCCCATCACGACCTTCCCCAAACTATACACGACCC
>BLSH010490787.1:1192537-1205552 GCA_018402905.1 Glandirana rugosa | reverse complement strand
GGGGGGTTGGGCTAACATGGGCATGAGAGATCTAACTGATCCCAGTGACAGGGATCAGTAGATCTCTCATGCCCCACTGACAGGGCGGGGAACCGCCGTGTTTACATCGGCGGTTCCCCGTTCTTTTCCCTGTAGCCGCTCATCGCGGCTCGCCGGCGGACATCGGGTCCGCCCGAGCCGCGGGCACACTCCCCAGGAGTGCGGCGGGGGCGCGCACGCCCCCTGGTGGCCAAATGCGAATCGCCGCTTATTTACGGCGATTCGCGCAGGGCTCCCCGACTGCCGCCGTGAAAAGACGGCGCGCGGTCGGGAAGCAGTTAAAACAGCGGAGTGACTGAGTGTAGTCACCCAGGGGCAGGAAGTGTGTTATTCACAGGATGACAAATAAAGGGTAAAAGTCTGAAGAAATCTAATGGAACCACATCATCTAATGCAGGGTTTCCCAACCACGGTTCCGTGGAGCCCTAGGGTTCTGCCAGAGGTTGCTAGGGGTTCCTTGAGCAATGGTCAATTTCTACCTCTCAGATAAATTCCCAGTGACATCATTGATCTCTGTAGCTATCTGTAAGGGGTAATTCTTCCCAATGACCACAAGTGTAAGGAGCATTCTTCCCATTGACCATCACACTAATGTATCATGACTTTCATCTTAAGCAGGGGTTCCCCGGAGAACTATTTCAAGGGTTCCTCTGTGTTGAAAAGGTTGAGAAAGGCTGATCTAAGGACTGGTAAGCTGCAATGTATTTTTTTTTGGGGGGGGGGGGGTAGATTCACTTTAAGTGGTAAACATTTTACTCAAATAAGATAACTAATAGTTTGAGTCAGTTATGAGCATAAAGCGGTGTATATATACCTCTGTTGGAAATGACTAGGGATGAGCTGAAGTTTCAGACCGAATTTGGCTGCTTTTGTGTTCAAATGAACGCCCAAACTTTTGCCTGTTCAGGGGAGCCAAAAATCATGTATAGAATTAGTATTTCTACAGCTTCTATATAGGACTGCTTTCCTGCTGTCACTGGTTGCTAAGGCTTGCACCCATCACATGCTTAGGAACCACTGATGTCATTGGGAATCCCTGCCACATAAGCAAAGGTTCGGGGATAGCACTGGTTTAACTGGCCAAATATGGCCACTGGCCATATTTAGGCAATAAAATGGCCATATTGTCACCACCACCCCCACCCCTTCCCTAATATAGCTGATGACAGCTCAGGCAGCTGTCATTTGGTTATGAGTAGCATCAGGGTTGGTCGTGTGTGCCAGGTCGTTATATTATTTTCTTTTCGGTGGGTGGTGGGCATCTAGGTTGACCATGGATTCACAATGAGGGACAATTTTTGTATTTTTATAATTTTTTATAAAATTCTTGTCAAACAATTGGGTATCATTATATCTAGATTACAATTCTTTCTTGTGAATGAGTAGGGCTACTATGTACCCCATACTCAATCACATGAGGGGAAATGTATTTAGGGTCACTCTTAATATTAAAGGGGGCTTTGAGGTCCCAGATCCCCCTTCCCCCCTTCCACCTGCAGACCTCCACAACCTTTGGTCATGGTTGTAGGGAAGAGGCCCTTACCCTCATCAACATGGAGACAAGGTACTTTGCCATGGGGGCCCAATGTTAAGGGCATGTGGCCTAGTATGGTTCATGCTCATCACCCTCCCCCTTTCCTGGCCAGTCACCCTGCATGTTTGAATTAAATGTCTGGTATAGACTTTTAGTGGGACCTCCAACTATTGCAGCTTACCAATAATTAGATGTAGTGTCTGTATTCGTTTTAGGCATTTTTCTCTCTATTTTCCCCCTGATGATCTGGCTAGTAACGCACCTCTTATAATATACAGACATCACTAAAGATGAAAGAGCACAGAGGGCAGATTTGGACAGCAGCATTGTCAGTCTGAGGGGAGGAAAGTGTTAACATACTAGCAGCTTTGTTCCTCAGAGGAGCTGTCTGTGTCTGGAGCCTGCCTCCCAGAAGTAAGTAGATCCATTGAACTGTGACACTGCATTTACAAGATAAGTATGTCTTCTCATTTTTTGGAGTTTATCTGTGAATGGCCTCATAAGTTGTGTGTTACATCTCCTCTCGGGTGGGCTGCAGCTACACCGTGTTCCAGTATGCATTCTAGTAGCAATTGTGGAAGAGTAAGTTAAGTGCCTACATTCAAAGGAATGATGCATTATGCTGATCAGCTGAAGTGGATGGAGCTCACATGGGGGCCATCTTTGGTTTAGGCAAGTACTCCCCCAGTGGCCATCTTGGAGTTGGACAAGACTACCTGGAAGCCATCTTGGAAGTGGGCAAGGTGAAAAGTTTGCCAGGAGTGGAAGGCAGGCAGAAGAGTTGAGGAACATGGGGTTTAAGAAACAGTGGCTTACAGATAGGGTGTTCACATGATAGGACTGCATGCCAGCACGCCCATAGCCTCAAACCCTGCATCAAGGGCCATTTCCTGCTGGCTAGCGAATAGATATGTCTTTACTCATGTCTCAGTGTGGTATTATTATTATATCTGACTAAATGTCAGTGTTCCACCTGCCCTGCTCACTACATAATCAAGATCCACACGGTACCTATAGGTAAGGGTCATCAGACCAGGTAGGTATTTTGCTGCTAAAAGAGTGCATTCAGGTGCTAACTGACATCTCCCTTGGCTAAGGAGCTCAGCCTGTCCCACTGACAGGAATATGCGTGAGAGGAGCACCAGAAATACAGTCAAAGATAACGCAAACCCTCTTCCATACTACAAACAACAACACTATGGTCTGAAGTGAATAGTGTGTCAGGACCGCCTTAAAAGGGCAGACATAAGGCCTCCAGCCCATTATGCTTAGCTGCAAGGAATTGCTGTGAATCCTGGGTGAAGCTGCGTTTATTATTTAAGTAAATAATGTGTCAAGCTTGCTTTAAAGAGGGTGGCAAAAGCTCTTCCATCCCACTATTCATAGCCACAAAGGATTGCTGTGAGCCCGGATGAAGTTATTTTTACAAGATAGTGTGTCAGGATTGCCTTAAAGTGGTATACAGAAGCTCCCCTGCCCACCATTCATAGCCACAAAAGATTGCTGTGGGCCTGGGTGAAGTTACCATATCCAAGTTATTAAAAATACCTCAAGTGCATTCCAATACTGTTGCTACTGACTGCATAAAGCCTCCCTCAGCAGAGAGCAGGCCAACTGCTGGCAAGGAAGAACAGACAGGATAAGCTGGTACTTTATGTTCAGCCTAAGGCCTTGATCCTGCTGGCCATTTTCCTTAAAGGGTAACTCCATTTTCATGGGGAAAAAAATAGCAAATAAAGAAAAAAATATAGCGCATATAATTGCCACAATAATCATACCGTAATTGAATGTTATTAAAAATTACCTTTCCTTTTCAATCTGCAGCCGATGCAGTGTGCATTGCAAAATTGCTACCTGGAGTTGTTCTGTACACAGAATGTGTACTGACCACTCCCCAGAAACATAATTTCCTGCTTGTATGATTGGCTCACCAATTTCCCCAGAAGTTTGCCTAAGATACAAATCAGATTTCAGGCATCCCCTGCAACAAAAATGTCATTTTTGGAGAGATACTTTCAATAGGAACCCATCTAAAGGGATGCAGGCCCAGCAGCTTTCATCAATAGTGCTCAGCAGGTGCACAACTGACAGTTAATTATGAAACCACTCCCATTAGACCCACTCAGAACAGAGGCACAGAGAAACAAACAGTGACTTCTTCAGAATAACAAAAGGTAGGAATCTGCAACAAAGGTTGTTATAATCCTTGCAATGTACATAGATCACCCAGAGGGGAATGTTTTTTTCTCAACAAAAGTGGATTTAGGCTTTAAGGTAGGTAGGTTTATCATGAATGGAGAAGAACCAGAGGGGCCAGGTAAGAAACCAGAGCAGGCTCTAGGTAAGAAACTTGCTACAGCATTTCCTCAGTCGGAAGAAATAGCCTACATGGCCTTCTAGGGGCAGGTTCTCTTTGAGACAGTCCAGGTCAACAGTATTAGAGATGCAGCTGAAGTTAAACACTTGTCATTACTAGTGGAAGAAGGCTAGAGTACAGATTGCAAAATATTTTTCTCCTAATTGTTAAGAAGCGTCTTTTCTCCATTTATGGTCTCTGCATATCCTCTGAAGGTTTTCTGGGTCAAGGTGTTTCTGCCCCAATTGTGGCAAACAGTTCACTATCTAAAAGCCCATGGTGGCATTATCTGGTGGGCAATTTGAAGCTTTAAGGGGATGGGTTCAGATGCAAGTTTTCCATAGAAAAATACAAAGTTTGCATTGACTCCCTTCGCCTGGGACACTGGACATCAAAGCTAACTAATGTCGCCATCCCTTAAGCAATTTTTGTGCCTTGCTTTTGGACCCATGCACTACCATTCTGGGATCCCGCCCCTTGTCTATTGGTCAGCACCACATGTATTAGGATGCTGGACCCAGTACTAGCCTCATTGCCTCTTGAAATATTCTCATAGAGAGATCCTTGGATGGGGAATAACTGGTGCAGGCTCTATCGAGCAACCTGGCATGGTCCACTAGATATTCCAGCAATTTGGATAGGTTCAGACCCTTCAGAAATCGTCACTGGAACCGATTCACTTTGGGAATATCTGGATGGCCCTACTCACAGCTCAGGACAGAGTGCTTTTCCTCATTGATAATTTTAGACACTCTAGTCTCAGATTCAAACTGTCTGTACTAGGAGCAATCAGGATCTTCACTTTTGAATGAGAGGCCTAGAACTGAGGATAGCCGCATGTGAGGAAATTCCTTTGGCCTGGTTTCACTCCAGGCTTTTACAGGCCTCTGTTTTTGAAGAGACAAGCTGACTCAGTCTTTGGTCAGGTGATTTCCCAATTGCTGAGACTCAGGGGTCTGGCTCTCGAGCAAGGAAGTCTTCCTGTTTTAAGGAATCCCCTTGGCAAGACAACTCAGACAGTGGATTATTCTGGGGAAGAGACCTAGACACCCTTAATATTAAGGGGCTTTGTTGTGTTTGGCATCGTGTTTTCCAAGGTAACATACAGACGTTCAGGGCTATGTTATATAATCTGGATCCAAGCATACAATGTCATAAGGGTGGTGTAATTTTCAGGGGGATCCAGAGTTTTTCAGTAACAAAAGGCTAGATTGGTATCCTTGGCAAAAAGTCAGGCTCCAGCCTTGTCAGGCATGAGCATTCCAGATATATATCTTGGCAGGCAGACTGCATCTAACAGCAGTGCCTAAACCTGTGAGGACGATTCCTACGCCTGGAGCTATTCCTGGAGGTGTGTCCCAGGTTGGCAACTTCAGAGGTTGACTACCCAACCCCTGAGGTCAAACTAAAGGCTAGGCAGTTTTGGCTTAGGTGCAGTGGTACTCTGGTAGGATGCTCCTGTGACTTTCAGTACTTCCTTCCCTCGTTTGTCTGGCATGTTCGGAATGGAGCGCATTCTGATATTTCAGGCTGATCCAGGTAGATGTGGTACGCCAACCTAAAAGGGGCACCGGACAGTTGATCTGAGGGATCTAATGGATCATTATCATCTGTTCCCAAGGAATGTGTTTTGCCATCCAGCTTCGAACTGCCTTTAACAGCTTGATAATTGAAGCTCAAATTCTGAGACCGGGCATCATGGAGTCTAGGATCCCCTTGATGCTAAGCGGAGAGGTCTACTTCTTCATGTTAAACCTATTGCTGGACATGTGGTGATGTGCTTATCTTGGTGTAAGCCTCAGGACTTTCTTCCCAAAAGTTTCTTTGCTGGACAAGTCCTCTCCTGCCGCTGGGCCTAGGTTAGCATTTGGCTCTTAATATTGCTGTCCATGTGACTTTGTGGGATCTTAAGTAATTCACTCATAGCCTTCACTTGGGGAGGTGTCTATTCTAGGCTGGTGACCTTGTCTGGCATGGAAACTTTCACAGGTTTAACATAAGACCCAGTTCTCCATCTTGCCTCAGTTAGTTTCTATCTGTCCCCTCAAACAGGACAGCCTTATTCAGTTATTTGATCTGCATCCAGTTCACCCAAAGGAAGTTTCCGTCTCTTGGTTGGATTTGGTCAGAATGGAAAGTTTAACTCTCAGCCTTTACTTTCCTCTTGTATTTCAAGATGGATCCTGTACTAATGCAACGATTTCTAGCTCCATCATATCAAGTCGACTCAGCAGACATCAACCAACTCCATGGTCTAGGATTCAGGTTCCATCCTGTCCTGACAAGATGCACTGTACTAAATCTATGAATGCACCCTGAGCTTTTGGCTGCAGATTACAGTTTATCAGATCGGCAAGGCTGCCACATAGGTTTCTATTCTCACTTCCCCTGAGTTCTTCCAGGAGCTTGGGGTGATTGTAGCCCGATTAACGCACTTGCTGCGGTAGCATTTGTGTGCTGTCCGTTGTCCTTTTTCTATCTGCACTGTAATTTTTGGGGCAGGCTTTGGGAGCATGTTCCCTTGAAGGGGTGCGCTCCTGGGGTTTGTCTGGGGATTTGAATGTTGTGCGGAGGGGGAGGGTATCACAGATGCTGCTTAATTGTTTTTCTACAAGGCGGACATTCGCTTACTCACATTCTTATTATATAATTTGCTGAGGCTTCTCACCCTGATAGCTAGCTATTGATCTATCACATGTATGCTGCCATGGAGCACCAGGAAAACAGAAAATTGTATCCTACTTACCGTAATTTTCTTTTCCTGGTGCCAATCCATGGCAGCATGCTGAACCCACCCAGTTCGTTCCTAGTGATGTACAGGAAATGGGCTGTTGTGTGGGTGTTAACTTTTCATAGCTATGCACTGGTCCTGTGGGTGAAAGTGGGCGGGTCTACAATCAAATGTATGCTGCCATGGATAGGCACCAGGAAAAGAAAATTACAGTAAGTAGGACACAATTTTCTGTTTTTTTTTTTTTCATGTTTGCTAGAGTAAGGGAGGGTTATAGCCTCTGTAAGGTTTATTTTTGCCATATGTGTACCATTGGGCGAATTTCTCTTACCTTCCTGTCCCATAGTCAAAACAGGAAGTGAGAGGTAATCTCTCCAAAGTGAGAAAATCCCTGGTTGTCACCAGGGTCAGCAGAGCTAGCATCTCCATTGGAAAATATCCCCATTATTTCTGGGGACAAGCCAAAATTTTTGATCTTCTTTTACTTTCTCTTTCGTTCATAATGACAAACGGGACTAAAAAATAGAGAGGGTGAATCTCCCTAACAGGAGCACAGACAGCAATAAAAACCTGACTGCTGTTCTAATCCTTCACCGCTCTATGCAAAACTAACAAAAAGTTATGCCTAGTTATACTTTAATGTAATGGCTTTGCCCTTTTGGAACATGTTAAAGTATAACTAAAGGCAAAACCTTTTTTTTCGTTTTGGATAGAGTAGAGATAGATAAGGACAACTGTCAGTTGTTATTACTGTCAGTGCCCCCGTTAAGGAAATTCACACTCTCTAATTGTGCTGTTTTCCATTATCATTGAAAGTAAAAGTAAAAGAAAATCTTCACATTTTAGGTTTTCCCCAGAAAAGTAAAAGTGGTGAAATGTTCCAATGGGGCACTAGTTCTGGTGACCTGGGGGGGCGGGGGGGGGGGCAAGAAATTACCTTAATTTGCAGGGATGTCCTGTCACTTCCTGTTTGGCTATGGGATAGGGAGTGATGGGAAATCTCCTAAATGGGACATAGATGGGCAAAAAAATCTGACAGGGGTTTTAACCCTCCCATGCTCTATCCAAAATGAAAAAAATGCTTATAGTTCTACTTTAAGCTTTGCAAAATAACTTAAACAAGTCTATATATATAATATTTGATGTCACTTGATGCCTTTGTGGGCTATCCACAGCTATCAAGGTCCAATAGCTATAAGCTCTCTGTAGCCCTTTGATCTCTGCTACTTACGCCTAGGCCACATTGTGTATGGTTTGACCATCTTTATACACCTGTCTGAAATGCAAAGTTATACTATGTAAACTTGTAGGGTCATTTAGACTCCCGTCACTGTATTTTCTAAATGTATGTGCTGAAAGCAAGATTTAATTAAAAAAAAAAAGAGTTGGAAGTTGAAGTTCACCCTAGAACAGTGGTCTCCACACTGTGGCCCTGGGGTCGGATGTGGCTCTTTGCTTGCCTCTATCTGGCCCTTGGGTGGCACTATTCCTCCCACTGACACCAGTCGTGGGGTACTATTCCTCCCACAGATACCAAAGATGGGGTGCTATTCCTCCCACCGATAACAATGGAGAACTATTATTCCCACTGATACCAACAATGGGGCACTATTACTCCCACTAAAACCATTGATGGGGCATTGTTTACCCCAACTGACACTGGGGGCATTTTCTACTCCCATTGGCCACAAAGTCTAAGGAAATGTAAACTGGCCCTTTGCTTAGAAAGTTTGGAGACCTCTGCCCTAGAAGATGGTAATTAAGCAAAGCTTTGTAGATGTGAAGTCCTAATCTGGGTTGAATCTCAGTGCAAGCAACTGATTTGCCCATCTTCACATACTTGAAATTTACTGTAGAAGTGTATTTCGTTTTTGTATCAGCTGTGCCATCTAGTGTTCAGTTTGGAAAATTGCAATTTGCAGGAACATTTTCTTCATTTTTTTCCATTGTTGATTTTAAATTCATTGCATTATAAATAGAGTTAAAATGTCAGGCTTGGAATATATTTATAGTGTTTATGAAAAACAAATAAATGGAACAATACAAATCAGATAACATCATCTGATTGTACAAATTTAAAGACATCTGATTTAAATAGTACTGCTAAGGATATGTGCACATTGACTCTGATTACTCACTGACATAGGTTATATAGGAAACCAGGGCAGAACTGTAGATATAATATGGATGGAGGCATTCTAATTTTGTTTACAACCAATGAGCTTCGTGTCACACAAATAGTGTGTTTATCTAATAAACAGGGAAAATACAAACCAACACAAACAAATGCCATCAATGTACTCTGTGCCTAAAACCAATGTCCCCTTTGTGCCCAGGAAGATGCCATCTATGACAAAACACATCTGCTGCAGCCTGTTGGTGACATCTTTAGGTTTACCTGAAGTGACCCCAGAAGTGAAGTAACTTACCCGTGTTTTTATACAGTACTGCTTTGTCTACATTGTTTGTAAGTGCAGTTTTAGTGGTTTTAATAAATTACTAGTCAGTTTTCACACTTCATGTTGAGTTCCTTATTTCTTTTTCATTTCCACATACTTATAAGCATGGAGTAACAGCTGAGATGGACTCTGGAAGCCAGGACCCCTCTTTTATTAGACGCTTTATTGTAAGAGGACGGTTTGAGACCTGGCTTGGCAATGTGCCTTATAATACCTTGCTTTCTTTGTATGACTTCTCTATAATTTGTGAATCATCCATATCTGGTAAGCATTTCTGTGCTTTTGGTGGTAGAGACACTTGCGATGTGAAATGCACAAAAGGAAGACTGGATCTAGGCACTGAGCACTTTAATTTATGGGCTATTATGGACTTTTTTGTGTTGATTTGTATTTACCTTTTTTATTAGATATATGCAGTATTGTTTTTTTTGTGAAGTGCAGCATGTTGTACTATACAGTCATGAGCTTTCCTGCTGTTAAACTGAAAAGATGCCGCACAAAAATTGGTAAAGGCAGTGCTTCTTTTGTATTTTAATGGGGCAACAGAGCCATCTGCATTGTGCATAGTATATATGCATAGTCAGCTATAAGAATGAATGAGAATCTCTCTAGTAATGGTTTTATCTGCAGCTTTTTTTTTTTTTTAATGAGAAATGATGCTGCAGCAAAGGGGTGAAATTGCCTCTCTTTGCATATATCCAAATTTCAGGAGCATTTCAGTCAAATATTACTTGCAAAAATACCAAATGGGATGCAACTTTTTTGCTATATATGTGTATCATGCAAGATATTGTGTTTCTTAAAACACTGCAGCCTGTCAAACCCAATATATTTCAGGTAAGTGAATTGAAAAATGGCATTGATTTGGGGTAACAAATTGCACCCTTAGGTGCCTTAAATACTTTTGCACACTTGGCTTCCTGAAACCTGAGAGCTCTAACAAACTTTGTTTTAGGAGAGAATGTCAGGAGCACCCATCCTCTCCTACTCCTAGCAATTCATTATTAGTCCTCCAATGTGATGGATGGTCTGGCTGAATAATAATGAGTTTTAAGAGGCAGGACAGGATGGATTAGCTCTTGAATTTCCTTCTTGAAGTCTAAACTGGTAAATTAGGCAATCAGACCCCAGGGTGGTCAAAAAGATGTGTGGAGGCATATACTGGCAACTTAGTGTCCCTGCATTTTATTCTTGGTTTACCAGTTTAGGCCCTCGTGGGTGAGTGGTGGATACAGATTACGTTAAGCACATAATGATGTCTCATCCAACAAACATACAAGATATACAAGGCAGAAACTTCATTTCTTTTTATTGTGGATTTTAGAGTTATTCTGGACATGGAAATAGTAGCTCTTGTTGGTCCAGGTGGCAGGATGAATGCAGTAAGTCGTTGGCAGCTGACTGGAAGTAAATGTCTCATAGCTGACAGGACTCGGCAAATTAGTCAATGCGGGAACTGTGACGAAAAGTATTATTAAACAAATCTGCCGTCAGTCTTTGAATCATTTTCTCTGTAGTTTTTTGCATTTTCTTGGCAGTTCTCAAAGTTTGATCCAAAACAGAATTCAGAACCTGTGTACAAAATTGTCAGAATACATAAGCTATTTCTTTACTTTTTGCACTTACAGAGACACTTAAATGTTACCAAATAGTGAAATTTTAAGAACACTTAAAAGCTTTTCTGACACCATACAAAAGTTTTTAAAGCTTTATTGGTACCATACAACAGGCATCCCCATGTGTGATTAAAAGCATTAGTCCTGCTTCTTGATTCTTGCTTTGCACTATTGGCCTATCACTGTAATAGATTTCTTCAATGACCAATAATACAGAGAAGAAGGCATGAGGGGAACAAGCAGTCAACAGCAAGAGCTGGCTGAAATTTCATACTACAGCACCCTGTTTCAGATTCATGTTTAGGTTCTGATTCAGAGCTACAGGCATGCAATAGCTGAACTGATTGATGCACAGGCGCACTTTAACCTCTTCCCAACCAGGCCAATTCTGACACTTCTCTCCTACATGTAAAATAACCTTTTTTTTTTTTGCTAGAAAATTACTAGAACCCCCAAACATTATACACTGCTCAAAAAAATTAAAGGAAAACACATCCGGTCTCAATAGGGAAAAATATCATGCTGGATATCTATACTGCTATGGACTGGGTAATGTGTTAGGAACTAAAGGATGCCACATCGTTTGATAGTTACATAGTAATAGTTACATAGTTAGTCAGGTTGAAAAAAGACACAAGTCCATCCAGTTCAACCAAAAAAAAAAAAATTATACATATTATATATATATATACATACCACCAAATAATCCCATATACAATCCTTCACCCACAGTTGATCCAGAGGAAGGCAAAAAACCCCAGCAAAGCGTGATCCAATTTGCTATAACGGGGGAAAAATTCCTTCGTGATTCCCCGAGAGGCAATCGGATTCACCCTGGATCAACTTTACCTAAAAATGTTAAAATTTTGATAGAAATGAAAAGTATTAACCTATAGAGGGCTGAATTCAAAGACACCCCAAAAAATCTAAGTGAAAAAATGATGCAGCAGGCTAGTCCATTTTGCTGAAATTTCATTGCAGCAACTCAAAATGGTACTCTGTAGTTTGTATGGCCCCCACGTGCTTGTATGCATGCCTGACAATGTCGGGGCATGCTCCTAATGAGACAACGGAAGGTGTCCTGAGGTATTTCCTCCCAGATCTGGACTAGGGCATCACTGAGCTCCTGAACAAACAGAGGTGCAACCCTTGTGACAGCATGGGCTGTGACAGGTCCTCTTTATGGAAAGATCTGGGGTCTCCAAATCTCTCCTCTGGCCTTCAATGCAGCCGATCAGACACAGATTGGTCTGATCGGCTGCTTTCCTGGCCACTAACGGCCAGGTAAACAGAGAGGCGAAACTGTAAGTGACGACATACTCATTGCTTCGTGTTTCTGGGGTCACAGAGAAGGAGGAACAACGTCAGTTCCTCTCTATCTGTTCTGTGCAACCGTCCTGGGACCCTCTTCCGCCACCCACAGAAGTGATCAAGTGGCTGTTCAGCCACTCTGATCACTTCTGCATTAGAGGGAATCATCGGCTGAAAATTTTCATACCGCAGTGATGACTGCAGGTGCAGGCATCATCCTGGTATAATCACTGCAAACCGAGGATGTCCATGGACATCCAACAGTCAGCAAGCGGTTAAGATATATTTTAGATCTCTACAATTTCACTTTATAGAACATCTGGCAGAACAGCTGTAAATTGCCACAGCTGAAACTCTCATCCACCACTTAGGGCTGTATTTTTTATAATCCCCAACCCACAGTCAGCCAAAAACCTTTTAGGCAGTGCTGGGATTTCTTTTTTGGAAAGCCCAGCATGCTCTGCAAATAAAATGTGATGACTGCAATCTTTAATAAATGTATAATGGTAAAATAGATATTTTATGCACATTTAGAAAAAAAATACACTGAATTTATAAACTTAAAAAAAACATACACTGTGTGCAGAATTATTAGGCAAATGAGTATTTTGACCACATCATCCTCTTTATGCATGTTGTCTTACTCCAAGCTGTATAGGCTCGAAAGCCTACTCATAAAAAAAAGATTTACACGTATTTTATAGATAAAATGGTAATATGTAAATAATTTCTAACGTCAGTAGTGTAAAATAAACGTCTCGTACGACCCGAAAGGTTTTTTCTTTAGGGTCGTGACGGATTTTCCAAAAACCGACTGACACCCAACCCCTAATATTTTTTATGTCGGGATTCACCACCTACTCTCAAAGTCGACACCGTTAAATGTCGACAAGACGGTCTACAAGATATTTCACTTTAACATCTCTAGATTTTATATAGAATTGGCGAACGACTGACAACCTACAGGTA
>BLSH010490787.1:1165453-1187037 GCA_018402905.1 Glandirana rugosa | reverse complement strand
AAAAAAAAAAAAAAAAAAAAAAAAGGTACAAGAAACACTGACACCGCCCCCCCCCCCACCCCAAAATAAAGAAGGCAATGTAAAAAAAATACATACATTGTAAAAAATAATAAAAAAATAAATTGTAAAAATAAAACTGTAAAAAAAAAAATATAAAAAACTACTGATACAGTCCACACCTCATCAGTGCTGCATATTAGTGCCGCTGTCACATGACATTAAAAAAAAAGTTAAATTCTAAAAAAAATAAACTAATAAAAAAAATACTGATACCGCCCCCCCCCCCCCAAAAAGAAAGCTTTGTAAGAAGAAATAACAATATTAGTGCCACTGCTACATGACATTAAAAAAAAAGTATCGGTAATCAGTATCGGCGAGTACTTGAAAAAAGTACTCGGTCTTAAAAAAGTGGTATCGGTGCAACCCTAGTTAAACATACTTCTTGAAAAAAAAAAACAGGCTCAGCATGTACAATATTTGCTTATTTATGTAAGGGAGTAAATGAAAATTCCCTATAAGTTATTTTTTTAAGAAATGTCTTTTACATTCAAAATAGCACAAATTGATATTTATAACAAGAAAGAATAACTAATTCATGTGATAAAACCCATACCCAATTGAAAAGATTTCTTTCAAATATAAAATAGAGCAAATAATGCATATTATTAGTATAGAAAAAAACTTGAAAATTTGACTTGAAAGTCGTAACACCGTTACCTTGAAATCATTATAATCTAGAGGGCTCTCCTTTACATCTGGCCAGGATTTTATCTGCAAGTTTGATGTAACTGGAGCAGAAAGCTGTGAATGACGTGAAGCTGAAGATTGCACACTGTACCTGCAACACAAACATTATGGTTGTACAAACACAAATGAGTTTTTCAGCCAGTGTTAAATGTATTCTAAAGCTGAGCTTTAGCAGAAGCTAACTAGTGTGCAGAGTTTGCTGGCTGGAAATAATGTGCATAGATTCTTTCAATACTGTACAATCTGTCTTTGCCTATGCCTTTTAACATTGGTATGTCTGTATTGCTGATCGCTCCACCCAAAAACTGAAACATTGCTATCTGCCTTTGCCTATGCCTTTTAACATTGGTATGTCTGTTTATACTGACTTCATCTTCCTTAAACTGAACACTGAATGACTGCTTAAATGTCTTTGGTAATCTGCTTTTGTCACTGCTGTTTAAACTACATTTGTAGCCATGTTCATAACATTTTGATGTTTATTTAGCCTATAAGCCTTACCTTAACCGCTTGCCGACCGTCAATCGGCAATTGACTGCGACAAGGTGGCGCTCCTGCACAAATTGGCGTCATGTGACGGCGGCTGCGAGATCGCGCCCACCGCCGGAGGCGCGCCCGCCCGCTCACTGTGTCCGGGGAGGGCCAGGGAGCGGGTGTGGCGGCTTCGATTGCCGCCGGCCACCCGCGATGCCCCCCCCTGGAGTGAAAGAATGGAGGTCCGTGTAAGTAAACACGGACCTCCGTTCTGTGAAGGGGGAAGGGCTGTGATTCACAGCCTCCTCTACACGGAAGGTGTGATCACTTCCCTTCCCCTGCTAGGGCAGTCCCCCCACAGTTAGAACACGCCCAGGGAACACAGTTAACCCTTAGAGCGCCCCCTGCAGGTTAACCCCTTCACTGCCAATGGCATTTACACAGTAATCAGTGCATTTTTATAGCACTGATCGCTGTATAAATGCCAGTGGTCCCAAAAAAGTGTCAAAATGTTCCGACATGTCCGCTGAAATATCGCAGTACCGCTAAAAATCGCAGATCGCCGCCATTACTAGTAAAAAATAAAAAAAATAAAAACCCCAGAAATGAATTCTCATCATCTGTAAACGCGACCACTTTTGCGCAAACCAATCAATAAACGCCGATTGCGATTTTTTTTATCACAAATATGAGGAAAAATATAAATTAGCCAAAACCGATGGATTTGTATTTTAGCAAAAAGTAAGAAATTTGTGTTTTTTTGCAAAATTGTCACTCTTCTTTTGTTTATAGCGGCGATCAGAAATGACGCAGCGGTGATCAAATACCACCAAAAGAAAGCTCTATTTGTGGGAAAAAAAGGACGCAAATTTCGTTTGGGTACAACGTCGCACGACCGCGCAATTTTCAGTTAAAGCGAGGCAGTGCCGAATCGCAAAAAGGGCTCCGGTCCTAAAGGGGGGAAATCCTTCCGGGGCTGAAGTGGTTAATTATGGTTTCTCTTATCT
Organism: Glandirana rugosa; assembly: GCA_018402905.1. NCBI lineage: Eukaryota > Metazoa > Chordata > Amphibia > Anura > Ranidae > Glandirana > Glandirana rugosa. Next base: position 1,184,809 of record BLSH010490787.1, on the reverse strand, counting down.
TTTCAATCTTGCCCTCCTTGGCCTTTGTTGGATTTTAATTGCAGTGTTAGAAGTTTGCTGTGATAGTGGTGTGCCTAATATCATCTCCTAATTGATTCATTTCCACCTCCACCCCCACCCATCACAGTATAAAACCAAGCTTTGCTTACTGGGGATAGCATTGCAGGGGGTTCTTCCCAAAAAGTGGGGTTCTTTAAATAAGTGGGCACTTCAGCGATTTGCACAAAGCGCACACAAACAAGAAACTACTCAAACACCAGACTACAGGTAACCTCACTTCCAAAACATTACACTTTCCTCTCTGAAACATGCATACCTTACCTCTCTTTTTCACAATAGCAGCCTCTCTCCTCAAACTATATTTTCTTCACCCCTCTTCCCCACCCCACAATCTGTACATATCATCCTCACTTCTCCCCTCTCCCTATTACTGCACTCATCGCCTCTTTCTAACTCTATGCCCACATGATAACAAAACCAGGATGCTCAAGCATGTCCCCTCATATAAATAATATTCCCATGTTGCCTCCCTCTCTCTTCTGCTTCTCCTAGCCTCTGGAGATATTTCCCCAAACCCTGGGCCTCTCTCATTTAACCACACACATCACCACCACCCCACACTCTCTGACAGTAGTCGCAATCTACGTAATTTAATCTCCATCCCCCTTCTTCCCAAAACCAGCCTCCCCTTCCGCTTTGCCCTCTGGAACACCCGCTCTGTCTGCAACAAGCTTACTGCTGTTCATGACCTTTTTGTCACTAATTCCTTTCATCTACTTGCTATCACCAAAATCTGGCTCCACGAATGCGATTCTCCTTTTCCTGCTTCCATCTCCCATGGTGGCCTTCTCTGGACTCACTCCCCTAGGCCTAATGGACGCAAGGGAGGTGGAGTGGGATTCCTCCTATCCCCACTGAGCATCTTTCAGGTTCTTCACTCTCATCCCTCTCTGTCACTCTCATCATTTGAAGCCCACTGCATACGTCTATTCTCTCCAACCTCCCTAAGTATTGCTGTGATCTACCGGCCTCCTAGACCACTGTCAACTTTCCTTGATGAATTTTCTGCCTGGCTACCCTACTTTCTATCTTCTTAAATTCCCACACTCCTTCTTGGGGACTTCAACATCCCAGTTAACACTAACACTACTGCTACTTCTAAATTTCTTAGTCTAACTTTCTCATTTGACGCAATGGGTACAGGCTCCTACTCACACCGATGGGAACACCCTCGACCTTGTCTTCTCCTATCTATGCACTCCATGCAACTTCTCCAACAATCCTTTTCCCCTCTCCGACCACCACCTTATTAGTTTCTCTCTCTCCCTGTCTTGCACCACCTTCCCCTCCAATCGCCTAACTGTCACCCGTAGAAACCTTCGCCAACTCAACACTTCTCTCCTCTATTCTGCTACTGACCACCTCTATCAAAAAATCTTACCTATGTCCTGCCCCAAACAAGCTACTGCCATCTACAATAAATCCCTGTCCTCCACCCTGGACGAGCTCGCTCTCCTCACCACACACAAAATCAGGCCTCGACCCCTACAACCCTGGCAAACAGATGACACCAGAAACCTCAAAAAGCATAGCATAGTCTAACTTTCTCATTTGACGCAATGGGTACAGGCTCCTACTCACACTGATGGGAACACCCTCGACCTTGTCTTCCCCTATCTATGCACCCCATGCAACTTCTCCAACAATCCTTTTCACCTCTCCGACCACCACCTTATTAGATTCTCTCTCCCTGTCTTGCACCACCTTCCCCTCCAATCGCCTAACTGTCACCCGTAGAAACCTTCGCCAACTCAACACTTCTCTCCTCTATTCTGCTACTGACCACCTCTATCAAAAAATCTTACCTATGTCCTGCCCCAAACAAGCTACTGCCATCTACAATAAATCCCTGTCCTCCACCCTGGACGAGCTCGCTCTCCTCACCACACACAAAATCAGGCCTCGACCCCTACAACCCTGGCAAACAGATGACACCAGAAACCTCAAAAAGCATAGCATAGTCTAACTTTCTCATTTGACGCAATGGGTACAGGCTCCTACTCACACTGATGGGAACACCCTCGACCTTGTCTTCTCCTATCTATGCACTCCATGCAACTTCTCCAACAATCCTTTTCCCCTCTCCGACCACCACCTTATTAGTTTCTCTCTCTCCCTGTTTTGCACCACCTTCCCCTCCAGTCGCCTAACTGTCACCCGTAGAAACCTTCGCCAACTCAACACTTCTCTCCTCTATTCTGCTACTGACCACCTCTATGAAAAAATCTTACCTATGTCCTGCCCCAACCAAGCCACTGCCATCTACAATAAATCCCTGTCCTCCACCCTGGACGAGCTCGCTCTCCTCACCACACACAAAATCAGGCCTCGACCCCTAAAACCCTGGCAAACAGATGACACCAGAAACCTCAAAAAGCATAGCATAGTCTAACTTTCTCATTTGACGCAATGGGTACAGGCTCCTACTCACACTGATGGGAACACCCTCGACCTTGTCTTCTCCTATCTATGCACTCCATGCAACTTCTCCAACAATCCTTTTCCCCTCTCCGACCACCACCTTATTAGTTTCTCTCTCTCCCTGTCTTGCACCACCTTCCCCTCCAGTCGCCTAACTGTCACCCGTAGAAACCTTCGCCAACTCAACACTTCTCTCCTCTATTCTGCTACTGACCACCTCTATGAAAAAATCTTACCCATGTCCTGCCCCAACCAAGCCACTGCCATCTACAATAAATCCCTGTCCTCCACCCTGGACGAGCTCGCTCTCCTCACCACACACAAAATCAGGCCTCGACCCCTACAACCCTGGCAAACAGATGACACCAGAAACCTCAAAAAGCATAGCCGCGCCCTTGAGCGTCTGTGGCACAAGACTAAGTCTCTCAAAGAGTTCAACCAATACAAATCTGCCCTCCATAAATACAATTCTCGCCTCCACACTGCCAAGCAGACCTATTTTACCACTCTTATTAACACCTTCTCATCCAGCCCCCGTCAACTCTTCTCTACCTTCAACTCCCTACTTCGTCCTCCACCGCTTCCACCCACTAACACACTCACTGCCCAGGAGATTGCTAATCACTTCAAAAGCAAGATTGACACAATTCGTGACAAAATCTCGACTCTACAGGCATCTTCCCCAGTTAACACCCCATGTAAACAAGCACAATCGACACTATCCTTATTAAAACCTACTACTATAAACGAGGTTGCTAAACTCCTTTCTAATGCACACCTAACCACCTGTCCACTGGACCCTATTCCCTCTCAAATACTACGCTCACCCTCTGACTCTATCCTGCACTCTCTAACTCACATCTTCAATCTCTCCCTCTCTTCTGGCATCTTTCCCAATGCTCTAAAACATGCATTGGTCACCCCCATACTCAAAAAGCCATCCCTGGACCCTACCATTCTAAACAATCTGCGCCCTATCTCCTTGCTTCCCTTTTCCTCCAAACTCCTTGAACGCCTAGTCTACAACCAACTGAGAGACCACCTTGTTAAGAATAACCTTCTGGACCCCCTTCAATCTGGATTTCGCCCTCAACACTTCACAGAAACTACCCTTCTTAAACTCACAAATGACCTACTAACCGCAAAAAACAATGGACACTACTCTTTAGTCCTACTCCTGGACCTTTTGGCTGCCTTTGATACTGTCGACCACCCCCTCCTCTTCAAAAAACTCTACTCCCTCGGTCTCCGTGACTGTGCTCTTCAGTGGCTCTCGTCCTACCTATCCCATCGCACCTTCAGCGTATCGTACAATTCTACTGCCTTCTCTCCTCTTCCTTTCTCTGTTGGGGTCCTCCAAGGTTCTGTTCTTGGACCTCTCTTATTTTCAATATACACCTCTTCCCTGGGTCGGCTGATAGCCTCCCACGGCTTTCTATATCATTTCTACGCTGACGACACCCAAATCTACCTCTCCACCCCCCCAACTTACTCCATCAGTCTCCTCATGTATCACTAACTTATTAACAAACATATCTACCTGGGTGTCACACCACTTTCTCAAACTCAACTTGTCCAAAACTGAACTCATAATATTTCCTCCCCCACGTGCCGTTTCCCCTGACTTCTCCGTCAAGAGCAATGGCACAACCATCCACCCACCCCCACATGTCAGGGTGCTTGGTGTTATCCTGGCCTCTGAACTCTCCTTTTGGCCCCACATCCAATCGCTTTCTAAGGCTTGCCGCCTCAATCTCCGCAACATCTCTAAAATATGTCCCTTCCTAACCAATGAAACCACAAAGCTCCTCCCTGTTCATCTCTCGCCTCGACTACTGCAACTCCCTCCTCACTGGCCTACCTTTAAATAGACTATCCCCCTCCAGTCCATCATGAATGCCGCTGCCAGACTCATCCACCTTACAAACCGTTCAACGTCTGCCACCCCTCTCTGCCAATCCCTCCATTGGCTGCCACTCGCCCAACGAATTAAATTCAAAATACTAACAATCAGCTGCAAAGCCATCCACAACTCTGCTCCCAGTTACATCACCAGCCTAGTCCCAAAATACCAACCTAACCGTCCTCTTCGCTCCTCCCAAGACCTCCTGTTCTCCAGCTCCCTCATCACCTCCTCTCATACTCGCCTCCAAGACTTCTCCCGAGCCTCTCCCATCCTCTGGAACTCCCTACCCCAATCGGTCACACTGTCCCCAAATCTATCCACCTTCAGGCGATCCCTGAAAACTCTTCTCTTCAGGGAAGCCTATCCTGCCACCACCTAACAACTACACTCCTTATTTTCTCAATCAGCTCATCCCCCGCAGTTATTGCCCTTTCGTATCATTTAACCCTCCCTCCTAGATTGTAAGCTCAAACGAGCAGGGCCCTCTGATTCCTCCTGTATTGAATTGTATTGTAATTGTACTGTCTGCCCTAATATTGTAAAGCGCTGCGCAAACTGTCGGCGCTATATAAATCCTGTATAATAATAATAATAATCTTTATTAGGGATCCTTGAAAATTGCACAACGTAATGTACATTGTGTTTCACTGAGTGAGCCCTAATAGATAAATCAAACAGGTTTTTATCAGTGCAATAGTGCTATTCAACAAGCTCATTATTACAATAATAGAGGGTTTACCTACTAAAATGCATAATGATCACAGCTATTAAGTGAATATTTTATTGACTGGGTTTAGATCTACTTTAATTTATTTGGATCACCATGTTCCCAGAGAAGGACTGAAGGACTTTCTAACACTGCTGACTCATCATATAATTTTGTTTATAAATTAATAAAGAGATAAATATTTGCCTTGATTTCAGCGTTAAAATGTAAAAGTATGGGGCCTCTGCCCCGAATGTAGCTTATAGTCTAATGCTCCTGCCAAAATTATACAGACAAGCGGAAAGTGTGAAAGAGGAAGTAAAGCCAGCTTTTTTTTCTTTTTTTTTAAATAATCAATTAACATAGCATGCTGAAGCTATCCCCCATGAAACCGCTCTAAATTTCTCTTTAGGAATACCTTTATTTTTGTTTTAAAAATGATTGATTCTTCCAGGTCTCGGCTGCTCCATCTTGACTAAGGATATTGATGTCTTCTGCGGACGTCATTTCCGCCATTCCTTATCTTCCCTAACCTAAATCCTGCGCATGCGCAGTCCTGTCTGTTGCTAATCTGCTTCACTCCCTCTCTTGTTCACTCCCCCTGTGTGACGTAGCACAAGGGAAGAACCAGTAAGCTTAGGAGAATGGCACAGCACACTCTCGCGATTCTTGTGTGCTGTGCCATTTACTGGGGAAGTAATTTTGGGAAGCTGAGCATACAAAAACGGCACACATAGCCTTCCATTTCTGTATGAAAGAAGTGCGCAGCCGCCACTGACGTCATGTTTATTTTTGATGGAGATTCTGAAGAAACTGCAAATGTGAGTAAGATGAGACAAGCGCTGTTAAGAAGGATTAACTGTACAGATTAGCTGGCAGTAAAGTGGAGATCGAGGGTTTACAACCACTTCAAGGGCTAAATTTAGTTAAAGCCAAATAACCTATCACTATATTTTTGGGTTGTAGGAGTTAACCAGAGCTTATAAAGTCTAAACAAATACAGGGAAACCCACAAAGTTCATGGAGAAATAGTCCCCTGGGAAATGAACCTAGGTAAAACCTTGGCACTATACAGCCATAATACCCCACCAATATTGTCATAGAATTTAAACCACTCCTATTTTTACAATTTCAGCATCCTCAAGCACATTTGAAATTGTTCATTCATACAATTAAGAGCATTACATTTATTTTTTATAATTTTACATGCATTTCAGTTTACCTGCTTAAATGCATGTTCTGTCTGTCTATATCGTACTTGCTGAGATCTGGCCGGTTTGTAAGGCTAACTTGGTTTTGTAAATCACCTAGAATTCTGGATCTAGATGCTCCATATGGCTTCTGTTTGTGCAATGCTGCAAAAACATTACAATGTATGCATATTACTATATTCTATATACTCATTGCAGAACATGACAAATGTTCCATTTTAACTACCTGCAAGATTCAAGAAAGGAAAGCAGGCTTTCATATACACGAATGTGCATGAAAATCCTTGTTCATTTCAAAAACTCTTATTTTCTAAATTGTAGCCATATATATTATCACAGCACATCCCCATTTAAAAAAAAAAAAATCTTACCACCCTCCTAGCACTGACACAATATTTGATTTTAAAATAAAGCCCACATCATCAGCAAGCGATGTGAGCACTGGAGTTGGGACCCTTCCTCACTGTAGACCAGAAGAAAGAGGACCAGGGACCACTTAAGTCACGTGACTGGAGTTTTAGGTAAGTACTTGGGGCCTTTAAATTGAATTTTTTAAAATAACAAATGTAGATTAGGTACAGGGGGTAGAGTGGGCTAGGGTTTTTTTCTCCTTGGAGATGAGCTTAAAAGCATCTGTAAAACAAAAACCTTTTTTTCCCCATTTTGAAAAGAAAGTGGTTAAAACACCTTTCAATTTTTTTTCTATCTCTGTCCTATTCAAGAGATTTTCCTTCACTTTTTGTAGAAACAAAATTAAGTAAGGGGAGATCCTTCCAAAGCGAGGGGAAATGCTCTTAGACAGTTGTCACTGTTTAAGAGGTTAAGAACAGTGTTATTTGTGCTGTGGTGGTCAAATCTGCCTCATTGTTCTGAGGCTATATGAACAAGAGGAGTAGTTATAGTTATATATGTCTAATATAAGATCCGCACTTGTGATAAAGGAGGCTGCTAGCAGAATGGTTGAAATACAAAAACCCTATGGAACCATAAAGATAATCACCTGCAGCGCCACACAATCAGAGGGTGACAATTAGTCACATATCTATAAAATGTGCAAAAATCAACCCTGAAGATCACCTATCGGCTGAAACGCATGTTGGGGCAGAGACGTTAGTGTTGAAGTCACGCCCCTGCATGATGTCGGTCAGCAGTGGCTTTCTACAGTATGTGCAGCTTGGATAACATAACGAATGGTAGTAGTCCCTTCCTCTGAGTTAGGCCCCTAGCAAGCCACTGACTTCTGGTTGCTAGGGAGACTTAGAACTAAAACAAGTGTCCCCATTGGAAGATTTTTCCCTTTATTCCTGTTTTGGTGACAACTTACAATTTTTGATTACCATCACTTTTTGGTCACCAAGGCAGAGCTCACCAGGATAAATAGAGAGAGTGACTCTAGTGACGGCACAGACAGCAACAAAAATATGATGGGGTCCTAACCCCTCACCACTATATCCAAAGCAAAAAAAAAACACTTTAAAGCTCAAGTTTAGCAGAAAAAACAAATCACACTGCACGTAAAATGTTCTGTGAAAGGGGGAGAGTCTGATTTATTACAAGATTCTCTTGCACATTCAGAGATCCTGTTGCGTGCAAAACAACTATTTACCAACAGAGCACCGTAAGTTCAGCATCAGGAAGAGGACAGGGCATCCTGCAAAGATTTAATTTAATGCATGCCTGAGAAGGGGTACATACTGTATTTGTTTTATGTGCTATGTGCTGGGATTAACAATTCTGGTGCTGTACAGTGATATTGCGACAATATGAAACCAAGCAAAACTCTACTAAGAAGCAGGTGAGCAGATTCAAAATAAAACACATTTGATTAACTATCAGGAACCCATCTTCAGTTACTTAGTAAATACTCAATGAAGAGGCTTGGGTAAGATTAGACTATGGACACCTCATAAAAGCTTGGAATGTTTTACCTTTATCTGTCAATAATATGCTTGAGTTCAGCAATGTACTTTGATTTCCAGCAGAAAATGTTCCATTTTTGTATTTATTCCAAGATGGACTTGATGATACCAAAGGGGTGAAACCTGAAAAAGAAAATCCACATAAATGTTATACCATTAGCTAACAGAAAGTAAGATGATAATGTTCAGTTCTACATTTCTACATATGGGTTAGACTGACAGGAAGAACTCAATGTAAATCGAAATATATAGACCATAGAAAGAAGAAAAAATGGGACTATAATGGTGCAAAATTAGAAGACGTTGTCGACATTGCATTTAAAATTTACAAAATGTATTAATACAAGTTAAAACAGTATTACCGATAAGAACAAAGCATTGCAGCTCATAAGCAAATATATAGTCCTTAATTAGTGAAAAGCGGTGCGTATAGTGGTCCCGACATGTTTCACCCTGTCATTGGGCTTCCTCAGGGGACGCCATCCGCTATATATTGTTAAATTTTCCCTAGTTGTGAAGGTATCAAATATAGGGAATGCTTCCTAAGTCAATAAGCAAGCTGGTTCAATTCCACTGCAGACCCTTGGATGGCCACAGGAGGCAAATAAGGACTAGATCACAGGTGTCAAACTGGCGGCCCTCCAGCTGTCGCGGAACTACAAGTCCCATGAGGCATTGCAAGGCTGACAGTTACAAGCACAACTTCCACAGGCAGAGGCATGATGGGACTTGTAGTTCCGCAACAGCTGGAGGGCCGCCAGTTTGACACCCCCGGACTAGATGATAAAAAAAGCTGCTGTAACAATTTACTAGGGGGAGTGATATTCCACTGTCCAACACAAGCAGAAGACTGTGTCTGTGGCGGTTCAGAAGTATCCCCCACGTATCGCCGGAGACACGTGGGGGATACTTGTGTGCAGGCCAGTCAAGTTCCTCCACCCCAAACTCACTCATCCATTTCTTTATGGACCTTGCTTTGTGCACTGGTCCAAATCATTTGGTGGAGGAGGGATTATGGTATGGGGTTGTTTTTCCAGGGGTTATGCTTGGCCCCTTATGGATCTGTCCCATTGTGTGGTGGTGTAGGGCATTCCCCCAGTGTGGTATCTCTGTAAAAGTTACATAATATGTGATATATTTAGTTGTACGTATACTACTGTACTGTATAAACTCACATGAATAGGTTATTTTGCTCATAAGGCCTCTTGCACACTGCAGCTTGAAAAAGCTCAGTACAGCTTTTTTTTTTTTTATTGAGCTAAAATATGGCCCATTAATTATAATGTGCCTATGCACACAGGCGCATAAACAAGCGCTGTGTATTCTGTAGTAAAAAACCCAGAAGATCTGCATTTTAGATCAATAATTTACGCCTCATGCACGCATATACGCGCGATTGCGCACATAGGTGCGCTAATGCTCATGCACCTATAGCAGAAAGAGAATACGTTAGCAGACATTTGCGCGGAAATGCGCACGCTATTTGCGTGAAAATACGCGCAAATACATGCAAAAAAATCCTTTTAAAAATTAGATGCTCAAACAGGAGTAACATATGTAGATGCTCAAACAGGAGTATCGTGTGCAAGAGGCCTAACAGTCAGTGGTGATGTTATGCTTCTGTTTATTTTCAGTCCATGTATATTTCTCAGTTTCATTGAAGAAGAGAATATCTCAAAATGCATTGGAGCATGAGAAACATGCACCCAAGTTACATCATGATCACTATTATACTTGCTCTTTTGTTTTTATGTGATTTTCATTACCGGTAGTTTTTTTTTAAATAAAATGTATAGGATTTTTATAATCTGTGTACTGATAACTGTGTCTTAAAAGTCCCATTCCAAACTGATTTTGGAAGGTATAAAGAGTATTTTTGCCAGCTTCCTCCAGCAGTAGGTCACATGCCCATTTAAGGGTACAGGAGGATGGTTCGCCAGAGCATGGAGCCTTTAGCGACAATCCAGATTTTGACTCGAAGGAAGATTTGGAAGCTTTTTCATTTGATTTTTCCCTGGTTCCTTTCATATTGGCAGTGAAGCAAGCAATTGAATGGGAGGAAGATTCTCCATCCCCACAGGAGCATAAGAAGTATTACCCAAACTTAAGAATGGAGCTTCCAAAATTTCCTCTAATGCCAGAGATTTTTTGTTAAATAAGAAACATTGTACACTTACCTGCTCTGTGCAATGGTTTTGCACAGAGCGGCCCCAACCTCCTTTTCTGGGGTCCCCCGCCACCACTCTTGGCTCCTCCTCTACTCCAAATGCCCCCGCTTGCTATGAGGGTAACTCGTGCAGGCTCGATCCCGAGCTGGGCTATGTGTCTATTGACAAAGCTTGGCTTGCCCCCCCCCCCCCCTCCGCTCTCTGCTCACAGGCTTTGACTGAGAGCAGCAGGAGTCAATGGCTCCCACTGCTGTCAGACAAGCCTGTGGGATGAGTGAGCAGAGAGGAACTGCAGCAGACAGGACAGAGCTGGATTTAGATCAGGCTCAGGTAAGTGCATAAGAGGAGAACTGGGGGAATCCAATACTGGAAGTTTTTTTACCTTAATGGAGAGAATGTATTAAGGTAAAAATAACCTTTTACCTTTGCAACCACTTTAATTTAAAAAAAGAAAAAACTCTGGTAAACATAAATGTATTTTTCTGTGAGTAGGTTTTTAATCACTAAGGAAGAATATTAGATATTAACTCAATTATACATTTGGACAGGCAAGTTCTGTTACTCCTGGAGAGCTGATGTCTGTACTTTGAGATCTGAGAATGCGGAGTTGTCAACCAGTTAGGTCTAAAAGAATCAGTTTTCGCATTACCTACAACAAAGCAGAAGAGACACTGTAAAACTCAATGTTAAAACTGCAAGCAAAAAAGTAATAGCTTGCAATTTTCAGTTGTACTGGTTTCATGCTTATTAGACAGTAAACTGATAGAAAAGTATGAGAGCAGACAGACCTAGGTCAAAACCCTTGCAAAGGTGAAATGTAAAATACAAGGACAGCCAAAGGACAGATTTTAGCCAAGGCATTTTTGATTAGAATTTCTTTGAAACAAGGAAAATCTAACTGTCTTATGCTTATGATTAGATAGTAATAAGTCCCTGAGTGTCTCTTTTCATAAGAACTGTTTACATTGCCCTTATATGAACAGTTTGGATATAAACGTCATTCCCCAATAGTCTTTTTCTAGCAAAGGTTTGAAATGCCTGCTGAGGCAAACAGGCATTTTGAATGAAAAACATTCTAATATATGATCGCCCTGTGCTCTGCATACACAGGGAACTTCTTCAACAGTTAGGCCTCATACACACGGGCGTCTGCAAAAAAATAAGCAAAACGCCGGGCCTGACGTCAGGGAAAAAATCACCGTTTTACTCAGCGTTTTGAATTGACGTCAATGCACGTTTTTTCACGCTAGCTTTCAGCGGCATTTTCTGCCTCTATTCAAAATCAATGGTTCCCTATGGGAGCCCATTGATTTGAATAGAAGCCGCACCACAAGTCGGATCACGATGATCCGACTTGCGGCGTGACTTTTGTGCTAGGGGTCTTAAAGGGGAACCCCCGCAAAAAAATTGCGTGGGGTTCCCCCCAAAGTGCATACCAGGCTCTTCGATCTGGAATGGATTTTAAAAGGAAACCCCACGCCGAAAAAACGGCGTAGGGTTCCCCTCAAAATCCATACCAGACCCTTATCCGAGTGAGCGCCCCCCCCCCTGGACCGTACCAGGCCGCATGCCCTCAACATGGGGAGTATGGGTGCTTTGGGGCAGGGGGGGCACTGCGCCCCCCATCCCAAAGCACCTTCTCCCCATGTTGATGAGGACAAGAGCCTCTTCCTGACAACCCTGGCCGGTGGTTGTCGGAGTCTGCGGGCGGGGGCTTATCGGAATCTGGAAGCCACTTTAAAAAAGGGGCCCCTAGATGCCGGGCCCCCCACCCTATGTAAATGAGTATGGGGTACATCGTACCCCTACCCATTTACCTGGGAAAAAAAGTGTACCAATAAAAAACACTACACAGCTTTTTAAAATATTTTATTAAATCGGCTCCGGCGTCTTCTCCCCTCTCTTCGGCTCTTTTGCAGGGTCTTCGGCTCTTTTGCAGGATCTTCTGAGGGGGTCTTCGGCTCTTTTGCCGCTGTCTCCTCGGCTAGCATCTCCCGCTGCTTCTTCTTCTTCTTCTCTTCTAGAGATGTTGATTCGTCAATATTTTCCACTCGAATGCTGGGTCCGTGCTGCGCGGTTGCCTTATATTGGCATGGGGTGGGGCCACACGATGACGTCATCATCAGCCCCACCCTCATGATGTCACATCCTGGGGCGGGGCTGTGATGTGATAGCCAGCCCCAGGATGTGACATCATGAGGGTGGGGCTGATGATGATGTCATCGTGTGGCCCCTGCCCCATGCCAATATAAGGCAACCGAGCAGCACGGACCCGGCATTCGAGTGGAAGAGAGCGACGAGTCAACATCTCTAGAAGAGAAGAAGAAGAAGAAGCAGCGGGAGAAGCTAGCCGAGGAGACAGCGGCAAAAGAGCAGAAGACCGAAGACCCCGCAAAAGAGCCGAAGACCCCCTCAAAAGACCCCGCAAAAGAGCCGAAGAGAGGGGAGAAGACGCCAGAGCTGATTTAATAAAATATTTTAAAAAGCTGTGTAGTGTTTTTTATTGGTACACTTTTTTCCCTGGTAAATGGGTAGGTGTACGATGTACCCCATACTCATTTACATAGGGTGGGGGGCCCGGCATCTAGGGGCCCCTTTTTTAAAGTGGCTTCCAGATTCCGATAAGCCTCCACCCGCAGACCCTGACAACCACCGGCCAGGGTTGTCGGGAAGAGGCTCTTGTCCTCATCAACATGGGAACAAGGTGTTTTGGGGTAGGGGGCGCAGTGCCTCCCCTGCTCCAAAGCACCCATACTCCCCATCTTGAGAGCATGCGGCCTGGTACGGTCCAGGAGGGGGGGGGCGCTCGCTTGTCCCCACCCCCTTTCCTGGCCTGCTGGTCTGTGTGTTCGGATAAGGGTCTGCTATGGACCTTGAGGGGAACCCTACGCCGTTTTTTCGGCGTGGGGTTTCCTCTTGAAATCCATTCCAGATCGAAGAGCCTGGTTTGCACTTTAGGGGGAACCCCACGCAATTTTTTTTGCGGGGGTTCCCCTTTAAGACCCCTAGCACACAAGTCGCGCCGCAAATCAGATCATTGTGATCCAACTTCTGGTGCGGCTTCTATTCAAATTAATGGGCTCCCATAGGGAACCATTGATTTTGAATAGAACGCCTAACGAGGCTTAACGCTGTGTATACAACGTTAAGCAACGTTATTGAGCGTTTTGCCGGCTCGGCATCAAAAACGCCATGACGCTGCAGCTTCGGAACGCACTGGTCCCGCGTTCTAGCTACAGCTCACTAACGCCGACACCCTCTACTGCCCAAAAACGTCAGCGTTTTTAGAGGGCCATTGAATAACATGGAGAGCTGAAAAAAAATGCCCAAAAACGTGGCGTTAAAAAACGCCCGTGTGTATGAGGGCTTAAAGTAACACCAGCGTGTTTATTTTTTAGCCGGTGCAGATAAAGAGTGAGAAGAGGTGCAATGTGCAGTGAGCCATAGCAACTAATACCATTTTAGTTTACTTATTCCTAAAATAATGATCATTGAAGGACACATTCTAAAGGAAAGCTATTGTAATCTCAACATTGTTGTTTGCTTATGAATCATCAAAATTACATTTAGTTACAACAACAAAGCTGTATACTATTATTATATTATTATTATTATTATTACTTATAATATATTTATCAGTGAAATAATAGTACAATAAAACCTTGGATAGCGAGCATAATTCGTTCCGGAAACTTGCTTGTTATCCAAAGCACTTGTATATCGAAACTAATTTCCCCATAAGAAATAAGGGAAACTCAGATGATTTGTTCCACAACCATTTATTCATGTCTTTCAGTTTACAGTCCATATAAAAAGATTATAGCAATGTGATATGTTGTGTAACCATAAAATGGCCATCCACAAATGGCAGCCTTCACAAGGGGATTATAAGCAAAATCCATCAGGAACTAGAGTATAAAAGAGAAGAGAGGCACTAAGATTGCTAAGTGTAGCAATATGGTTACATTTAATGAAGTTACAACATTAAGCGACTCACATGGTTGAAGATTAAAAGAGGCACATCTAAGTATGCAGACATCTGGGGTAAAGCTGTCCACCATCCTCCGCACCGCCGGCTCTCACTGCTGTCAGTCTGCAATCGTGACTGGGAAGACTACCCTGCAGTAGAGCGATCTGAAAGCGAGGCTTGAAGCGCACATGGAGCACAGCGTGGAAGGGATGACGTCGATAGTGGTGCGGAGGACGGTCTATGTGGACAGCTTGACCCCGGATGCCTGTATACTTAGATGTGTCTGTTTTAATCATCAACCATGCGAGTTGATAAATGTTGTACCTTCATTAAATGTAACCATATTACTACACTTAGAGGCGCCTCTCTTCTCTTTTATACTCAGTTGTGATGTAACGCTACTCTCATATCAAGACTATTTAAAAATGTTGCTTGTCTTGTAAAACACTCTCAAAGTTACTCTCAAACCAAGGTTTTACTGTATATACTGTATGTACACTACTTACATGGGATTTCTACATTCAAGGCTTTCCGTTGGATGTTAGACAATTTTCCTTGGCATACAGGCTGCGTTGACCGCAGGTCAGCTTCCTGATAACTGTCGAAAACATTCAAATATATTGCTATTATTTCCACTCATGAACAGCTGATATACTTGTGAAAGCATAAATAAAAAGAAGATTCACAGCTGAAGAAAAAATATCAGCAAAAGTAGTAAAATGTAACAGCAACATTCACGCAAGACAAACAGTAGCAATAATATAACATACTATATAGCATCTAATATGTAGTATTAGTGTGTTGACATTTCTAAGAATATACCAGAGCACACAAAATGTAAACTGCCAAGGATGAGGGAAAATGCTTGTTTAAACTGTAAAAGTTTACTTTTAAATGAAAAATGGTCACCACCCCACAGGTCCTCCTCCTTGATTCTTAATGTAGAACACCTACATCCTATGTAGATACACTGCCGGGCTTGCCCAGGGGCAACAGGGTGTTAAGTCTGGCACAGAATTTATGTATGCCACTATATCTCTGTACTGTTTGAACTTTGCATATCACCTGTATACACAATGATATTGCTCCAAGATAGAATGGGCACCATTATTTTTCTATCAAAGTGCAGTGCACTTGTTTGAAAGTTGGAGAGTGGAGAAGTGTGGGAAGGCTGCATCAAGCAGAACTGCTTTTTGTTAATGCTAACCAGCCCTGGACAAGCCAGGCACTGTATCTCCATAGAAGATAAGCATTTTATTTTTAGGATCGATAAGGAGGGTCTTGGGGGTGGCAGTTTTTCTAAGAGAATAGCAAACAGCTATTTAAATTTTAAAAAAATAAAAAAAAAAATACAGAGCTGCCATTGCTAACCTCCTTATGGAAATGCTAGCTGACTGGACGATCCATTACCTTTAATACTGGCATGGATCAAGTATGTAAATCCAGAACAAGATTACTTAAACAGTCAGGCAACTAGCATTTTTAGAAGTGACAGTCATGACATATTGGGGTATTATTTACAGGTGTTTAAAAATACAAAAAAAAAACACAAAAAACAAGCCCACCCTGAATTTACACTGGTAAGGTATACATGTACATTGTAAAATATTAACTAATTTGTTGGACAATGGGGAGCATGATTGGTAATGGCAAACTCCAGTGCACAATTACTTATTTAACCAATTTCCAGCTCAGCCAATCAGAGAAAGCCTTGCATTTATTTATAAAATACAAAGCTTCTTCTGAGTGGCTGACAGGTGCTCAGCCCAACTTGATTTTGTTCTGGGAATGTCTGTATGTGGCTGATGCTACATAGTTGCTTACAGTGCTAGCAGGGGGTACATCAGTTAGTACAGAAAATAGTTTGTTTGGGCCAGGAATTCGGCCATTTGAAATGTGCCAGTTTACTGTGGAATATGTCCAATGAGGTGGATGCTTTCTTGTACAATCATAGAAGGCTTTGAATTTTGTGAATGGGCTCACATAATACAAAATGCTCAGGTGGAGGGAAGGGACAGGCAGACTGGCTGCATGGGACTCTGTAGCTGCAGGAGCTGAGACCAGAAGGTCCAGCATCAGAGCTCCGTAAATATAAGTAAATTAAAGGGATAAGTCTATAAGGTGGCTTGCACCTCATTAGACTTAACCCATAGTAATCCGGCACACTTTAGAAAAGTCTGAATTCCAGGAGTTCTGCTTTAAATAAAGAGGAACCAACAGCACCACAAGCAAGTCCTGTTTAATTTTTTTTTGTTGGGAGACTAGGGGCTCAACCCACTAAGCTTTACACTTATCCATATCCTGAGGCAATAGCTTTGTGGATTGAACATGTTGCAAGTATGGTATTTGGTTAAATAGTCATTGGAAATAGGGTTGCAGCTGCTGGTGTCTTCTGTACCTACATCCGTTTCTAATATAACATAGGAAAAAGATGTTTCCCTATACCTAGTATCACTTTTACTACTACTTAACAAAAATTTTTAAAAACCATTGAAGGAAATACATGAAAACAGTTAGTTTGGTACGAATTGAATGTGAAGAAAACACTGCTAACTGTCAGAAACTGATTCAACTGCTGGTGGCACTTCTGTTCTCAGACCTGATGGTTGTAGTTTCAGTGTTCACTAGCGGGTTTCTTCCAGCAGTTTCTAGCAACTAGTTTTCACCTGCTGTTGGCTGCTGGAAGGGTATTTAGCCCCTCCTCTATTATGCCATTGTGATTCAGTGTTTTGCTTCTTAGCCATATTCCTGCTTGCTAATCCTTGCCTTATCCTTTACCTTGTATCCAGTATCACGTATCCTGTTTCCCCATTTTTGCTCCCTTGTTCCCAGTCCTGCCTATGGTCTGTTTATGCCAGCTTCCTTCCATTTGTATATAGTGTATATAGTTGGGTTGTTGGTTCGCTTACACATTCATTTTTCACTTTTGCTTTGCTTATGGTCTGTTGGTGTTGGATTGGTGTTAAGTGTATTAATAAATCTGATTTCAGTCTTCTAAGTGCAGCTACACAGATTTGCAGGAGTAACCCTAATTACACAATTACAATTCGATTTTCTTTAGTGCTGATGTTTGTCTTTACACCAGGCTTGATATATATGAGAGGCAGTATGGCAGAGACAAGCCTGCAGTATTTTAGAGACATGTCTGTAGTCGGTTTTCAAACATCAGAAGCAGGTGCATTTAAAGAACCAGAACACTGACAGAAGATATGGGGTGTGTTGGTGCAATACAGAAATGCCTGAATGAAAACTGAAGTACCATATAGGTAGGTTATGCTCCCTGTATGCTTCTAAATCTCAATTTTCAATTTTAAGTGTAGCATACTTTCAGTCACATAACATTTACATTTGCTAATAATGCAAAATCTGAGCCCTTTAACATTTATTTATTGTTAAAATTCTACTCTTTTGTATGCTTTTCACTATTTACCTACTCAAAGCTGTGTTGTTAATGCAGTCTAGTACTGCCTATCAGTGTAACAGAATTCAAACCTGAAATTGTAATGTGCTCCCATCAATGTTGTGTAACTTGTGTCTGTTGGCATTTGTTTAGGATAGTAATAATGTAGTACCTGTTGTGAAACAATGGATTGTGATCAATACTTTTTAATGTTTCTAAAGTTTTAATTTTCTCTGGATTTCCTGACTTTCCATAGAATTCGGAGCAATGCAGGGCTGTAGAACTTTGCCTCTCGGACATGTTGCCTGAAATGTCAAACATTTGCACCATTTTAATATTTAACATTTACAAATAAATCCTGAAAAAAATATAAAACAAACTGGTCAGGTTTTGTTCAACAATGTCATATACTACTAAAAATGCCAGTAGAATACAGCTTAGCACAGTGCTTCAGCCTACTGCTAATGGCTCATGTGGCATGTAAAGCCTCCAGAATGGAATGGCTTAACCAGGACAAATGTAAGCAGCTTGTTAAATTAACAGCTGAACCATGTGATTAAATACATCTTATAAACACAAACCCAGGAAATGAATAATATTTCATGAAAACAGAATTTAAAATCTACTTAGGCCTTTAAACACAGCTCAGATATGGCATATTATTAGAAAAAAGACAGAGATGATGCTCTAAATTACCGCGCATCTAACCCACTGTGACCTAAAATTTAAAGTGTTACTAAACCCACAACAAAAAAAATCAGTCTGTATATGCAGCATAGCATGCTTGTTATGCTCACTGTGGAACTTAAGGGGTTAATCCTCTGCATTGTGTAAAAAAAAAAGGCTGTTTTATCCTGTATGCATAAATTCTTCCCTCCTGCACTGGCAATCTGAGCAAGTCCATATAATACACAGCAGGGTGGTAAAGCTGCACATGCTCAGTTTGGTCTCTTATGCTGGATAGAACATTTCCTGTTTCAGTTGAACTGTCCAGGTTACAGGATATTGACATCACACGTGTAGGCATGTATAGAGGCTGTAGTGGAAATCTCCTCCTACTTGAACACACAGCTATGGACAAACTGTGCAGGTTATTAGGAAACCATGATATACAGATCATCCCAAAAGGTATATAGTGGCAGTATTTCAATGTAAAAAGAAGATTTATAAGCTGTGGGCACTGTGGGGGGGGGGTAACTATTTTCATATTAATGAGTTTAGAAACACTTTCATTTCAATATAATTCTCAATTTCACAAAGATTTGAGTAATTATACTTTTATCAATGGGGGGGGGGTGTCACGGGTGTCGAATATTTAGAAGAAAAATGTAACTTTATGACGGTGATATATGGAAAACCCTACTAGACATATAGTACCAAAGGATTATTGGACGTGTCAAACAGGTATCGACACACAAGTTCATCCTCCTCTAAAGGTGATGTCGGAGATATGTACGGATGTGCACACTACAGTTATAGGACATTGGACCTGTCAAGTTGACTTTGTCCTTTACAAGATAGGTCGTATTCTCTGGTTTGACTCGTACACGTCGAAATGGTGGGACGACACATAATATACCTGAACGAGTCTAACG
>BLSH010490787.1:1140666-1158036 GCA_018402905.1 Glandirana rugosa | reverse complement strand
GCTCTCCTCCCCCTGTATTCTCTGCCTCTCCCCTGTGCTCTCTGCCCCCATGCTCTTCGCCTCCCCACCGCACTCTCCGCCTCCCCCAAGTGCTCTCCAATCCCCTGTGCTCTCTGCCCCAATCCGTGTTCTCCAGCTTCCTCCCTGTGCTTTCCGGCCCCCCCATGCTCTTTCCCAGCCCCCCTCGTCCCCCGCACCTCTGCCGGGTTTGCCCCTCCCCTCTCCCGGGGATTTGCCAGGAAGGAGAGTGTGGAAGGGGCTGGTTAACATGTCATGGGCTGCTCAGACCAAAATGCCTGGGCCTATTGTTTTGTCCCAGTCTGGGCCTGGTAGCTACCTTGAGCGATGGAAAGTCCTGGGAAATTGGAGAAGGCAGATGACTTTTGTGACAGCAATCAAAATTCGCACATTACACCAGCTGCCTATACAGTATCTATGCATCTGCTGATAATTTGACACAACAGTCAAATAGACCAGGGGTCTTCAAACTTTCTAAACAAAAGGCCAGTTTACAGTCCTTCAGACTTTAGGAGGGCCAGACTAGGGCCGGTGGGAGAAGAAAATGTCCTGGCATCCAGTGGGAGTAAACGATGCCCTATCTTTTGTGACAGTGGGAGGACTCCCCATCATTGATGTGAGTGGAAGGAATAGTTTCTAAATGTTGGAGTCAGTTGGAGGAATAGTGCCCCATTGTTGGTGTCAGTGCGAGGAATTTTGCCCTTTTGTTGGTGCAAGTGGGAGGAAAAGTGGCATGTTGTTGGTATCAATGGAAAGAATTATGCCCCCTCAATGGTGTCAATGGAAGGAATTGTGCTACATCATTTATATCAGTGGTAGGAACTGGCCCTTTTGATGGTGTCATTTGGAGGAATAGTGCCCTATTGTTAATGTCAGTGACAGGAATTATGCCCCATTGTTAGTGTCTTTGGGTCGAATAGTGCCCCAAGGGCAGGATAAAGGCAGGCAAAGGGCCGCATCCGGCCCAGGCTGCAGTTTGGAGACCACTGAAATAAACTGTTCACTCTGCAAGGTACGTAGAACTATGCAAGGAAATTTTCACCAGAACTTAGTTAATGCGGTGAATCTCTGCTGACTTCTATCATTCAATTATCTGCAAGCAAAAATACAGTTTCTTTATTTTCCCTCTACGTAAATGACTAAGTTCGAACAAATTCACTTGCACACTGTAACTTCCCTTTTAAAGTAAACTGCCTATTTGCCTTTAGTAAAATAAACCCCAAAGTAACATCTCTCTCTCTAAACATTTTTTATATACCTAATTCTATATCGTAAGGTATGTGATATATTTGCTTTAGATACAAGTCTTTCAATTATTTGTTAGTAAAATACACAGAAAGTCAAAATAAATCAGCTTACATTGCTAAATACATATTAGTATTTACCTTAGGCATGGTAATAAGCTTGTTGGCTCCTCCTCTTGGAAGTCTAAATGTATTTCATTGAAGCTGTTTTTCATGTTTGTAGCATCTTCAGGTCCCTGAACAGAAATTAAAAATAAAGCATTTGAAGGTTATTTTTCTTCTTAGGAGATTTTGGGCACTGTGTAGCGACACTCCATAAAATTTAGGGGGTTTATTTACTAAAGGCAAATCCACTTTGCTCCACAAGTGCACTGCTAGTGCTCCACAAGTACACTTGGAAATGCAGTCGCTGTAGATCCGAGGCGGACATGCAAGGAAAATAAAAAACAGCATTTTTGCTTGTACATGATTAGATAATAAAATCAGCAGAGCTTCCCCTCATTTCAGATCTTCACAGATCTACAGCAACTGCACTTCCAAGTGCACTTGTGGAGCACTAGCAGTGCACTGTGCATTTGTGGAGTACTTGCAGTGCACTTGTGGAGCAAAGTGGATTTGCCTTTAGTAAATCAACCCCTGGGTGTCATTTCAAGCAGTTATTACCAGCTAGGCAAAATGTAATACAATAGATACCATTTATATTTTTGTCTTTGATTTTTTCGTCTCTACATTATTAGAATGTATAATATTTCTCTATAAATTGTAACACCTAATATACAACATTATCTTTACGCAGTGAGCCTTGTGAAAACCTAGTAATGCTCAAGTACAGGCTTACATCTTAATTCCAAATGAACTACCAGAATGTGGGCTACTTGTGATGTAATTACAAACACATAGACACCCTGCATCAGGATTGGTGCTTCAAGAATAGCTCACCAAAAAAAAAAGAAAGTAGGCAATTAGCAACCACCAGCTTTTATAATTTAGCATTTATACTACTAGTAGTGGCCTTACCAGTGCTTTTCTTACCTCTGCATTTGGTGATACAGATGCTTGATGTGGCTTGATTGAAGGTAGAGATTCAGTAAGGCTCCCATCATTTTTATTTATTTGTTCTTGGATATCTTCTAACAGCATGCCCAGTCTATAAATCTGTCCCTCCACTTCTCTGAAATAAATAGTTGTTTATGTACAGTATGTCCACTTCAGTTCCAGGCCTTTTCTGGTACTTTTTGTTTACAGGCAAAAATCTGTGTTTTTTGCTAAAAAATTGCTTATAATACCCAAACATTATATTTTTTTTTAGCAGAGACCATAGAGAATAAAATGTTGATCTTTGCAATTTGTTAGGTCACATAGTATTTGTGCAGCCGTTTTTCAAACACAATTTGTTTGGAAAAATACACTTTAATGAACTGTAATGCAAAAAAACACAATATACAGTATAACCCAATTTTTAAAGTAAAATATAAAAGATGATGTTACGCCAAGTAAATAGATACCTAACATGTCATGCTTAAAAAATGCGCACGCTCGTGGAATGGCGTCAAATTACAAAAATAAAAAATCTCCATAGGCAACACATCAAAAATTTTTACAGCTTACCTGGCAGAGTTACACAGGAGGTCTAGGCTAGAATTATTGCTCTCGCTCTAACATTTGCGGTGATACCTCACGTGTGGTGCAAACACGGTTTGCGTGCATGACTTACATATGCATTTGCTTCTGCGTGCGAGCATGGAAGGATGGAGGCACTTTAAAAAAAAATGTCTTAGTTATTTTATTTTTTATTTTTACACTATCCCTTTAATTTTTTTATCACTTTTATTCCTATTACAAGGAATGTAAACATCCCTTGTAATAGAAAAAAGGTATGGTAGGTCCTCTTTATGGAGAGATCTGGGGTCTATAAGACCTCAAATCTTTCTTCTACCTTTGAAAGCAAAAGATCAAAAAAAGTTTTGATACTTTGCTAGTTTATTTCTGCCCTAGACGACGTTGCTCTGGTCCTCCTAGAATAGATCATAGAGGTGATCAGAGATGATCTGGACTCTGTTCACCTCTGTGACCAGCCACACAAACTGTCAGATCGTTTCATGGGCTCACCAGTAAGGACGATAAGCCTGAGAAACACCGGAAGGTGGCAGAAGGGGGGTGGGAGCACCCCTCCTGCTGCTTCTGAAAGCAATCCAGCAGCTAATTAGCTACTTGGACCACTTTCATAAGAAAGAGAATTGCCTGTTGAAAAAAAAAATCCAGGGCTATGGCTGATAGCTTCAGCCATAATCCCATCAAACCATTGCAAGCCGCAACGTATATATACAACAATCAGACAACAATCAGACAAACTGTGGCATGCTTCTCTGCAATGTATTTTCTTTCTTTCTAAACTTTTAATGCAAAATTGCTACTTGTCTTTTGGTGATGTAGTACTGATAACAATGTTAACAGAAGGCTATGTAATTGGGGTACTTGGGAAAGGTCATGTTTAGATATCATAATGCCCTAGTCCAACCTGAATGATGAGTCCTTTTCTTCAAGTCCTGACCCTTCTGTACTTATTATAGTAAAAAATGCTGCTAGAAAGCTCTTGAAAACAAATAGGTTGTGCTTTATATTTCAAAATATATTTTAACTTACAGGGGCAATAAACAGTGAATATAGAAATGGTATTACGTTTCTTGACATATAAAGAGCCTTCTGACACCTTACTTGATCCCCTGCACCTGCTACCCCTAGAGTACTCTTGATGTATTTAGACACACATGTCCAGAGGTGATCATAAGACCGCTTTCACACCAGAGCGCCACTAAAACAGTGCTAAAGCGGCGGTCCTTTTTGTGCCGTTTTTCGGGCGCTAGCGGGCTGTTTTTTAAGATCAAGTGACAACGTCATGCTGCGCTTCCGAATCGCTTTTCAGGCTCTTTGGAAGCGCTGCCAATTCATTGCAATGGGCAGGGGCGTTTTGGGAGTGCTATTTACAGCGCTCCCAACCCACCCCAAAGATGCTGCTTGCAGGACTTTTTGTAACGTCCTGCAAGCACACCGCCCCAGTGTGAAAAGACCCATTGCAAAGAATGAGAGAAGCTATTTCTAGCGCTAAAATGTTGAAAACCACCTCAGTGCGAAAGGGGTCTTAGAGGGAAATAATATTAGGAAAGAGGTTTAACAATTTGTTCATTTTGAGTCTTGGTACTGCTCCATCGAACCTTGTTACCTCAGGCAATGGCCCACAAGTGACAGTGTACTTTTTCTTTTTTACTATATTTGCGTTCATTACTAAAAATGCACTTTGACTACCTGGTCACACAGAAGGTGGCTGAATGAGCATCATTCAAACCAGACATGGGGTCGCAACCAGGTTCAGGGGAGGTCACAAAAGGCAGAGCTGGATCAAGGAAAAGTAGGGTTTTTTTTAACATTTTTAACACATTGGGGACAAGTAAATTAAGGGTTGGATAAAGTGAGTCAGTTCAGTTCAGGGTCAGATTGAAGATGCTAGGTTGAGGTTAAAGCAGTTCTAAAGGCAGAAGTTTTTAATGTTAAGGTATTTTATGCCTTAAGATAAAAAACATTCTGTGTACAGCAGCCCCCCTAATACTTACCTAAGCCCCATGCCGATCCAGCAATTTTGCACGAGAGACTCGTCTGTCAGGGGCTCTCCTTTCTGATTGGCTGAGACACAGCAGCAGGCACTATTGATGCATGTTGCTGTCAATCAAAGTCAGTGAGCCAATGAGGAGAAAGATGGTGAATGGTAAATCAGATTTTTGGTCTTTTTTCATTTATTTCATGTAATAAATGTGTGTCAAAAAACCCTTAACCACTTCTCTTTAGGTGGACGTCTATTGACGTCCTGCCTTTGAGAAGTGATATCTGAATGGTACCTGCAGCTACAGGCACCATTCAGATATTGTTTTTTTCTGCAGGCGATTCTGTGTAAGATAAAAGTGGTCTTAGAGGCGGATTCACCGCAAGATCACTTTTATCAGCGGCGGGAGTGCTGCCCCCCCCTCCCGCCACTTTCCCGTCATTTCCGCCACTTCCCAGACCCACCGGCGGAGATGATCAGATCCGCCCCCCCCCCAGTGTCCGCTCACTCGGCTCCATAACACGGCAGGGCAGAAATGATGTCAACGTCGCTTCCGTCCAACGGTCTTAAAGGGCCCATTTTTTTTTTTGGGCTGTCATTTTTTTTCAAATTTTTTTTTTTTGCATTTTAGTGTAAATATGAGATGTGAGATCTTTTTGACCCCAGATCTCATATTTAAGAGGACCTGTCGTGCTTTTTTCTATTACAAGGAATGTTTACAAAAAAGAATGTTTTAAAAAGAACAGTGTAAAAATAAAAAGTAAAAAGCAAAATAAATAATTAAAAAAAAGAAAATTTAAATCGCTCCGTCCCGCCGAGCTCAGGCGCAGAAACGACCGCATACGTAAGTCCCGCCCACATATGAAAATGGTGTTCAAACCACACACGTGAGGTATCGCCGCGATCGTTAGAGCGAGAGCAATAATTCTATGACTAGACCTCCTCTGTAATGCAAAACTGCTAACATGTAGAATTTTTTTAAACGTCGCCGATGGAGATTTTTAAGTTGCAAAGTTTGTCGCCATTCCGCGAGCGGACGCAATTTTGAAGCATGACATGTTGGGTATCATTTTACTCCGCGTAACATTATCTTTCACAATATGGAAAAAAATTGACCTAACTTTACTGTTTTCTTATTTTTTTAACTAAAAAAAATGAATTTATTCAAAAAAATGCATGCTTGGAAGACCGCTGCGCAAATACGGTGTGACAAAGTTTTGCAATGACCGCCATGTTACTCTCTGGGGTGCTAGAAAAAAATATATATAATGTTTGGGGGTTCTAAGTAGCAAAAAAACAGTTTTTAACTCGTAACACCGAACCCAAAAAGCAGGCTCGGTATGGAAGTGGTTAAATAATACATTTAAGTGCACAGGTGATGAAATTTGGCCCATGCAATTTCTCATACCACAAATTTATTCTACTCACAAATAGAGTTGAGCGAACTTCTGGAAGTTAGGGTTCTGCTGATTCTGCCGAACTTCGGGACAAAGTCCGGGTTCGGGTCCGGACAGAACCCAAACTTTGACCCGAACCCCGAACCCCATTGAAATCAATGGGGATCCGAACTTTTAGGCACAAAAATGGCTGTAAGAAAGTCCAGGAAAGTCCTAGAGGTCTGCAAAAGGAAGGAAAATGGGGGTAAGGGTCGGACAAGTGCCCTACAAAGAAATGGGGATAGGGAAATAACTTTAAATAATTAAAAAAAAAAAAAATAACATAAAAAAATCAAAAATGGAGGTGGATGTGGACTATCTTAAAACTGTGTGAGAAAAGTATAAATTAACGGGGAGAAGCCATATCACTGTTCTATAAACAGTGATATGGCTTCTCCCAGCTAATTTATACTTTTATCACACAGTTTTAAGATGATTGTACATTCTACAATCATCTTAAAATTCTGTGAGAAAAGTATACATTAGCCAGGAGAAGCCATATCCCTGTTCTTAGAACATCTGCAAACTGTGTGTGAAAACTATCAATTAGCGGGGAGAAGCCAGATCACTGTTCTAACAGTGATATGGCTTTTCCCGGCTAATTTATACTTTTATCACACAGTTTTAAGATGATTGTACATTCTACAATCATCTAAGAACAGTGATATGAGATATCACTGATCTTAGAACAGTGATCTGGCTTCTCCCCGCTAATTGATAGTTTTCACACACAGTTAGAAGATAATTGTAGAACAGTGATATCATATCACTGTTCTACAATTATCTTCCAACTGTGTGTGAACTAATCAATTAGCGGGAAGAAGCCAGATCACTGTTCTAAGAGTTCGGGTTCGCTCAACACTACTCACAAATAGTCCAGCCATGCCAATTCTCAGAAGTAAAAAATACAGTGTACTGAAAACAGAACTATACTACATCTGAGCATCACAAACCAAAACCAAAAATGATAATAAATTAAAGTGATATTAAAGGCAGTTATATTCTTTTTTAACCACTTGCAGACCGCCAAACGCAGGTTGACGGCGACAAGGCGGTTCGAAAAAGCAAACCGGCTGAACAGGCACACACACATATTCTGATTGGCTGCCCCTGAGCCATCAGAGCCAATAACTCTCTACTAGGACCCCTAGGTCCTTTTCCATCCTAGATTCCCTCAGTGGCTCTCCCCCTAGTGAGTAGTTTGCGTTCATATTCTTGGTACCCAAATGCATTATTTTACATTTCTCTACATTAAACCTCATTTGCCACTTATCTGCCCACCCCATTCATTTTTTCAGATCGTCAAGGTTTCCACATCCTGTGGAGAAATGATTGCCCTGCTTAGCTTGGTATCATCAACAAATATTGAGATTGAGCTATTAACCCCATCCTCCAGATCATTTATGAATATATTGAAAAGGATTGGTCCCAGGACAGATCCCTGGGGAACCCCACTTTCCACACCAGACCATTCAGAGTACTCCCCATTTATGCCCACCCTCTGGACTCTCCCCTGTAACCAGTTTTTAATCCATGTACTCACCCTTTGATCCATGCCGACAGAACTTAGTTTGTACATTAAGCGTTTATGGGGAACTGTATCAAAAGCTTTTGCAAAATCTAGATACACCACGTCTACGGGCCTTCCTTTATCTAGAGGGCAGCTCACCTCCTCATAGAAGGTTAATAGATTGGTTTGGCATGAGCAATTCTTCATGAAATTGTGCTGATTACCGCTAATGATACAGTTTTCATTAGCATAATATTGTATATAATCCCTTCACTCCAAGAGCTTGCATATTATTGATGTTAAGTTAACTGGCCTGTAGTTTCCAGGGATATATCTTGGTCCTTTTTTATATATTGGTGCTACATTGGCCTTTCTCCAATCAGCTGGTACCACACCAGTCAGTAGACTGCTCTTAAAAATTAGGTACAATGGTCTGGCAATTTCTTGACTGAGTTCTTTAAGCAGGGCCAGATTAAGAGCATCATGGGCCTGGTGCTGAGGATTTTAGTGGGCCTTTTTTTGGAAATAAATAAATAAAATGAAAACACAAACAATTTTAGTTAAAATAAATAAATTATTAAAACAAATTAAATTAAATAGAGATGGGGTAAGGGTGGATGAGAGAGAGGGGGTGAGAGAGAGAGTGCCTCTTTGTAGCTTAAGTAAAGTAATAATATGGCTCTTGTAGCATGCTATGGCAAACTGTGGGTGGGTCCACAATGGGGTAAAAGTGGGAGGGGCTTAAAGGGCATAGTTAAACAAAACAAAAACCTTCTTGTACTCATAAAATATACTAAAATTGCCATCCTGCAAGCCCGAGTCTCAGAGACATATAAAAACCTCAGCACAATCATTATTTTAAAAATGAAACACTGCCATTACTTATGATTTTATGTACACTGAAAACAGAGCTAACACTCCAAACTGCAATCCGTTCTCCGTTACCTCTGGACATCCCCGTTCTCCCATCTGATCACCTTTGCAGTACAGACTGATGGCAGGCTTAGTGACAGTGGAAGGCAGGGCATGTTTACATCTCCATTGTTGGCAGCATTCAGCAGTGGTGATGATAAACCTATGAATATGCCCCACAATTTACATATCAATGCCGCCTCCCAGTGCTGGGACAAGGCCATCCAGTGCCCAAGGCAAAGATACCAAGCTGCACCCCCCTCCCTCCCCCACACACACACACACCATAGGTAAACGAGAAGGGTTGGCAAGTGGGTGTTGGGGTGGGTAAGGTGGGGTATTTGAGGTGGAAGTAGGTGCTGTGACCTGGAGGGTGAGAGATGCATGGCACAAAGGCAGTGTAATGAAACGGGGTGGGGGGGAGATGTATAGGAAGAAAGTTCTGGAAGAGGTAAAAGATGGATAGACTGGAGGTAGCATAAGGAGGAGGAGAGGTTTGCATTCAGAGGTGCTGTGATCTGTAAAGTAAAGTAGTTGGTAGAGAGGCACAATGACTAGAGAAAGGTGGGTGGGAGATGCTGTAACTGTGTAGAGAAGGTGAGTTGGTATGGGGTGGTTTATTTTGGCAGAGAGTCACTGTGACTAGGAGAGGGGGTGGACTGTAATGAAAATGGGGTTGGAGGGAGGTGTTGTGAATATGGGACCTTGTCAATGTTACCACTAGCTTCCTCCAGAGGTATATTTTACAACGTAACCACTAGTTCCTCCACAGGTATATTTTACAATGTTACCAGTAGCTTCCTTTAGAGCAGTGGTTCTCAACTCCGGTCCTTGGGACCCACCAGCAGGCCAGATTTTAAGTATTACCTTGGGGAGATACAGACTAGAACACTGCAATCACTGAGCAGCAAATGATATCACCTGTGATGTATTTCAGTTATCCTGCAAACCTGGCCTGTTGGGGGGTCCCGAGGACCGGAGTTGAGAACCACTGCTTTAGAGGTATATTTTGCTCAGCAGACTCCTGACTCAAGGAGCTCCTCCTCCAGATCCAGGGCTGCTGATCCCACTTTTCACAGAGAATTCCAGCAAATACAGCTTGCTATTGTCCCATCTGCTGTGATATCACTACCTGCACTGTGGCTAAAGTGCAGGTAAGGTTTCAGTGGGTGGGTATAGCGGTTTCATTTGTGGAGAGCCAGTGACAATGTGCTGCCAGCTGCCTAAACTGATATCACAAATGCTGTCAGCACACCTTTGTCAGGGAGCTTGCTATCAGTAGACGCCATCAACAAAATGTTTTTGGGCGCATTGTTCTCCTTCTACAATTTAGCAGCATAATGCAGAGACCGATATTGCAGCAGGCAGCCTGCAGTAGTCATGGGACCCCATACAGAATGACAGGACCCCCTCAGCTCATTGCCCTGTGGCTTCCCTCTTCTTTGGTTAGCTATTGTATATATAGCTATGGTTGGGGGGGAGGGTTTTGTTAAAGCCAGCCATACATGGATCAAAATTTGGCCAATTCAGCAGATACTGGGCGAATTTCAATTCATATACACTGTACAAGCTAACTTGCTGTACACAAATTGATCTATCAATCGTCTTGTGTGCAACCAGCCTGTCTGGTTTTTCCCAAATGACCAGTGCCGTCAGCTATAGCCGGCAGCACTAATCATTGTATTCTGATGGCATGGGAGGCTCCCCGCCAGCAGAATATAAAAGCACATCAGGGGTGATTGTGTGGATGGGGGAATCATGTCTTTTTTATTTCATTCAACACACTGGTTGAATGAAAAAAAAAAAAAGAGTAATGCCTGGCCTGCCTTACACACACTATAAAGATAATCAATTCATTGGGAAGGGGGAAGGAGGAACTTTGTCTTTGACACAGCTGCACACCAGTGGGCATGTGTTATGGCCCATTTGATTGCGTGCCCTTTGTTGTGTGCAATTGGTAAAATGCTTTGCTTTCCTTTTTTTGAATCTAGTCAAAATTAATGAAAGACAATTCATTGAATTGTATGTGCTGGTGTGACATGCTGCATTTTTACACAACACACCCCAGCTCATGCATTGTGTGAACGCAACACATACAGAGTAATGGTTTTCTCTCTGTACTTATGGTGAGTCTGCATCCTTCTTCCTGAAGGTAAAAAAAAAATATGTACAAAGCTTTCTGATATAGTAAGGGAGAAATGCACTTAATATTTGATGGAAGATGTTCAGATGACATGATTTTTTTTTTCATATATCTTTTCTATGGTAAGTATTTACCATGAGAAGTAGACTGGGCACTGCACCCTCTCCAATCACTCGTGGGGCTCCGCTTTGTTTGTGGCGGCCATTCTCTCCCACATGCACTGCCGAGATACAGGGGGCGGGGCTAGTGTAATTGACAGATGGTACTCTCTGCCAGTCTGAGTGTGTGGATCCTTCCTCATCTCCCTCCACCAGCATTAAGACAAGCGTGAGTGCCCAGCAAGTGAGACTGTCACTGTAGGGAGGGAGTTAGGATATGGGTTTTTTGTGCTGTGCTGTGTTGTGCTACACTACACTGTGTGGAACTCAGCTGCCCGCGATTTACATAATAATAGCGCTTGCCGGCCGCCGCGATTTACATAACAATAGCGCCTGCTGCCTGCAATTTTCATAACAATAGCGCCTGCTGGCCACCCGCAATTTACATAGCAATGGTGTACACACACAGAGCTAAACAGCATTTAGTGGGGACCTTAAGGACCCTCAGGTGCAAGCCATCAGGTTCCAGTGACTTATTAACGTTAATTTTTTCAAGTCTATTCCTAATTTTATCCTCAGTTAACCATGAGGGTGCTTCGAGTGATGTGTCGTGAGGGCCAACATTGTAGTTTTGGATACTTGGGCCCCCTGTTTCTTTTGTGAATACTGAGGAGAAAAATAAGTTTAACACCTTTGCCATCTCTCCATCCTTTGTAACCAGATTCCCTTCATCATTCTTTATGGGGCTGATAGAGACCCCCCAGTCTTGTGTTTTTTGTAGGCCTTCTCTTTTGCTTTTATATGTGCTTTTACGTTGGAGTTAGGCCACCCTGGTTTTCTATTAGCTCTTTTAAATGTATTTCCCATTGGGATACACTGGCTAATACCGTTATTTAGTATATTCTTGAAGCACTCCCATTTTTCATTGTTCCTAGAATTTTATCCCAACTAACATTTTCCAACAAGGAGCGTAGTTTATGGAAGTTGGCTCTATTAAAATTCAGTGTCTTTGTATTCCCCTTATGTTTTCAGTGATTTAAACAGAAACTAATTGACCTGTGATCGCTATTTCCTAGATTGCCCCTTACTTCCACATCTGTAATCAGGTCTAGGTTGTTAGTAATCAAAAGGTCTAAGAATGCTTTTTTTTTGTTGGCACATTTACCATCTGACCCATGAAATCGTCCTGCAGGACATATAGCAAATGGCGAGCCTTAGCTGAGTGTGCAGTACCTTCCTCCCAGTCTATATCTGGATAATTAAAATCCCCCCATTATAATGACACTTCTCATCTTTGCTGGGATTCCAAACTGTGATAGGAGGTCCACCCCCCCCTCTTCCCTCTGGTTAGGGGGCCTATAGCATATTCCTAGTATTACTTTCATCTTGGTATCTTCCCTTTGTAGCTCTACCCATAAGGATTCAACCTCCTCCCTTGATCCAGTACTAATGTCACCCCTCACATTTACATGTACGTAATTTTTTTATATTCAGGCATACCCCTCCCCCTTTTTTGCCCTCTCTATCCCTGCGATATAAAGGAATACCTCTGAATGGTAACCAGCCAATCACGAGAGCTGTTAAACCAAGTCTCTGAAAT
Source organism: Glandirana rugosa (assembly GCA_018402905.1). Classification (NCBI taxonomy): domain Eukaryota; kingdom Metazoa; phylum Chordata; class Amphibia; order Anura; family Ranidae; genus Glandirana; species Glandirana rugosa. The sequence goes on along the minus strand of BLSH010490787.1, from coordinate 1,145,480 downwards.
TCCAACAAAATCAAACTCCTCTTCGTACAGTAGCAGCTGTAGTTCTCCCATCTTGTCCGCTAGACTCCTGGCATTAGTGAACAAGCCACATAGTTTTGTCCAGATGCCTACTGATTTCTTGTTGGGTACTCCTCAGGTTGCATATAGGACTTGTTACTTACCTCGGGTTTAGGTTCTTCATTTGGCCAACCCTGCTGCCCCCAATACTTCCCTCTGAACTATGTTCCACTCTCGCTTTTTCTAAGTCTGGACCCTCCCCCCGTTGCCTAGTTTAAAAGCCCCTCTAGCTTGTCGGCCATCCTCATTCCCAGCCGGTGTGCACCTTCCCCATTTAGGTGCAGTCCGTCCCTTGAAGTATTAAAGCGGAAGTAAATTCATAGATTTACCAGTTTCAAAAAACAGTTACATTTCTGGCATATTCTTGGAATGTAACTGTCACATTTGATGTGCCCCCAACCAAACTGTCAAACCATCCAATTGCTATAGTCATAACTGATCACATGTGCAGCATCATGGCAGGTTAACATTAAACAGAGGCCAATATGGCAGCTTCCTTGGCTGAAAACGATAGGGGGGTTTACTTCCACTTGCACAAGTGTCTGTTTTTAAAAACACTAAATATCTGGTTGGTGAATCTATACCAACATTAAATTAACCAAATCACGGTGGCTTTATATTAAGCACAATATAACGCAGCCCCCTGCTGCCCTAATCTACCACTGCTGTACCCCAAATTCTAATGCAAATACCGATTTTCTGAACATCTGTGTCTGACAAGGACCCCTCCTCATGTGATAGTGTTTGGGCCTGGCAGTTGGCTACTTTGGTACGGTGCACTGTTTTGTGAATGGCTTATGGGAATATGCCTGGAAGTATTGGGATTTTGACACGGCTCTGGTAGAAAATTAGGGCAAAAGGGGAATGTGGTAAAGGTCAGAGCAGATGCCTGCTATACAGCCTGTGTATGTTTTGATTCATTTTATATCAATGCAGGTTTGCCTTAATGAAGGCTAACAATACACTGTCAAGGAAACTTTATATAACAATTAAGTATTGCTCGTACCTTTCTAAATCAAACTCGCCCACTGTTTGGCATCCCGTCCTGTATGTTTGTAGCTCCAAGCTGCGATGCTTATCCTTTGATGACAAGTAATTCAATTCCAAACTCTCCAAGCAGGATCTCAAATTCTGGAAAACCTACAGTTTAAAAAGATGGACTATACATGACATCGGTAGCAAACAAGAACTACTTTAATATTGATGATCCCCCAGAAATCAAGTGAGCTTATAACTTCCAGTAGTGTGCTGACAAGACAGTGCCTCTGCTGTACTGAAATCCTTCCTAAAGCATTTCATCATCCCTTCCTAGGTTACCTTTGTAATCTACAGAACACCTCCCAATTTGTTATGGCGATGAGGAAAGGGTGGTTCTGTAGTCCTAACACACTTCCTGTCTTAGAGCCCTTTCACACTGGGGCGGGCAGGGCGTCAGCAGTAAAGCGCCGCTAGTTTTAGCGGCGCTTTACCGCTTGGGAAACCGCTATTCGGGCGGCAGCTGGTTGCTTTTAACACCGCCCCAGCGTGAAAGCACTCAGGCTTTCACACTGGGGTGGATTGGGGGGAGTTTTTCAGGTGCTTTACAAGTGCTATTTTTAGCGCTAAAGCATCTGAAAAACGTCCCAGTGTGAAAGGGGTCTTAGGCTGTCAACATTGCACCTCCATAGATACAGTACAGTACAGTACAGTACAGTGAGTAAGTGTGTTAATTGCAGGGTCATCAGGTGAAAATAAAGTACAAAAGAACAAAAGAGTGAGAAAAGAAAACTAATGTAGCCACCACAAGGATTGTTAAACTGCAACATATTGTATATTTGTTCTTGGATTTAGATACACTTTAAACATGCCCAAAGCATCTTAAACTACTGAAAGCAGGGTTTCTCAACCGTGGGTCCCCAAGGGTTCCGCCGCAATTCACCATTGTCGCGGATGTACAGTATATTTTCCCAATGGCAGTTTCCATGTGCACTGACTGACAGTAAGTACTGTCAGGGTGCATTAACACCCAATGCCTCTCCTATAGTCCCGGCTCCTGTGACATCATTGCATAGGGCATTGCAGAACTAGAGGAGGGTGTGCAGCATTGGAGAAACTTCCTGCCTCCCTCATCAGTAGCTGTTGATTCCGTAGGAGAAAATGTTGTAGCAAGGTGAGCGCATTCGTTAAATAGTGTACTGTAGGTGTATCTGCACCAGGAAGCATACTTAATTGTACTGCACTGTTCCTCTAACACACAGCATGTATATAGCAAAAATTACACCCCAAAATACATTCTGCTACTCCTCCTGAGTATGGAGATACCACATGTGTGAGACTTTTCCACAGCCTGGCCACATACAGAGGCCCAACATGCAGGAAGCATCATCAGGTGTTCTAGGGGCATACATTTCAAATCTAATTTGACTACCTATTACACTTTTGAGAGGCACTGTAGTGGCACTGGTGGGCACTGTAGTAGCACTGATGGGCAGTGTAGTGGCATGGATGAGAACTGATGTGACATGGATGAGGCATAAATTAGCCATGAATGGGGATGAATGAGCCGTGGATGGGGATGGATGAGTTCTGGATGGGGATGGATGAGTATGAATGGGAATGGATGAACATGGATGGGGATGGATGAGCATGGGTGAGGAATGGCTGAGTATAGATGGAGATGGCTGAGTATAGATGGAGATGGCTGAGTATAGATGGGGATGGCTGAGCATGGATAGGGATGGCTGTGCATGGATGGGAATGGCTGAGTATGGATGAGGATGACTGATTATTGATAGGGATGGCTGAGTATGGATGAGGATGGCTGAGTATGGATGGGATGGCTGAGCATGGTTAGGGTGAGTGCAGGAACTGGCACAGAGCAGCGCTGTGGGCACTACAGATCCAGCCCACAGCGCTGCTGCACCCTTCGCCTCTTACACTGTACCGATCGGTATGGAGAGGGGAGAGATAAGCCGGGCAATTGTCGGCTTGTTTACATCTGATTGTTCCGTCATTTGATGGAGCAATCACGTGGTCAAGGGCTGCTGTCATTGGCCCTTCACCATGATCCGTGATGGAGGACCCGACGGTCACAGATATTCCCTGGTGTGCGCCCCAGGGGGCAAGCGGGAGCACGATTCTGGGAGGACGTTATAGTACGCCCTCCCAGAATAATGCGACTGCCCTGCAGACATTTTTCAGCTATGGGTGGTCAGCATGTGGTTAATAATACTTTAAAGGATAACTTTATCTAATGTACAGTTATCCTTTTGGCCTGGCCCTTAAAGGATACGTTCACCTTTTGTAAAATAAAATAAATGAATAAACATACATCTTTTTGCAAGTATATAAAATGTGCATTTATTATTTTTTACATTGCAGCCATTTAAAGCATTGCATCAGCAGATCATGGGCAGGGCCTCAAAAATGAGCAAGCAGTTACTGAATAGCAGAAAGAATCAATGAACTAAGAGGAAACTCAACAGCGCCCTCACAGCTCACTGGGAACTACAAGTCCTTGGCCACAGAGCCAATGGTACTTGTAGTCTAAATTCATTCACAGGAAACTGTTTTTATATTGTGACAGTATGGAGAGAGGATCCCCTGCCCACTGTCACAAAGCAGGGAGTGCTGGCGACAGGAAGTGGGTCACCGGGAGCATGTTGCACCCTAAATATACAGGTGTTACATGTAAAATGTTCCTAAAGGTGAACTTATAATCAAATATAAGGATGTGAGAAGTGTGACATACAGTACTTTTCTCTAGGCAGAGAACACCTTAGAAGTGAAAAAAAACTGAGGAAACAGAACCACATAGGCCCCTTTCACACTGGGGCCGCCCGATCATCAACGGTAAACCACCGCTAATTTAGCGGCGATCTACCGCTGTAATAGCAGCTCTATGGCGCCGCTATTCGGACAGCAGCACGGCGCTTTTAACCCCCCCACTTCAGGAGCGCTGCCCATTCAATCCAATGGCAGGGGCGGTGGAGGAGCGGTATATACACTACTCCCCACATTCCAGAAAAATGATGCTTGCAGGAGTTTCATTTTACTCCCGCAAGCGCACCGCCCTGAGCCGCCTCAGTGTGAAAGGACACACTGGGATGAATGGGGAGACGCTTTACAGGCGCTATTTTTAGCGCAATAGCGCCTGTAAAGCGCCCCAGTGTGAAAGGGGTCATACTGAATGAGAGAGGTATTTATTAAACCCCTTCATGATGGAGGATAAAACAAATCCTAAAGCTTGAACACAATTTTGCAACTTTGACATGTGTCAGTAAAATTGTAGATATACAGTGGGTACGGAAAGTATTCAGACCCCGTTATATTTTTCACTCTTTGTTATATTGCAGCCATTTGCTAAAATCATTTAAGTTAATTTATTTTCCTCATTAATGTACACACAGCACCCCATATTGACAGAAAAACACAGAATTGATGACTGTGTACAGTTTCAACGTTTTAACACAAGTTCGAAATCCTAAACAAAATAGGAGGTAGTACTTCCCCAAATTATTTATGGAGAGAGTAAGTCATACTGGGGAAAGTGTGACCCCGCGAAATGTCCGCGATAACGCGATTTTTATCGCGGACATTTCGCAGAGGGGTAAGTAGGGTCACACAGGAAAGTGTGACTCCGCCGAGTCCCGCCACGCGAACGCCCTCATTTTACTTTGAGGACGTTCGTAGTAAAAAGACCTTACACCCCTCATCACATATATGGCGAGGAGGTGGCGGGGACGGTAACCTAACTTACCCGTCGCGAGGACTTCACC
>BLSH010490787.1:1110079-1128939 GCA_018402905.1 Glandirana rugosa | reverse complement strand
GTGGGTCGGTAGGAGCATGGATGGATGGATGGGTGAGCATGGCTGGGTGGGTGAGCATGGATGGATGGCTGGGTGAGCATGGCTGGGTGGATGAGCATGGATGGATGGATGGGTGAGCATGGATGGATGGGTGAGCATGGATGGATGGATGGGTGAGCACGGCTGGTTGGGTGAGCATGGATGGATGGATGAGCACGGCTGGGTGGGTGAGCATGGATGAATGGCTGGGTGAGCATGGATGAGCATGCATGGCTGGATGGGTGAGCATGGATTGATGGGTGAGGATGGATGGATGGGTGAGCATGGATGGATGGATGGGTGGGTGAACATGGATTGGGTGAGGATGGGTGGGTGAGCATAGATTGGTTGAGGATGGGTGGGTGAGCATGGATTAGGTGAGGATGGGTGGGGGGTGGATGGGTGGGTGTGGATGGATGGTGGAGGTGCAGACTGTCACTTAGCAGCGCTGTGGGCATTACACATCGCCCACAGCGCTGCAGCACATCCTCTCTCCCCCCTCTCTCCTCTCACAATGCACCGATCGGTGCGGAGAGGAGAGAGAAAAGCCGGCGGAAGCGCTGGCTTGTTTACATGTGATCACGCCGTCAAATGCGCGGGAAGTGCGATTCTGGGAGGACGTCAATGTATGTCCTCCCAGAGTTAAGCAACCGCCCTGCAGCCGTTTTTCGGCTATGGGGTGGTTATCAAGTGGTTAAGCGATTGAAAAGCGCATGAAATGTGCACTGAGGCTGTGGAAAGGTCACATGATTGAAACACAAACGCTTGAAAAGCGATTGAAAAAGCGATTAAAAATGCCATTAGAGGGGCACTATTTATAGAGCTAGCGCTTCAAAAGCGCAGCACAAACACACACTAAAATCATGGCGTTTTACAGGATTTTACAGGCTTTTTTCCAACGCCTTAGTGTGAAAGGAGCCTAAAAGCTGGTGTTGAAGGATTTGCATTATGCCTATCTGCTTCTGCTTCATAGGCTAAACTCAAATATTTACATGATGCGATTGTTTATGTTTAGGGTCCTGCTGACATGGCATACCCAACCACCCTGCCCTGTCTATTATCCTTCCCGTACACACGATCAGAAAATTGTACGAAAAATACCGCTTTTGAAGCGATCGTATGATAATTGGATCTTTAGTACAGATCTTTAGAGAGCCGATCTGGACAGTTCATCCGATATTATCCGATCGTACATGCACAAAAAATGTTCCCGTATGATGCCAGATCGTTTAATCAGTACAGTTGTCATTTGAAAATGCAATACAAATACACTATCACACATTACATCACTTCCAAATTTTTATTTTGTCGTACGAGAATTTTCGTGACGTTAATAAACTCTTCAGATTCAATTTAGATTAGCATGCAAAAATGTTTGTTGTAAATCGTGTGTATCGGGCATTAGGCTGTGACACAATCACACAATCAAATGACTAAATCTTGTAGGATTTTTTTTGCTTATTTGTATCACACTACATTTTATGTGACATTCTATATAAGAATATATAAGAGGTTTTCAGTACCATTAAACATAATACTGTTTAATCATGTAGTAGCAACTATTATTGATTAACCTTCTTCTTCTTCTCCATAGCTGTAAGCTTGAATGGGTCCTGCTACTGTTCTATCAGTTGTTAAACTGAGAATAACATCTCTCAAAATGAAAAAAAAAATCCTAATCTATGTATGCCTCTTGCATTTTGACAATAACATTCACCCAGGTATCTCCTGTAGTAGCGATTTTATCTCAAGGAAAGATTTCAGTATGCAAGAATAAAAGTTTCCCGTGTAATCTCAATTCAAGAAACATACTACCGTGTAGTGCAAGGATTAGTTAAAGGTTCTGATTTTAAATGGACATAACCAACTTATTGATTCCCTGATCTTTTTGCTCCTTTCAGAACCTGTATACCAGTGCACTGCAGTAGCTTGGGCTATATAACCCCTTTCACACAAAGGGCCCGATCAGGTCCAGGTCCTGTCAGTTTTTAGGCACACCTGATCAGGTGGTCTATTCATGCCTATGGACCGGTGGGTGTGAATGGAATTGAGTCAGTTTACACCCACCTACCTCCGATCCGATCGGAAGGGTTTTTGTCCTCCTCCGTCTAGGCAGATTGGATTGGAAGGCAGTTGGGTGGAGGGCCAGTTCACACCACATGCAGTCCAGTGCATTTTTTTCTCCATCAAAACCGCATGGAATGTAGGTTATATAGTTTCCAATGGCATAGTTCACACCAATGCAGTCAGTTCCAGAAAAAAAAATAGAACATGTTGCATTTTACCTGCACTGGACTGTACTGGAATGCGGTAAAACGCATCAAAAATGCACTGGAATGCACTGAAACCTAGTATAGTGAAAAAAACAGGAAAAAAGAAGAACAAAAAGCACCTGAATGCATCCGGAAAGGCATCAAAAACGCACCAAAAACTCACTGGAACGCATGAAAGACGCGTTAAAACCGGGCATGCAGGAACTAATCTGGAGTGCGTTTTTATGGTGTTGTCCAGCCCGAAGTACGTTTACGCCTGGTCACCCATAGAGCAGCTCTGTCCATATCCACTCTGCAAAAACTGAGCAGACATGGACCTGTCATCCACCTGCTCTGCTCTGATCAGCAGGGAATCAGTGGACAAATCCCCTGTTGATCACAACAAAGTCTACCCCATGTGAAAGGGGCCTATGTGCTGGTGCGATATGATTTTCATTCTTAAGGGCACTCCAATGCACCTTGCAGCCCACTTACAATGCAGCACAGGGCAATGCTGTGGAACACACTGCCATGTATTGCTGAGCACTGCCAAAAATGCTGCATGCGTCTTTATCTATTCAAAGGAATGGGCTGTCCTACTGCAACGCATGTTAATGTGCGGTAATGCATCACACATTAACACAGTGAAGTAGACATGTCTGATGTACATGTCTGAAAGGGAAGGGTCACTTGCCTTTCAGTCCAACAGTTTTTTTTATTGTTTTGTAGATATGAGGGCTCCACACTTAACATCTTTGCACTTTTGTAGTCTACCTTAAAGTAATAAAAGTAATCCCTGTAAACCCTCCTCTTCAGAGAAGCTTATTCTACCCACACCTAACAAATGTATTTTCATTTTCTTCATCAGTTCATCCCCCACGGTTATTACCTTTTGTTTCACTTGACCCTCCCTTCTAGAATGTAAGCTCTAACGAGCAGGGCCCTCCGATTCCTCCTGTATTGTATTGTAACTGTACTGTCTGCCCTCATATTGTAAAGCGCTGCGCAAACTGTTGGCGCTATATAAATCCTGTATAATAATAATAATAAACGTTTCTTTTGGAGAAACATACAGAGCTTTAATTTGTTTTGTTTTTTGGGGTTTTTTTTCTAAGTTTTTACCAGGAAGAAACATGCAAAAATGTTATTTCTCCTATCGTTCACTGACAGACGCAGCTCTCCATTACGTGTGGGGTTTTATGCTGGTCTCACTAGGAGTTAACTATGCAGGGAAAAGAAACAGCTGGCCCCTCCCATGGGGGGCCGTCCTCTCTTCCCACATAAAACCCCCTCATAGCATAGCTCTTCAGTTTCAATGCCTAGTTTGCAAGGAGTTGACCTGGCTTCCCTTCAGGGGAATTGCGGTCCTGTTTGTGACCGTTTTTTATTAAATTTTCTTTTACTTTTATTTGTCTTCTATCAAGCAATCGATCTGCTATCAAGAAGCCGGTCGGGGCATAGAGAGTCCATGGGCTCTGTACTTTCCCCGACCTGGCCGACCGATGCGAGCCAGTCCCGCCGCATCGTGCCCGTTCCGTGCAGGCGGCCTGGGGTAATCCCCCCTTACGCCCAGCCCCGGATGCGATTCGGGAAGGGCGACTTCTGGCCTGCAGCATACTGCCCATGCAGGGGCGGAAGGTCTGCGACTGGGTGGCTACCCATGGCGTCGTCCGGAGTGGTGAGTGAGAGTTCCTTCCTTCCCCCCTTTTTAGGGGCGGAAAGGGGGACAGACGACCCCAAAAAAGAGCCCCTGTTCACCCCCTGCACACCCCCCCCCCCCTTCCCCCCGCACCGCACCCGATCGTCTAGCGCCGTTCGGTCGTTTTTCGCCGCCATGCGCCGATCGGCCGCCATTTTGCGCGGACCGTCGTCATTTTGCCGTAGCCGCAGACATATTGGGCCTAGGGGGCTTTCCCTCTAGTGCTCACAGCAGCCGTTTGCGGTACTGCACGTTCCCTGCAGGTGTTTTTCGGCCTCTAGTGTTCAACGGTGGCCATATTGGAATCCCTGCTCATGCAAAAACGTGTCTACAGCGCTTTTACTTTCACTTTGGAATGGTGTGTGCTCCAGACGGCGCGGCTCTCTGACAATCCTCAGGGTTATGGCAGCAAACAGCAAGTATAGCTGGGCTCTCCTGTGGGTGCTGGTGGCGGCGGTGCAGTCCTCCTGGGTTCCCTGGTGCACTGTGGGGCAGTGGTGTGCGGCTGTGTGGGGGTGCCTTTAACCTTTTGTATGCATTTATGTGTTCCTAAGGGAGCTGAACATGCTAGGAGCGCAATCTGCGCAAGGGGCTTTTCTGGACCAGCTGTGGCGGTCTTTAGTGAATTTTCCCCAGGGCGGATGTCACCAACAGGCCCCCCAAGAAGCGTCCCCCTCCTCCTTGCTTTTCAAGGGAGGATTTTGATCCGGAAGGTCCCTCGGACGGATCATACCATTATAATTGGTATCGCACTACGATGCGATTGAGCCAGGATGGCGAATCGCTGATTTCTGCGCATGTGGTGTGGTCCTCCAGGCCCCCTAGGGCGCCCAAGGCTTACCCATATGATCATTTTCCTGATTGCCTTGTTTGTTGTAAATGGCAGTGTCCGCAGCATTCCTTTTAGCGCAGCACAGTGCTGTAGTGGGACTTGTGCCTGGCAGCATAATGCTTGCTAGCTCAGATCCTAACCATGACCTGCCTGAGGTTTGCATGTCCTCCCTGTGCATGCGTGGGTTTCCTCCCGGTGCTCCGGTTTCCTCCCACACTCCAAGGGACTTGGGTCCAAATGGTTCGCTGCTCGCTATCCCTTGAGGAAAGCTTTTTTATAAAAAAAAAAAAATGGGAGTCGCCTTGGTGTCCCGCCGATGATTCGCTTTAATAAGACATCGACCAGTCCTCTGGAAGCGGTTCCTGCATTCAAGGGCCCGACAGAGGCGCTGTTAAGGTCGCTCTTCCTGGTGGCAGGCTCTGCTCTGTGGCCAGCCCTGACGTTCGCCATGGCGGCGCAATATCTGTGTGAGCCTATGGCGGAGCTCCAGAATCTTCTGGACTGCGGCCGCTTGCTGGATATGCCGCAGAGGGCTGACTTTTTGCTCCGAGGTCTCAAGTACCTTGGTGATGCGGCCGTTGGTTCACTGTCTGTGTGATCCAGGGTACCAGTGTTGCTGTATCCTTAGACGGGTACTCTGGTTGCGTTTTTGGTCCGGTGACCTTCCCTTTCAGGGTGGACGTCTATTCGGTCCACGGCTGGGTGAGATCATTAAGGATTTTACAGGAGGTAAGTGCCCTTCCTCCCAGATCCCCGGAGGCGTGAGTTTTGCCATAGACAGGGGCCCCTTACCTCGGGTCAGAAGAGTTTTTTTTTCACGCCCCGGGCGCAGCGGGTAAAGGGACCCGCCCCGGTAAGGTCGCTGCAGAGGCCGGGTACCGGCAGTGGCAGCGTGAAACCAACATGGCGGAGGACAAACCTCCTCAGCCTGATGGGTTGCATCCACCCGGGCTTCGGGTGGGGGACGTTTCTGAGTTCAACACTCTGCCACCAGTCAGGTTCTTCCCCTCGACTTAGGGCTCCCGCAGGCATGCCGGGAGGCCCTCTTCGGGGCTGTACAAACACTCGAACCAAGGGATGATCGTGCCAGTGCCTTCAGCGAGAGGTTTCAAGGTTTTTTACTCATATCTGTTAGTGGTCCCCAAAAAAGGGGGGGAGGTCCAGCCAGTACTGGACCTGAAGGCCCTGGACCAGTATGTTAGGGCGCGGAAATTCTGGATGGAATCTATCCACTCGGTTGTAGTCGCCCTCCATCAAGGGGAATTTCTGGCGTCTCTGGACATCAGGGATGTGTACCTCCATGTACCTATTTGTCCACGGCTTCAGCGTTTTCTTTCGCTTTGCAGTGGGAGACTTCCATTATCAAATCGTGGCACTCCCTTTCGGTCTAGTTTCAGCCCTCAAGTTTTTCACGAAACTGGTAGCTCCGGTATCGGCGTTGCTGCGACAGAGAAGCATTGCGGTAGTAGCCTACCTAGACGACCTGCTCCTGCGAGCAGAATCCGCCTCGGCTCGGGAAGAGAATGTGAGGATCACAATGACCTCGCTGCAGGACTTCGGCTGGTTGCTCAACCTACAGAAGTCGACGGTGTCTCTTTCCCGTCACCTGGAGTATCTGGGCCTGTTCCTGGACTCGGAGCAGGCAAAGGTTTTTCCTTCCTCCAGCCAAGTTGCGGTCACTGCAGTCGGCAGTGCAAACTTTCCTGTCGCACCGACGGTCTTCATTACGAGCGGGGGCTGGGGCTCATGGTTTCGACTTTCGAGGCGATACCATACATCCAGAGTCACACTCGTCTCCTTCAACGAGCAATTTTGGCTCGGTGGGACAGGTCCCCTCAGTCCTTGGACCTTCTTATCCGTCTGAGCTCCCAGACCAGGGCGTCTCTGACCTGATGGCTTTGGGACTCAGCGTAGATTCAGGGGAAGTCGTTCCTGCCCCTTCAGTGGGTGATCATCACCACGGATGACAGTCCCTTGGACTGGGGCGGGGTCCTGGGACAGCTGTCTGCCCAGGGCCGTTGGTCGGGGAGGCTCGCCTCCCCATCAATGTACTGGAGCTGAGAGCAATCAGATTGTGCTTTTTTTCTCTGGACAGTGAGATTGCAGGGTCGTCCGATTCGAATTCAGTCGGACGATGCCACAGCAGTGGCATATGTAAACCATCAGGGCGGCACAAGGAGTCCAGCAGCTACGGCAGAGGCAGCTCTGATACTGCGTTGGGCGGAACGTCACGTTCCAGCAATCTCCGCCGTTTACATTCCAGGTGTGGAGAACTGGCAGGCGGACTTTCTCAGTCGCCAGACGCTGGACCAGGGAGAGTGGTCTCTCCACCCAGAGGTGTTCAATCAGATTTGCCGCAGATGGGGGACGCCGGACGTGGATCTCATGGCGTCTCGGTTCAATCACAAGGTGAAGACCTTTGTGTCCAGAATGGAGGATCTGTTGGCAGTGGCCATGGGTGCTTTGGTGGCCCCCTGAAGCCGTTACCGCCTTCTGTACGCCTTCCCTCCGATAAAACTGCTTCCCCGATTGATACGCAGGATAGTGGAGGAGGGGATACCAATAATCCTAGTGACTCCAGATTGGCATTGGCGCACTTGGTACGCCGACATGGTGCAAATGGTGGCAGACGCCCCTTGGCGGCTTCCGCTGCGAGATGACCTTCTGTCTCAGGGACCCATCCTGCACTCTGCTTTACCCTCGCTGGCTTTGACGGCTTGGCTATTGAGTCCCAGGTGCTAAGAGACAGGGAAGTCGCTGACTCAGTGATCCCTACATTGTTGAAGGCTCGCGAGTGTACTTCTCGCAAGATTTACCACCGCACCTCGAAGGCTTATATAGCTTGGTGCAAGGCGGAGGGTCTTAACCCTCGCTGTTCTGTCATGTCCAGGGTCCTGACTTTTTTGCAGCAGGGCCTGAACAAAAAAACTGGCTTTGAGTATTCTCAAGGGCCAAATATCGGCTCTGGCGATTCTTTTTCAGAGACCTTTGGCTTTGCACTCGTTGATCGTACCTTTGTACAAGGTGTGCGACATGTGGCGCCTCGGGTGAAGGCTCCGATGGCTCCGTGGGATCAGAATTTGGTGCTTTCTGTACTTCAGAAACCGCCCTATGAAAAAATCAGGGAGATTTCTTTACAACTGCTGTCACAGAAGGTGGCCTTTTTAGTTGCCATCAGACGGGTGTTTGAATTAGCAGCACTATCGTGCAAGTCTCCCTACCTGGTCCTGTATAAGGATAAGGCGGTCTTGCGACCTTCTCCTTCATTCCTTCTGAAGGTGGTTTCTTCCTCTCACATTAATGAAGATATTGTTCTTCCTTCATTGTGCCCTCGTCCATCGCACCCAAAGGAGTTTTAGTTGCATGCTTTGGACGTAGTGAGGGCCTTACGAGTGTACTTGACTGCTACAGCTTCTTTCCAAAAAGCTGATGCCTTGTTGGTGCTGTCAGAGGACCTGCGCAAAGGGTTGGCGGCCTCGTCGGCTACGATTTCTCGTGGATCAGACAGACCGTGACCCATGTGTATTCTGTTCGGGGCAAGGTCCCTCCTTTTTCCGGTCACGGCTCATTCTACCCGGACTGTTAGCACTTCCTGGGCTTTTAGACACCAGGTTTCGGTGTCACAGGTGTGCAAGGCGCCCACTTGGGCCTCGGTTCACACTTTCTCTAAGTTTTATAAATTGATGTTTTGCATCTTCGGATGCTGCTTTTGGCCGCAAAGTTTTGCAAGCGGCAGTGTATGCGCGTCTGGTGCCTCCTTAGAGGTTCAGTTGGGTACTGTTAGCATTTACCCACCCCTCTTTTTGACACAGCTTGGGACATCCCCACACGTAATGGAGAGCTGCGTCTGTCAGTGAACGATAGGAGAAAAAGGGATTTTATTAAAACTTACCGTAAAATCCTTTTCTCCGAGTTCACTGACAGACGCAGCACCCACCCCTCTGTGCTCTGTTCTTGTACGGCTTGTGTACGAACTGAAGAGCAATGCTATGAGTGGGTTTTATGTGGGAAGAGAGGACGGCCCCCATGGGAGGGGCCAGCTGTTTCTTTTCCCTGCCTAGTTAACTCCTAGTGAGACCAGCATAAAACCCCACACGTAATGGAGAGCTGCGTCTGTCAGTGAACTCGGAGAAAAGGATTTTATGGTAAGTTTTAATAAAATCCCTTTTTTTTAATATAATTTTTTTGCAAACTTTGTGCTTTCTCAGATATTTACCCCAAAATACAACTGACACATTCTCCTGACTAAATGTATATCACTTAAGTGAGATTTAATTTAATTTACAAACAAGATATGGTCTGTAGGTTTGTTTTTAAGTCGAATTTGTTTGTAAGTCAGAACAGGTAAATTTTTTAAGTGTAGCTTCAGCCACAAAAAAACTATTTTTAACCTTTTTTGATAGCATAGGGAAGGGTTAACACCCCTGTAATGTTTGTTTTGCTGTCTATGTTTCTGTTCAGAAGATATCACCTCACTTCTTGTCCCAATGATAATTGGATTTTGAACATTTTGAAAGAATTCGAAGAATTTGAAAAGCTAATTTTATTTATTTGCTTATAATTTTTAAATTAAATTATTATTTTTTTTTTTACATGTTAAATTCGTTTTTTTCACATGGGGGGGGGGTCCATATGAGTTAGGGGGAGCCTTGGTCCATCCTGCCTATCATTCACCTCTGCAGCTACAGATCAATTATATTGCAGTGATCTGTTGTTGAAGCCCCCGGACTGGCATCAAGTTCTGTGACATCACAGGTGAAGTAGCATTCCATTCCAAGGTGCGTTCCCAGTTATTGCTGCAGAGTTCTGGTAATAAGCTTGTTGAATTGATCAGCTTTTGGGCTTAGTCTGAACAGCTGGCAGTTCCAGCACTGATTGCCACTGAGACTAGGGTTGCACCTCATTCCTTTAAACCCAAACTCATATGAATTACACAGCTTCTGAGGCTAATTTAATGCAGTTAAGGCACCAAGTGAGTTGAATTACCACCTTAATCAACCACAGAATCTGTGTAATCAATATGTGTTCAGTTTTAAAGGGATGAAGTGGCAACCCTAGCTGGGACCCAGAAGATGGTGGGACCAGGTAAGGTTTTAATTTGCCACTGGGCCAAATAACCATCCACATTGTGTATACTAATATGTAACAGGTGAAAGCAATTGAGTACTAAATTCCTAGCGAACAATGGGAAATCCAAATGGGCAATGATTTCATGATTAGGTGACTGCAGGGGAAACAAATGTTCCTTATTACTACTGTGAAATATGTGGGGGGGGGGGGGCATTCAGTTACCACTCTCCACTTTATAAATGTGCCCAGATACAGCTGAAATGAATTCAGGTAAGTCATGCATCTTACGCAGAAAATCAAAAGATTATAATAGCACACCAAGCCAAATGAACAAAAAAAAGCAGTCTACATGTTACCAGTAATTCTTCCTTTGTAGATAATGACTTCGCAAAAATACAATCAGAAAAACTTTCAACCTGGAGAGAAATGAGGACTTAAGTTTTAAACACTAACATTGACTGCAAATATCTGAAAAGAAGCAAACACCTTACTTTTAGAATAATAGTTGTAATCTAAGAATGTGTTTATTAAATTTTATGGTGCTTTGTAAACCTAGTTAAACAGCTTTGCATTCATGCACAAAACACACGCCATAACCTCTAATAATAGAACTGCCCGAGAAGCTGATTAGGTGGAACATGCAGGTGTGACCATTGAACTGCCCAACCTATAAATATACAGCAGGATAATACTGGAAAGACTGGAACAACTCTCTCAATTTCAACTTCTGCAAGTTTGTTTATATATGTTAGCACATGTATGTGGTGTATATAACTGCATGTTTTGATACAGGGGCAAATATTGTAGCCAGGTCTTTAAACCTGTTCTCATAGAAATATGTAGGTGGGCACTTCTGATCTTCCCTGCTGAAAATGGTAGCTGTCAGCTGTCATGTTAATTCTTTGGCCTTTGTACTTTTTTAAGATACTGACAGAAAAATTATGCAGATCAGGAGTTTACTGCTTTATGTTTGTTCCAGGTAAGTAACTTAAATATTCTAAGCCAAAGACAGCTAGACAACTGTCATTTGATGAAGGTCAACAATGGCAGCCTACCTGTGAAGAGGAGGGAAGAATGTGTGTCAACAGGAGAGGGGCAAATCTAAGGAAGAATGTCTGTGATGTGGAGTAAGGCAACCAGGGGGGATATGTAGCAGCAGGGAAGTGAGGGGGCAGGAGAGAGGATGGATTTCAGCGAGGGGTATGGCAGCTGGGGAGCAATGAATGTCAGCATTCCCCTGTACACTATCTGTAGGTCCTGTTCTCTTTCGCAGTACATTCTCCACATGCCATGATGCAGCACTGCCCCTGCTCTTCCTGGGGGCCACAGTCAGATGATCTACTGGCATACCTTGTGCCTATGTCATTTAGGACATATTCTGTCCTGACATTGGATTACAATACCTTCAGGCACCTGCTGTTCCTCCTCCTTCCCCTCTCCCCCGGGCTGCTGCAGTGGCAGAACAGGGTCCAATAAGCTGTGCTGGCTCTTCTGCTGCCTACTGTTCCCAAGCCTCCCTGCCTTTAAGCTAGTCTTCCTGCCATGGGAGCACACATACAGTAAATGCTGCAGGAGCATGCTAGGCCTGAAAGAGCAGGCCGAGTTGCTGCACTGAGAGCGGGAGGTAGCCTTGGAGGTAAAGGGGAAAATAATAGCAGAGAGGTTAGGGGGTGAGCAGAAACAGCATGTTTCCAGTTAGTGACTTTGTTTCCGATGGCCAGCGTAGGTTTGCCACCTCATCCCTTTAAATCCGACCACATATGAATTACACAGGTTCTGAGGCTAATTTAATGCAGATAAGGCACCAAATTAATTTAATTACCACCTTAATCAGCCACAGAACCTGTATAATTAGTATATGTTCGGTTTTAAAGGGATGAGGTGGCAACCCTAGGTCAGCGGCATTCCTCCAAACTATTTTTAAAACAACCAGATAATAAAAAATGCCCTGCCCAAGAGCAGGCACCGTGCCCTCAAAAAGTATTCATACCCCTTGAAATTTTCAACATTTTGTCATTTTACAAGCAAAACATAAATGTATTTTTTGGGATTTTATGTGATAGACCAACACAAAGTGGCACATAACTCTGAAGTAAAAGGAAAATGATAAATGGTTTTCAAAATAAATATGTGAAAAGTGTGGCATGCATTTGTATTCAGCCCCCCTGAGTCAATAATTTGTAGAACCACCTGTCGCTGGAATTACAGCTGCAAGTCTTTTGGAGATGTCTCTATCAGCTTTGCACATCTAGAGAGTGACATTTTTGCCCATTCTTCTTTGAAAAATAGCTCAAGCTCTGTCAGATTGGATGGAGAGCATCTGTGAACAGCAATTTTCAAGTCTTGATTATAAAGATGGTAGAGAGCTTCCCTTTAAATCATAAAGTTCCTATGTGCAACTAACAAATTAATATGATACAAAACCACATTACAGATAATGAGTATAAAACACTAATGACAACCACTGTGATGGTGCAACAAACAGTATGTAAATATATCTTCCTAAGAAATCCATACAGTGATAAAGTGCTAGTGCATAGAGATCAGATACATCCACTAGTACCCCCGTGTAAACATACAGTATATATAATCTGTGGTGAGAATTAGGGCCGGTTCACTGCTCTGATCTCAGAGATCGCATATGATTTGCACCGCACTGTAGTGTGAGTCATATGCGATCTCTGTGCGATGCAAATTCAGCTGTAGAGATTGTATGGCTGAATTTGCATTGCAATCGGAGCGAACTCGCACAGGACCCTTTTTTTCGCAGGGTCAGAATCATCACCATGCAATCCGATTCCCGTGAGAGTTTGCAGTTCGCACTGCGATATGCTAACTGATTTGGGGGTGTCATTAGCTTTCTATTGACACTCCCCACAATTCTCATTGCACTGCCGCTGGGAGACAAGCGATGTGGGAACCCGCAGTGAATTCACAGGGTTCCCGCATCGCTGCAGTGTGAACCAGCCCTAAAAGTCCAAGGTATGAATTTGAGAATATTGTGCAGGTAAATAACACCTTCTGTGTCCCTCCACCTTCACATTTATGCGCTCACCTCCATAAAAGACCAAGCCTGGTCACCATGCGCCTTCCCCTTTAAGAGGCACAAACAATCCCTTGATGAGCAGATATAGACTTCTCCAATGCAGAGGGCCCTAGGTGGTCCTCAGTGGCAGCACTCATAAAGCATTAAAGGAAAACTGACATAGTGCTGAATCGTTTAAAAACAGCTAAAAAATGCACATGTTCCTGTGCACAGTTGCCTGGTGCACTCAGATGACACACATTGCACTTAAATGGGTGCGCAGTCCCTTTTAGGATCGCTCGTGTGGTCGCAGCTGCAGCCAGCTAGCAGTACACAAAAACGTCCTGCTTGGGCGTGCTGACGTCACTACGTCCTGCCTCCGACTTACGTTTCGTCACCTAGCCACGTGACTTGACTTTATCAAGGAGAATAGGTCCCAGTGACCTTGCAGGGTTTATATAGCAGATATCAATTTAAAATCGATCAGGCATTTTGTTGTAGCCCGCCCATGTCTCCATAGGAAACAATGGGGCACCATTTTCCTGTAGTACACAATTTTCAGGTCTTGCCAAAGATTCTCAATTGTATTTAGGTCTGGACTTTGACTGGGCCATTCTAACACATGAATATGCTTTGATCTAAACTATTCCATTGAAGCTCTGGCTGTATGCTTGTATGTCTTCCTGGAAGGTGAACTTCCCCCCAGTCTCAAGTCGTTTGCAGACTCTAACAGGTTTTCTTCTAAGATTGCCCTGTATTTGGCTCCACCCATCAACTCTGACTAGCTTCCCTGTACCTGCTGAAGAAAAGCATCCCCACAACATGATGCTGCGACCACCATGTTTCACAATGGTGTGCTCAGGGTGATGTGCGGTGTTCGTTTTCCACCACACAGAGCATTTTGCTTTTAGACCAGAAAGTATAATTTTGGTCTCATCTGACCAGAGCACCTTCTTCCACATGTTTGCTGTGTCCCCCACATGACTTCTCGCAAACTGCAAATGGGACTTCTTATGGCTTTATTTCAACAATGGTTTTCTTCTTGCCACTCTTCCATAAAGGCCAGATTTGTGGAGTGCATGACTAAGAGTTGTCCTGTCAACAGATTCTCCTCCAGTTACCGTGGGCCTCTTGGCTGCTTCTCTGATAAATGCTCTCCTTGCCTGGCCTGTCAGTTTAGGTGGACGGCCATGTCTTGGTAGGTTTGCAGTTATGCCATACTCTTTCCATTTACAGATGATGGATTGAACAGTGCTCCGTAAAATGTTCAAAGCTTTTTTTATAACCTAACCCTGCTTAAACTTCTCCACAGCTTTATCCCTGACCTGTCTGATGTGTTCCTTAGCCTTCATGATGCTGTTTGTTCACTAAAGTTCTCTAACAAACCTCTGAGGACTTCACAGAACAGCTATATTTATACTGACATTAAATTACACACAGGTGGACTCTATTTACTAATTCGGTGACTTCTAAAGGCAATTGGTTCCACTAGATTTTAGTTAGGGGTATCACAGCAAAGGGGGCTGAAACAAATGCACGCCACACTTTTCAGATATTTATTTGTAAACATTTTTAAAGACCATTTATCATTTTCCTTCCACTTCACAATTATGTGTAACTTTGTGTTGGTCTATCACATAAAATCCCAATAAAATAAATGTATCTTTTTGGTTGTAACATGACAAAATGTGGAAAATTTCAAGGGGTATGAATACTTTCTCAAGGCACTGCATTACCGCTATAAATATAACATTTTATTTTTCAGAGGTAAGTGCTACACCCCCTCAAGCTAAGTCCTACCTACCCAACTATCTAATAGTAGTATTATTACTTCCTTCTGAGGCACTATCTTTGGATAATTAGATGGTAGTTAGGTGCAGCTTAGCTGGGTTTCCAAGATCATAGAAGTCTAGCATATAGAGGCAGATTGGCATAGAGCAATGGTTGCCAGGCAATGGCAGGCAACCTTTGGTGCCTGCTGTTAAGCAGAGGTTTGCATTTTAACTTTATAAGGCTAATGTATTTTCTTTAAACGTAGCAATAATTATGTAGCACCCTCCTAGATAGGTGCTAGGTTAGGTAAATTTTGTTCTGGGCTCACTGTAATCAGTGTAGCTGCATGTGATTATTCAGGTCTGTTCTGTGTTTCTCTGACTGCAGGGCTGACTGCTTCCCAATCCGTATGGAAATGTTCTGGGGGGTAGTGGGCTGGGAGAGTCTAATCAGAAGCTGAATATTTATGCGGCCCTGGCCAATCCCTCAGGAGAGGTGCCCATATGACGGCTGGGAGTGTGTATAAATACCATGAGATTTGAGGCAGAAGAGTCTTGTCTCTGAGGAGGAGATCACTGCCTGGGGGAGCTGCTTGCCCTCTAGGCAAGCCTACCATGTGTTCGCAATTCATCGAGGTCTCCGCTAGGCTAGCTGAGGGCCTATTCTACCGAAAGTCTGCTGAAGCTGACTGAGGGACTTTTTGTCTAGGGATCTAGTCTGGTATCACTAGAAAAAGTGTCTGGAAGATATTAGAAGGAGGCAATCAATATTCAAGGACACTAGTGAGTACAGACTAGTGGGAGAGATCCTTAAGACTATGCGCTAATGCCATCCCTCTTGTGCTAGAGTCAGTTTTGTTCAAAGGGCACATTGTGCCTGGTGTCCTGAAGAGCTCGGTCCATTAACTGCTTGTGCAAGGACTCTGCTCAGATCCCTAAGAGAGAGTTTAACATTCTAAAGTTACTACTACAAAGCTCATTCTACCATTTACTTGTGCAAGCACTTTACTCATATCTTTAGAGAGTAAAGTTTAGTGTCATCAAATTGCTACTAAGGGTTACTTGAATATCCCACAGTTACCCTCTGAGTTCAAGTTCTACAATAAAGCATCAGAAAAGCATACCCCTAGACTGTTCACTGAACCAAAGGATTGACTGTGACTGTGTGCCTGACTGTGGGGCAACCACGGGAAAAGACCCAAGACCTTAATACTATGAGTCCTACTGGGGGACTGCTACAATTACTTATATAGTTTACAACAAATTTCAGATCTGACTGTATCACAAATAGTGTAAAGGACCTGAGTGCTCCCTGTGTTCATTAGTTTTCATGGAACAACAGATAGAAAAAAAAACATTGGGATTACTTTATCTTTTAGCTGCTGGACTTGTTCCATTAACATTCTGGACATCTTCTCTCCTTCTGTTAAAAGCTGCACATCTTCAGTGTTTTGTGATTGTCTATCAACTGTGGATGCCGGTTTACATGTTTGAAGACCATCTTCTGCAAATAAAAAACACATAGGCTGAATTGTTTGATTTCTGTATACGTTCTTCTCTGACAAATACCATTGGAAGCACAATAGACATTATATTATGCAGAGGCAAACAAGTTAAAGCAACATAAATGCTTATTATTACAATCACAACCGCTATGGATACATACAAATGTGTTATGTTTACGTAACCTAAGACAGTTACAAAACAACAACCAGTTTATTTTTTTCTTTGAACTGGTAAGACTACTTTATCAAACTTTGCTTGCGTGTATATTAAATGATTTCAAATTACATTGGAATTAACATAATTCTTTAACATCTTATGAAAATGTATTTCAAAGCAACTGAAACACAAATACTGTCAGAGTTGTAACAAGGGGCAAAAAGTGAAGCAAAATTGTAACAAGGGGCCACAGACAGAATCCAAGTTATCCACTCACGATTATAGAGTACACCAGGGAAAGTAATGTTCCTGAGACATAATATACCATGTAACAAGCCTGTACCAAAATAAATCCATGGGACACATTCACAAGGGCCCTGGCACAATATACAGTACTAGGAATTGTGGTTATGGCCATAGAAAGAACACACCTATAACACAGCAGACAGCACAGTATATATCCGCTTACCCAATATGCATAAGTAAACACTGGAATGAGCAACGGTTCAAGATATTTAATTGTATATTAGGATCTTAAATACATTATTACCAAATTGTTGTCCTGACTATAACCCTTGCCTTTAGATCTTAGATTTTGGCTAATCTTATAGCTGCCTGTGAATCCTGATCTTCCTTTTTTTTTCCTTTCTCTAAATATCCCATCGTGTTTCTATTAACTGGTTCACCTGCGTCAGCCCCAGGAGTCTCAAGCTAGCTATACATGTGGCAATTTTCAGTCAATTTTAACTCTCCATTTACATAAAACTGCATATATGATCACATGGAATTGCCAGTAGCAATCTACCAACCATGAGTTTGATTACCAAAGTTTGATTCATGAAGAATCAAAATTGGGTAATAAATTGACATCTTAAATACAACTCATTGGAAGACTTAACTGAAAATAGAAAAGAGCTATGGCAATTTAATTGAAAATTCTAGCATTTTTCAATTGGGTTTTGACTCAATCTCCTTGCATTTGTTAAAAAAAAAATTGAAGGGACAGGATGGAAAATTTTTCTCAAAAAAATGAAATTCCGTTAGCGCCAGTTCACACCAGAATTGCACAGGAATGCGTGCCACTTTCCCTTATGCTTCCCATACGCTCTCCTGCAGTGTAATTTTGCAGCCTATTCATTTTAATAGGCTGCAAATTGCATCGTAATGCAGAAAAAGTAATCCATGCATTACTTTAAAAAATGTGCCACACCAAATCACATAGTACTGTAGTGCCATTCAATCTGGTGCCCACAAACGCAGTGCGGTTAACATTACATTGGCACCTTCAGCAGATCGCAAGGGCAATGCACTTTTCTTGCACTTTGTTCTAGTGTGAACTGGCCCAGAATGTGATTTTCATTTTTGGAAAAATCATACATGTTCTAGGCACAAAGGAAACCTGTTTAATATACCTGGGATTCCATTCAAGTAGCAGGTTGTGAGAAGTCAACTTTCAACTAAACTTTAACTAACCAACCCCCTCCTAGCTAAACTACACCAACACCCCTTCTCTGCCCTCCCCTCCACTTCCCTACACACACATGCCCACACACCCACAAACATTTTTGCTGCTTACTTACTTCCTTCCATAGCACTTCTCCACACTTTACAGCCTATCTGACAAAGTTCTCTTCTTCGATTTCCCTATTGACTTGAATAATATCAGATAGAGATCTTGTGGCTAGTGCTGAAGGGGACTTCAGACAGGCTGTAAAGGAGGAGGCCATGGGAGCAATATGGAGCAAAATAAGCAGTAGGAGTGGGGGGTTGGTGTAGTTTAACTTACAGTGGGTAGTGGGTTTAATTTAGTTAAAAGCAGACCTGTAGTTTAAATGTTTAAAAAATAAAAAATAGCATATAAGGTAACCCCCACCACTTGCATCCTAACATCGAAATCTACAGGAAAACTTAAACACCCTTTAGTGGTACATATAGGAAGACACATAAGAAATAACGTAAAAAGCTTGTATTTAGTGTGTTACAAATAAAACCTTAAAATCAAAGCATTTCAGCATGGTTCAACCTGAATCTCTCAATCAATGTTGCAATCAATGTACAGTATCTCACAAAAGTGAGTACACCCCACACATTTATGTAAACATTTTATTATACCTTTTCATATGAGAACACTGAAGAAATTACACTTTGCTACAATGTAAAGTAGTGAGTGTACAGCTTGTATAACAGTGTAAATTTGCTGTCCCTCCAGTAGTACCTCCTCACCTTCTCCTGAGGTCACCGTTGAACACTTCGAGTCCACTTGAGGTACGGGTTCTCCCAATTCCGTCTCGACCTTTTATTACCACCTGTATGTTTTATAAATGTGAAACCCTGGTTAAACCTGTAAAAGTGTATCCCCACATGAGTGAAAACAACGGTCGCCAAATCTGTAATTACCGACACACAACTCAATAAAAGTCCCCTGTCGTTTAAATGTGACAATATGTTCGACATGTGAGTGATGAAATGTAACATCGTTTCACATTAAAGAAGTCACAAGAGTATACTTTTCCATATTATTTTACAAATG
>BLSH010490787.1:1092035-1109149 GCA_018402905.1 Glandirana rugosa | reverse complement strand
ACCTGAATCTCTCAATCAATGTTGCAATCAATGTACAGTATCTCACAAAAGTGAGTACACCCCACACATTTATGTAAACATTTTATTATACCTTTTCATATGAGAACACTGAAGAAATTACACTTTGCTACAATGTAAAGTAGTGAGTGTACAGCTTGTATAACAGTGTAAATTTGCTGTCCCCTGAAAATAACTCAACACACAGCCATTAATGTCTAAACCGCTGGCAACAAAAGTGAGTACACCCCTATGTGAAAATGTCCAAATTGGTCCCAAAGTGTAAATATTTTGTATGTCCACCATTATTTTCCAGCTCTGCCTTAACCCTCTTGGGCATGGAGTTCACCTGAGCTTCACAAGTTGCCACTGGAGTCCTCTTCCACTCCTCCATGATGACCTCATGGAGCTGGTGAATGTTAGAGACCTTGCGCTCTTCCACCTTCTGTTTGAGGATGCCCCACAGATGCTCAATTGGGTTTATGTCTGGAGACATGCTTGGCCAGTCCATCAACTTTATCCTCAGATTCTTTAGCAAGGTTTTTTTTGTCTTGGAGGTGTGTTTGGGGTTGTTATCATATTGGAATACTGCCCTGCGGCCTAGTTTCTGAAGGTAGGGGATCATGCTCTGTTTCAGTACACCATTATACATGTTGGCATTCATGGTTCTCTCAATGAACTGCTGGGAGCACTCATGCAGCCCCAGACCATGACACTCCCACCACCATGCTTGACTGTAGGCATGACACACTTGTCTTTGTTCTCCTCACCTGGTTGCCGCCACACATACTTGACACCATCTGAACTAAATAAGTTTATCTTGGTCTCATCAGACCACAGGACATGGTTCCAATAATCAATGTCCTTAGTCTGCTTGTCTTCAGCACACTGCAATTTCTTGTGCATCATAAGAGGCTTCCTTGGGGTGACAGCCATGCAAACCAATTTGATGCAGTTTGCAGTGTATGGTCTGAGCACTGACAGGCTGACCCCCCACTCCTTCAGCCTCTGCAACAATGCTGGCAGCACTCATACATCTATTTCCCAAAAACAACCTCTGGATATGACGCTGAGCACGTGCACTCAACTTCTTTGGTTGACTATGGCGAGGCCTGTTCTGAGTGGAACCTGTCCTGTTAAACCGCTGTATGGTCTAGGCCACCGTGCTGCAGCTCAGTTTCAGGGTCTTGGCAATCTTCTTATAGCCTAGGCCCTTTTTATGTAGAGCAACAATTCCTTTTTTTCAGATCCTCAGAGAATTCTTTGCCATGAGGTGCCATATTGAGCTACCAGTGACCAGTATGAGAGAGTGAAAGCGATAACACCAAATTTAACATACCTGCTCTCCATTTACACCTTGTGACACTAACGAGTCACATGACACCGGATAGGGAAAATGGCTAATTGGGCCCAATTTGGACATTTTCACTTAGGGGTGTACTCACTTTTGTTGCCAGAGGTTTAGACATTAATGGCTGTGTGTTGAGTTATTTTTAGGGGACAGAAATTTTACACTGTTATACAAGCTGTACACACACTACTTTACATTGTAGCAACGTGTAATTTCTTCAGTGTTGTCACATGAAAAGATATAATAAAATATTTACAAAAATGTGAGGGGTGTACTCACTTTTGTGAGATACTGTAGGTACTAATCACATATAGTCATGCTAGATCCACAAGGTCAACGTGTTTATCGTGTATAACGTCTTCAGGACCTCATCTTGAAATCCAGAGAGAGAGTTGAACCTGACTAGGCAAAAAGACACATCATTGTCTAATAATGTAAAATTATATACAACTTATTCTATAGCATATGTTGCATGACTGTAAGTTACCGGATTAGTGCATGCATTGAAAATGTTGTATTGTGACATTGATTGAGAGATTCAGGTTGAACCACACTAAAATGCTTTGATTTTAACGTTTTGTTTGTAACACCATAAATACAAGCTTTTTAAGAAATGTCTTACGTGTCTTTTGATATGTACCAGTAAAGTCAGTTTTAAAGTCAGAAGTTTTCCTGTAGATAAATCATACATAGTAGGCATACACATTTAAATGATGTGATGGTTGCACAGCATCCTCTTAAACTTCTGAGTGAAGCAGCAAAGTGTGTGCCCTGCATTTTGCTACTTCAACTTAACATCTGGCAATGACAAATCATAACTTGGCATGTTGGGCACTATTTTGCTTGATGTACACATTGGCAGCATGCAGTGGCGGCCCATCCATTAGGGGTGCACGGGCTCCGTCCTCCCACCCATGCGTCCAGCCCCTTGATCTACATACAGGGCAACGGACTATGGATTTCAATAAGGGGGGGTTTGAAGCACGTGATTAGAGCCGGAGGCTGTAATAGGCTTCAAAAAAGGGTGGGCTCAAGGCACAGAGCACTGCACCCCGATCCCACCCAGCTGTGTGATGATAGCGATTTTCACACTAAATCTCCTCCCTGCCAATCAGGAAGCGGGTTGTGAGACCCGTTTCCCTATTGGGCAAAACATCAGCTGATCCTATTGGACACCTAGTGCCTAGGATGAAGAGAGAGGAGACTGATAGGACACCGGAGCCGCTGCCTGCAGCCCACCACCTAGATGGCGTCCACTGTCTGCCGTGCTGGAGGACACCGGAGCCGCAGGAGGAGAGAGGAGATGGAGAGAACATGAGAGCCACAGCCCACCACCCGCCACCTAGATGGGGTCCACCGCCCGCCATGCTGGAGGACACCGGAGCCACAGGAGCAGATGGAGAGGACACCTGGATGGGGTAAGTGCCGGACTAACCAGCAGACAGCGAGGGCGGGGGGGGTTCAGGTAGCGTTGCCAGGGGGGTTGGTTGTTTGCTGCCCCTTAAAAAAGAAAACTCACCAGCCGCCACTGGCAGCATGTGTTACAAGAAGAACGAGCAAGACTTTTGTTGCATTGTCGAAAGGAAGGCTTTGTTCTAAAACACTGCAAGGACAGTGCATAATATCTGACTGGCTTAGCTGTCATAGTCTGTTTTCTAGTTTCTATTTTATATGGTAAGGATATATGTAGGAATACCACAATTACCTAAAAATTATTTCAGGTTTCCAAGCCGGCACAACTTGAAATTATTTTACCAATAACTAAGAAATATTATTATTATACCTTTTTGTATTCCAGTTAGTGAGTCTTCAGTTTGTCTATCTGTAATTTTAGGACGCTGATGAAAATCAGTAGTTGTCACTACATGGTTGATTTGGTCTTTGGAATCATTAGCATTTTGTAAAATCTGTGGACCCTTGTGGAAAAATGAAAAAGAGTAAGAATATTAAACCAAAAAGCAAACAGTATATCAACCTTCAGGTGGCTGCTTTTGCCTTTTCCATGCTTCTCAGTTATGTTAATCCACCACTAAGCTAAAGCAAATTCTGGGAGAGCTTTGTATAACCCCCTCCTGCTGTGCACTGATAGCACTCTAGCCTGGAGATTTTCTGTTCAGGCATTTAGTACTGCCTTGTGAGAAACAAGGGAGTATGGTAAAGTGTCCTGCATACCAGGAGTACAAAGTTTTTAAGGAACTCCCAAGGAGGGTAGGGTGGCAGGGAAGTGCAGTAAAGATTGAAGCTAGCAATTCATAGTGCCTGCTATATAACACCACTCTTTATGTTACAATTTTAATTCAGATGGGAGGAGGTTTTCCTTTAAAGAGAATGGTCTCAGAAAAGTATCTCACTCTGCTCCCCCTCCCAGAAGTGACTCAGTAGCCTTCCAGCCTTTGTAATCTCTCCCCCCCCCCTCCCCAAACAAATGTTTACTGTATTTTTCAAACCTAACATACACATACAATTAAAGCTACAGTACAATATTTGTGGTCTCTATGTCATAAGTACAAAGCAAAAGGTGGGTAGGGTCAAACAAATCTTAGTAAACATCCAAAATGGATTATTGCTCAATTACAAATGTATCAACAAATCAGAAAGAACACAGCACTTCACACTTCATAGAAAACATAACCAAGCAAAACAAAGAGGAGGTGGGTGAGCTCAACTGGTACTAGGGGGACTTAAACAACTTCAGTGCTTATTCTACAATAGATAAACAACAGATGCAGCGCTCTGAACAGGGTTACCTCCAAATAAAGCTCATGGATAGAGTCTACAGATGGGTGCTCTGGCTCTGATGTCCTCCAGACAACAAGTGAGCTTACAAATCCAGTAAATTAATCCGGCAACTCCAAATCAACATAGAAGATTTATTCATTACATGAAAAGAGTACACAAAAAGGCTGACATGTTTCGGCAAACCGCCTTGATCACAGCACACAGCTGGATATGTTTGCTTATTCTACAATATTTGAGGATAAATTGTTCCACAGTCTATTTAGGTACAAAGGTCAGAAAGGGCTTGCTTTTAAAGCTCTTACACTACTGTAGCGCCCCGATAGTATAGGTGCGTTTTTCTAGCAGGGTTTTTGGCTAGGAGAGTGAAATTTAGTCAGGCCTGACTCTAATGTGCAGGCCCAATTATTTTGATCTGAGCTGGGAGGAGGGTGGACTTAACAGATGAGGTCACCAGAACCTCCCACTTCTTTCTAGAAACCTAGAGAAGGTTTTATGGTCAGAGAGCTGGGAGATGGGTGGAGCCATCTGGAGTGTTCTAAGGATCCCTGACCAATCCCCAAGCAGTGTTGGCAGGGGGCAGGCCTCCTTAAATACTCAGTCAGCCCAATCTGGGAGGAGTAGTGTCGGATGGAAGTCTGGAGCTGTAGCAGAGATGCTGTGATGTAGGCCCCTACCCGGGAGGTTGCCCCTAGTCTGGGAGGGTGACCTTGGGACCTGGGTATTTGGGTGCAGCCAGGGAGGAGAGCGATTCCTGGAGTGGCACAGGAGGAACAGGAGAACAGTGGAGGTGCTACCACCGGTGTGGTGAGTGACGGTCCCTGGGACTGGAAGAGAAAGTGTTGGAGCAAGCTTGGAGAGGAATGGTGGACAGTCTGTGGGAGCCAGTCAAGGGAAAGGAGACTCACTACCAGAGAGCTGGTCGATGGGACCTGGAAGAGGATAGGCTGGGAGTTATAATCCATCAAAGGCCCGGTTATCACTAATGTACTTTGCTGCATATTCAGGGATCCCTGGCCTGTAATGGATGTTCCTGAGGTCCTGCTGAAACAGGGTAGGCCTCACAATGCGCTAACCATGGTGAAGAGAAAGGTATAGAGAAGGCAGATAAATTTCCCTTCAGGCTGGAAACTAAGTTCTGAGCTGGAGAGAAGCAGAAGGTAAAGCTGTGAGTTCTGTGTAGTGAGAGGACTGTAAGAGAAACGGTCAGCAAGTGAAGTGCTCGAGAGTTGAGAGGAGCAATAGTCTGCAGAGGGAGAGTCTGCAGTGAAGTGTGCATATAAAGGCTTGTATATGGAGTCCTTGTACCATAATTCTTTGGGCATCCCACAGTTACCCCTTATCCCCATCCAAGTTATTTCCCCCAAATAAAACAACAAAAACAAGAGCCGGATGTGTCTCCGGATGTGTGATATATGGTGCGATTGAGGTCAGCTATCAGGTGAACCACTACTACAAGTCACTCTCAAGGGAGCTCATGGCTACACTGCTTTTTAAGAATATGCACAGCTTGAATATGTAGGTTCACTTAAAGAGTTCCCGTACTTTTCTCATTTAGGGATGTTATTAACTTTCCTGTGTTCTTTCGATATTCTATTAGTGAATGGGGTGTGTGTTGGGGGATGGGAGATAAGGCAGCTTGGGAAGCCTCTCTGTGGGTTAGCCAGGGGAAGATGTTGCGTGAGCAGGGTCATGAGGTGGCCAGGAAGGGATGTGTGCCAGTAGGGGTTTGAGGCTAGTGGGGGGAGGTTGTGTGCCAGCAGGTTGGGGAGGAGACTTCTGAGCAGGAATGTCTGTGATGGGGAGTAAGGTGGCTAAGGAAGGGATGTGTGGCAGAAGGTACATGAGGAAACAGAAGAGGGCTTGATGTCAGCATGGGATAAGACAGCTGATGGGGAGTGATGGATGTCTGCATTCCCCTGAGCACTGACTGTAGGTCCTATTCTCTTGTGTAGCACAGTCTCCACCATTCTATGACCCATCTCTACCCGGACAGGCTTTGCTGAGTTTCCCCAAAAGGAGTTGCTATGCTACGTGGGAGCCTCATTCAGATAATCTGCTGTCATACCTTTTGCCTGTGACATCTGGGGTTTGTATTGCCCTGACTTTGGGTTCCTGTATCTTCAGGCAGCTACTGTTCCTCTTCCTTCTCCTCCACTGTTTGTCCCAATGGTAGAATAGGATCCAAGAAACTGTCACTGAAGCTCATATGAAAGCTGCAGAAGAAGGCCAACATGCTAGGCCTGGGCACAGGGGGGCAAGTAGAGAGGACAGGATATGGCCTGCCTGGCAACCCCCTTGAGCCTGCACCTGAAATAGGACAGAACTGCTGAACCTCCAGTGGGAGCTGGAAGCAGTGAATTTGGGAGAGAAACGAGCAGCAGAAGGGTTAGGGACTTAGCAGAAACCTCTCTGCTCATCCTCTCACAATACAGCTCTGCCTAGATAGACAGCCAAAAGACCCAGTGAGAAAAATTTGGAGATTTCCAGAAAACAACCTAAAGCTGCTCAGAATACCAAACAGACCACACATGCATATATGGGCAGTGTGTTTCAGTAAATATGTTCTTCTGCAGGCAATTAACAGATATGTCAAATAAGGATTATGATAATTGTTCTGAAGTACCCTTGGAGACAACTAAAGTCAAAGGTGTGGGCAACAAAGCAGTGCTCACTGCAGATGAATTCATACTTCAATTTCTTGTAATCCCTTCATACCAAATGTCAACCAGTTGCAGCAGGTGAAAGCAGAACATATGTTAAAAGACAGGTAACAAAAATGGTGAACGATCTGGGAGATAAAACAAATATCGAGAGTGACTTCAGGAACTTAATATGTACAGTCTGGAGGAAAAGAGGGAAAGGGGAGACATGATTGAAACATTTAAATACATCAAGGGGGTGGATAGGGTTCAGGAGGGCAGTTTTTTCAATACGGAAACAAAATCAAGAACATGGGGACATGACCTCAAACTCACTGGAGGAAAGTTAATTCAAAACTAATTTTAGAAAGTATTATTTTACTGAAAGGCTAAGTTGATGCTTGGAATAAACTACCAGCAGAGGTAGTTACCCATTCAACAGTAAATGGCTTCAATCATGCTTGGGACAAACATAAATCTATACTCAGACAAAAAAGTTACCAAAAAAAGATAATGAAAAAAAAAAATACAAAACATGTATAAGAAAAAAACAGGCAGACTCGATGGACTACTCAATCTTTTTTCTGCCGTCACTTTTCAATGTTTCTATATGTTAATTAAAAATATACCATATGCTATATTTACCTGTACATGTAGATAGTCAGAACATATGAAACTATCTTCGATCAACCCAAGTTCTGTAAATGTTTGCATTGAATCCAGTATATCTTGAATAACAAAATATTGACCTGATAAATTGGAAGAGGATGTAGCTCTCTTTATTGAAGAAACTGGCTTAACATTACCAGTATCACCTTTAGGTATTTTTACCTTTGGTGGTACTTTAGAGAAATCAGGGAGCTTGTAATGAACCTGTCCTTGACCATACTTTATTTCACTAGAAGAAAGTCTTCTTTCTTGGTTTTGTTTAGAATGTTGGACTTCCTTGTCTATATTGTTAGTTGGTAATTCATTCAGTTCTTTGTCTCTCTGATCACATTCAGATTCAGATACATTCTCTTTAAACAATGTTTCATCAGTATCAGAATTCACTTCTTTAATAAGAATGTTTTCTTGGTCACCAGTGTTTTCATATTGACCAATTTTCAAACTTTCCATTCTGAAATCTTCATCATTATGGACATCATACTGGCTATGCTTAGTACAACTTTTTCTGCTAATAATGGTTTCATCGCTGCTCTCCGCAATTGATATTTCTGGCATTGTCTCATAGTCAATGAACTCATATGGATTTAGCAGACTGCCCTCATTAAAATGGCGTAGGAGAACATCTGGTATTATTGAAGGAATGGAGACTAAATTATCATGGTTGTTTTCAGTGTCTTCTTTGGCCTCACTTGGTTTAGCTATAGTTTCAGACAAACTAAATGCACTGTTACTGTCCAAAGAATAAACGGATTGATCACTTGTGGAAGTAGATGCTATGCTAACGTTAACAGGCAGGCCTTCTTCCAAGCTTTTGGTCAATTCTTGGGGATAATCAGAAGGGACAACAGAATTGTTTTGTAGATCACAATTTATGCTTGGAACTAGATAACATTCAAGAATCCCATCATAAGGTAGATCTTCTTGTTCATCATCAGTGGCAGCGTCATCATCTGCTGAGTGGCCCCATGACCCCTCAAGATGATTGGATGGCTGCTGGTAGTTATGGTGATCTTTGCTACTTGCAGCAATATCCATGTGAAGTGCGTAAAGAGCATATATAAAATCAGAGTTGAGCCCTAAAAAAAAAATACTTCTGATAAATGAATATACAAAATTATATGATTATATTATATGATAGATTCATAAACAAATGTAAAAATGTAATACGTAAAGTGATTGTAAAGCCTTGTTTTTTTTAAATAACAAACATGTTATACTTACCTCTTCTGTGCACTGAGCAGCCCCTTTCCTACTCTTCTCGGGTCCCTCTTCGGCGCTCCTGGCCCCTCCCTCCTGTCGAGTGCCCCCACAGCAAGCAACTTGCTATGGGGTACCTGAGCTGAGCCGCTGCTCTGTGATTAGATAGAATGCATTAAGATAAAAAAAAACCTTTGCCTTTACAACTCCTTTAAGAAAATAATGTACCTCCTGATCCATCCACCTAAAAATTTTATTTTATTTTTAAGCACTTGCCGACTAGCTGCCGTCGTTATATTGCGGTGGGTCTGCTCTCCTGCACAAATTGCTGTAGCTGTATGGCGGCTTGCGCAGGCGCTGTTGCACGCGGGTGCCCGCTACAAGCTGCGGGTGCGTGCCTGCGGGTCGGGCGGACCCTATGTCTCCCAGCGACCCGCGATCGTCTAGTGTAGAGGCAGAACGGGGATCTGTCAATGTAAACAAGGCATATCCCCGTTCTGATAGGGGACATGCTAGAGATCTACTGTTCCCAGTCATCGGGAACAGTGATCTCTGCCATGTCCCTTCTAGCCCATCACCCCTACAGCTAGAACACACTTAGAAAACACAGTTAAGCCCTTGATCGCCCCCTAGAGTTAACCCCTTCCCTGCCAGGATCATTTTTACATTGATCACTGCATTTTTATAGCACTGATCAATGTAATAAATTCACTGGTCCCCAAATAGTGTCATTTGGGGTCAGATTTGTCCTGCACAATGTCGCAATCCCTCTAAAAATTGCTGATCGCCACCACTACCAGTAAAAACAATAAAAAAAAAGTCCCTAAATCTATCACCTAGTTTGTAGATGCGATAACTTTTGCGCAAACCAATCAATATTCGCCTATTGTGATTTTATTTTTACCAAAAGTATGTAGAAGAACATATATCAACCTAAACTGATGAATAAAATTGTTTTTTTTTTTATAGTTTTTTTTTTGGATATGTACTATAGCAAAAAGTAAAAAAAAAAAAAAAAAGTTTTTTGTTCAAAATTGTTGCTTTTTTGTTTGTTTATATCGCAAAAAATAAAAACTGCAGAGGTGATCAAATTCCACCAAAAGAAAGCTTTATTTGTGGGAAATAAAGGACGTCAATTTTGTTTGGGTACAATGTCGCACTACCACGAAATTGTCAGTTAAAGCGACGCAGTGCCATATCGCAAAAAATGGCCTGGTCAATAAGGAAGCAAATCCTTCCGGGGCTGAAGTGGTTAACTATAGCAGTGAGATAAGACTTAGGCCAACACTAAAGCCCCGTACACACGGTTCGACGATCGTATACAACAGGTCGTATTCACGACCGTTGTATGCGAAATCGATCGTTCGTATGCCCGATTTGAACAGTCGAACATACGACGGTCGTACAAGGGAGTTGTAGGAGCAGACTAGAAAACTTGATCGTACCAACAAGCTCTCATACGACCGTTGTATTGTGTGTACAGAGCAGTTGGTACAACAAAGTTGTATTGTGCAAAACACGCATGCTCCAAAGTCAGGAATGGCTGGATGCTAATTACATGCACCTGAACGTTCTTTCTGTGCTCGTACGATCGTGTAGTGCAGTCAGTATGCTACATACAACAGCCAACATCGTACATCGTACGTACGATCGTCGAACCGTGTGTACGGGACTTTAAGCCCCGTACACACGGGACGACGATCGCATACAACAGGTCGACCGTTGTATGTGATATACTAACGACTGTTGTATGTGATATCGATCGTTCGTATGCGCGATTTGAACAGTCGAACATACGACAGTCGTACAAGGGAGTTGTATGAGCAGACTAGAAAACTGCTCGTCGTACGATCGTGTAGTGCAGTCAGTATGCTACATGCAATCGTCGTCCCGTGTGTACGGGGCTTTAGACGTTTTCAATGGGAACACCTGGGAATGGGAATACCTGTTTTAGCAACAACTGTATAAGTTGCAGTTTGCATATTCCAGGTGCATTTTGAATTTTTCAATAAACGTTTTTGATCCACTGAAGTCTATGGAACCAAAAACCAGAAAAAAGTCCCTGGCCCTTTCCATAAAATGCACAGATGTGAACATGACCCATATGAAACCATGTTAAATGGATTGTAGTGTGTTTCTACAAAACTGAAAATGCACAAAAAAATGCATAGGTGTGAACCAGGCCTTTAAGGTAAATTCTCCCCACTCTCTCACTTCCTGTTGCCTCTGTGGGATGGGATGTGAAGGAAAGTTCCCTATTAGGAACAATGACAACAGAACAAAAAAATGAAGGCATTTTACCTTTCCTTACTGTGTCTAAAACAAGAAAGAAAACACTTTTAAATACGCTTTAACCTCCCTGGCGGTATGATTATTTCAGATTTTTGGTGCTGAAAGCGGTACATTATTTTGCATGGAAATTTGCCGTTTTATATTGTAGGCCTGTAATTCTTAGGAATAACTCACTTAAATCTGTCCAAACAAGAGTCTAGTAGACATCCCGGGTATGATAAAATTTGAAACATGAAATCATAAATTATAATATAATAAATAACTAAAAATAATTATCAAAAATAATAACATAATTGTAATAAAATTTATTCAATAATGTAATGAAACCAAAAAACTGAAATTTGCTCAGTTGCACAATTGTCGCTGTCGTTACTTTCAGTGTCTGATGATAAATTCCCCCAAAAATCAGTATCACTCAATTCTGCAAATGATTCTTATTTACTATCGGTGTTTTCTAGCTGATCAAAAACCACTTTTGACGTAAAGGGACACTTTTTGGTTGCCATGGACATTCTCAAGTTTCCAGGCAGAAAGAATGACATATATAATATAAAAGTGCATGCAGGGCACTGGGCAAACCACTAGGGACAAAGGGGATGCGAAATTATTTCATACAGTAATGTAATCTTACAGATTACAGTGTACTGTATGTTTACTGTGTGTTTCACCTTTTGAATTTGTCCCCGGTTTTCCGCCCCCGTGTGACACCACGCTTGCAGGGAACGGAGCCCGGCACACAGAGGTATTGGGCGGAGGACACAGCCCGCAGACACGGCGGCGGACATTGCTGGATCCAGGGGACAAGGTGAGTAACGCTGCCTTGGATCCAGCGATGCAATCCCAAGTGTGGCTCGGGGTTACCGCTAATTGTACTGAAATTCCACCCTGTGCCACACTCGGGAATACCGCCAGGGAGGTTAACAAGTAGTTTGGAAGATGAAGATTGTAATTTGTCAGCCATATTTTGACTGTTCTTCTAACTATAAAAGTTTTGTATTGAAGCTGGCCTGGTATCCAACTCTTCAGATGATGTGGTCACTCTAGATCTTCTTGGTCTAGACCAGTGTTTCTCAAATTCAGTCCTCAAGGCACACCAACAGGTCATGTTTTCAGGCTCTCCATTATTTTGCACAGGTGATTTGATCTGTTTCACTGCCTTAGTAATTACCACAGCTGTTTCATCTGAGGGAAATCATGAAAACATGACCTGTTGGTGTGCCTTGAGGACTGGAGTTGAGAAACACTGGTCTAGACCATGTACATTGTTCTATATATTAATTTAGCAACTCTCCAGGATACTTTTCAATTGCAAACCATAATTCACACTGTTTATTTGGAACACACACATATCACCATTTCAATTAACTATGTGTGTTCAGACAAATTTAGCACAGTGGTGTAGTGGATAGCATTTTTGCCTAGCAGCAAAGGGGTTGCTGGTTGGAATCCCAACCACGACACTACCTGCCTGGAGTTTGCATGTTCTTCCTGTGCCTGCGTGGGTTTCCTCCGGGTACTCCGGTTTCCTGCCACACTCCAAAGACATGCTGGAAGGTTAATTAGATCTTGTCTAAATTGGCCTTAGTATATGTATGTATGAATGTGAGTTAGGGACCTTAGATTGTAAGCTCCTTGAGGGTAGGGACTGATGTGTGTGTGTACAATGTATATGTAAAGCACTGCCTAAATTGACGGCGCTATATAACTATCTGAAATAAATAAATTAAATTAAATTAAATACAATGAATAAAACAATCATGAATATATTAGCATGTGGTTGAGAAATTAAGCCCCAAAAATAAATAGTGAGATATACAGAAGCACCCATAAAAGAGGAAATGCTTGAACATAGCTTTCGTGGTAAAACAGGTTCTTTATTGGACTGACACTGGCTACTTCATCAGGAAGGTGCTTTAAAACAGTAAAAATACAAAGCCACGGTATGTATATGTGAGGAGGAGACCACTCAGGCTAGGCACAGGTGTGGGTAATCCTGGATCCTTTGATGGTGCTGGCTGAGTATGCAGATACAGAAGTAGCAGTAAACAGAAATCCGGTGAGCCGCACTCAAATTTTCAATGCTTTATTCCAAGGTCCGAGCAGTACAAATAGAGCACACAGCTAACGCGTTTCACATCCTATACATGGGTGCTTAATCATAGCTCAATGATGAGCTCTATTTGTACTGCTTGGACCTTGGAATAAAGCACTGAAAATTTCAGTGCGGCTCACCAGATTTCTGTTTACTGCTACTACACAGTATGTATATACTCTAGACGATAAACTGATACAACAGCCTATCATTAAAAAAGTTGATGTGTATGGCAAAGAAAAATATTATTGTTAAAAGCAAGCAAAATCCTTTTACATTCATGTTGTAAAATTCATTTCATGAACTTGTGTTAATATATATATTTATATATATACATACACACACACACACACAGTATCTCACAAAAGTGAGTACACCCCTCACATTTTTGTAAATATTTTATTATATCTTTTCATGTGACAACACTGAAGAAATGACACTTTGCTACAATGTAAAGTAGTGAGTGTACAGCTTGTATAACAGTGTAAGTTTGCTGTCCCTTCAAAATAACTCAACACACAGCCATTATTGTCTAAACCGCTGGCAACAAAACTGAGTACACCTCTATGTGAAAATGTCCAAATTGGGTCCAAAGTGTCAATATTTTGTGTGGCCACCATTATTTTCCAGTATTGCCTTAACCCTCTTGGGCATGGAGTTCACCAGAGCTTCACAGGTTACCACTGGAGTCCTCTTCCACTCCTCCATGAAGACATCATGGAGCTGGTGGATGTACTTTGCGCTCCTCCAACTTCTGTTTGAGGATGCCCCACAGATGCTCATTAGGGTTTAGGTCTGGAGACATGCTTGGCCAGTCCATCACCTTTACCCTCAGCTTCTTTAGCAAGGCAGTGGTTGTCTTGGAGTTGTTTGGGGTCATTATTATGTTGGAATACTGCCCTGCGTCCCAGTTTCATGCTCTGCTTCAATATGTCACAGTACATGTTGGCATTCATGGCTCCCTCAATGAACTGTAGCTCCCCAGTGCTGACACACTTGTCTTTGTACTCCTCACTTAGTTGCTGTCAAACACGCTTGACACCATATATCTGAACCAAATACGTTTGTCTTGGTCTCATCAGACCACAGGACATGGTTCCAGTAATCCATGTCCTTAGTCTGCTTGTCTTCAGCAAACTGTTTGCAGGATTTCTTGTGCATCACCTTTAGAAGAGGCTTCCTTCTGGGACGACAGCCATGCAGACCAGTTTGATGCAGTGTGTAGTGTATGGTCTGAGCACTGGCAGGCTAGCCCCCCACCCCTTTAACCTCTGCAACAATGCTGGCAGCACTCATACCTCTATTTCCCAAAGACAACCTCTGGATATGACACTGAGCATGTGCACTCAACTTCTTTGGTCGACCATGGCAAGGCCTGATCTGAGTGTAACCTGGCCTGTTAAACCACTGTATGGTCTTGGCCAACATGCTGCAACTCAGTTTCAAGGTCTTGGCAATCTTCTTATAGCCTAGGCCATCTTTATGTAGAGCAACAATTAATTTTTTCAGATTCTCAGAGAGTTCTTTGCCATGAGGTGCCATGTTGAACTTCCAGTGGCCAGTATAAGAGCGTGACAGCCATAACACCAAGTTTAACACACCTGCTCCCCATTCACACCTGAGACCCTGTAACACTAGCGAGTCACATGAAGGAGGGAAAATGGCTAATTGGGCCCAATTTGGACACTTTCACCTAGGGGTGTACTTACTTTTGTTGCGAAGTGGTTTAGACATTAATGGCTGTGTGTTCAGTTATTTTAAGGGGACAGCAAATTTACACTTATATAAACTGTACACTCACTACTTCACACTGTATCAAAGTGTCATTTCTTCAGTGTTGTCACATGAAAAGATATAATAACATATTTAGAAAAATGTGAGGGGTGTACTCACTTTTGTGAGATATTGTGTGTGTGTGTGTGAGTATGTGTATGAATATATATATATATATATATATATATATATATATACGTATGAATATATATATATATATATATATATATATATATATAAAAATACAATACCACTGTATACAGTACTGTATAATAAATATGTATCAAAAATATATATTACAATATAATACACACTATATGATGCATAATAAATAATTAAAATCAAGATATTAAGATGCATATCCTTATTTCTCTTGTTGTATTTAAAACTTTGAATTTCAGTTTTTAGCAAATAAAATCAAAACAATACTTGGTGGCAAACTTTTACAACACCTCAATTTACAAAAAAAGAAGTAAAACTTTAAAGCAGTTATAAATTGTCATTGAAAGAGTTTATCGCTAAAGTACTCAAAAAGCCAGAAGAGGGATTCAGATAACTAACATCCTCCCAATACTGAAATATCAGTTTTGTGAGGACTGACCCTTTAAAGGTGACTATTCCTTTTGCTACCCCAACCTACAGTAGCTGTGCAGAGAAGCTGTTGTAAGCTGCTTACTGCACCCCATTTGTAACAATACTCTAGTGATAGTCTAGTGATCCCTATATAACAGTTGTGAAATGGATGGGTAGAAACTACACACCTTTTCACTATAAGTAGCAATTATGTTATGAATTACATTTTAAGATATTATTAAAATTATTTCATGGGCTAGTCACACATCCAAATTTAAAAAGACTTTACATTACTTTGTATAACCTAGTAATGAAAGATGATGATAAGTAATGAATGATGAAGATTGCTTAGATTGGTGATATAACAGTTAATCAGGAGTTGCAATGATGTACTTAGTAATGTTTGAGGATCTCAGTTAAAGTACACAGCAATATTTCAGTGATCTCAGTTAAAAGTACAAAGTAATATTTTAGGAATCTCTAATGTCTATGAAGCTACTAAAGTGTAAAATAACCTTATAATAGGTATAAAATAGAAATAACCGGCATTCGTCTCTTACCAATGTAATACTCACTTTCCTATTTTCTGGTGCTTTCACAGTCTCACTAAACCAGTTAATACTTTGCATGATGCCTGTGCTCTTCACTTGACAATGCTTGCATCAGGTTACCTGTGCTGTAATACTGCCTGCACTGTTCATCTCACATGGCTTGCTGGAGCCACTATAGTTTGTAATGATACACCCTGTCATTTAGCTTTCTGTTTCTACTTTGTTATTTTACACATTGCCAGGACGCTGTAACCCAGCAACCAGCTTTGGAAAATCCTGTAATCACCAGCAACTGATCATCAGGGGGGCTAGACACACCGTGACAGCTTTGAATTTGGGCTTTTTTCAGTTAGTCCAACAAACATGAACAAAGCTCAAAAATTAACACATGTAGTCAAAGATCATAAATTACCATCAAATCTTAGGATTGTAACAAGGCAGACTTTATTTATACAGATGAGGGATATATTCCTTGTGATTATGCATGGGTTTGTCCGACACACAAGCAGTTATATGCAATCATATAAATAAACGCAGCCCTTTTATAAGGATTCTTGGATTGGACATTTTGATAGATAACTAATGTAAAAATGTATATGAACCAAAAAAAAGTTTGAATTTGAAGAGGTTAAAAAGAACAAAGGTTTGCGATCAATGTAGTCACATTAAAGCTGTAGTCTCACTTTAAACTTGCACCTACAAGTAAGCTTACAATAAGTGCTCATACACACGGGCGCATGTTTACAAAGTATGCAAAACGTCGGGCCCGACGTCAGGGAAAAATTTTTTTTGGCTCTTGCATCAGCGTTAGTGAGCATTAATGAGCGTTTTTTAGTGCCGGCGTCAATCGGCGTTTAACCAGTTCCCTACCGACGCATAGTAAAATGACGTCGGCAGGGACTGGCCGTCGATCCGGGAGGACGTCATATGACGTCCTCCGCTTCTCGCCGCTACTGCGGGCGCCATCCCTTGACCAATTTGCGGCTAACTGCGGCCGTGATTTTTTGCGAGTAATTACGAGTGATTGCGACTACGTTCTCGGTTTTTTTTAAAAAGGGACTGCAGCCCGGGCTGCAAAACGTATGAAACATTTGTACGCGGGCACACATACTCGTGAATAACATTCGAATGAACATCCACGTTCAAATTTCACTCTGATGTCGAAATTACACTGATGTAACTAGCGTTTGGAAACAAGAAAAATTGGAGAAGTTTAAGTTTGAAAAAAAACCAAGTATATG
>BLSH010490787.1:1076268-1087233 GCA_018402905.1 Glandirana rugosa | reverse complement strand
TTGCCCCCCCCCCCCCCCCTTTGCCTTATCTATACCTAAAAAGCTGCCATTTCCAACTACTGATATTTCTGGAAGAATATGCGAATAAGTCCTTTAATTCAGATTTAATTCAGATTATTCTTTTCTATTATTTCTATTTTCCTATTTCTATTAATATTTTACTATTACTATTTTTAAACAAATGACAGCACTGCAAATTTCTAAGAATATCTACATTCTTATATTTAAAATATTTTCCATTTCTGTCAGTGCAGCTCTGTCCTGACAGATATGGAAGATCCCTTTATGCTCGGTTCACACCAGTGCGCAGTGCAAATCACATGCGATGTCTGTGCGATGTGATCTTAGCCATACAGATAGTATGATCGCATTTGGACCAAACTCGCACTGGAACCTTTTTTTGTTCCTCACCAGAATCGGATTGCATTGGGTGTTCATACCCATGCGCAAAGGCATGCGCAGGGGGTGTGCCTGGGCACACCCTAATCACTATGTGTGCTGCCGATTCTCCCTATTTCCTGGGCTCCACCCCCTTGTCGCTGCTGCAGAGGATGTTTTAGGATGGAGAGCAGGGGAAGGGGCTAGTAAATAGTTCCTTTTCTAAATGAACACCGTGAACACACTCGCTCACTGTGTCCATTCATAACTATAGTAAACTGTGTTTATTATACTTCAGTTTGTAATAGGAAGCTCACTCAGCACAGCACTTCCCATTAATTCACTATACCCTGCTGAGGCTGCAGATAAATTCTGTGTTTTAGTTTTAAGGTG
This sequence comes from Glandirana rugosa, assembly GCA_018402905.1. NCBI lineage: Eukaryota > Metazoa > Chordata > Amphibia > Anura > Ranidae > Glandirana > Glandirana rugosa. Next base: position 1,086,462 of record BLSH010490787.1, on the reverse strand, counting down.
CACACCCTAATGCAATAGGCTGCACACACCTATGCCCATGCGATCAGATTCCTGTCCGAATTGACAGTTTGCACTGCGATATGCGAACTGATTTGGAGGTGTCATTAACTTTCTATTGACAATCCCAGCAGTTCGCATATGGCAGTGTGAACTGCCTTGTGAGTCAGATGTGATGCGGGAACCCGCAATGGATTCGCAGGGTTCCCGCATCGCACTATTGTGAACCAAGCCTTAATATATACATACCACATTTTAAACATTTACGCCATATTACTTTTTTCAAATTTTTATTTAAACAAAGGCGAGAGACAGAGACCTCATTAACCAGACATGAGATGTACAGGCATCCAAAACAAATCGTGTGTTTATATGAAACATCCTGAAACATGCATATCCAGTACATCATACCATTAGAGCCTCCAGGAGCTTCGAGCTAAATACCAGTGGTCTTGACTCTCCCTGATTTTCCTTTATTTTCAAAGAATATAAGGTGTAAGAGAATACAAAAGCGGGAAAGAGGTGAGGGATACCCAGAGACAAGTAGTTGTAGAGATAGGGGGAGAAGAGGGAGAGGAAAAAAAAAATATATGTAAGGGGGGGGGGGGTTGGAACTCAATGTCGTACCAGAGATCTTTAGGAGACAATCCTGGTTGACCCTTGCGAGATTGGGCCATGCGCTGCGGAATCAACCAACCGCTAGAGATTCATAGAGTGCTTTCCCTTCCTCAGAGAAGACGAACATATTCCATAAGGTTCAGGTCTTCTGGTACTGTTCATGTTGATGTCTGGCTGATAGAACTAGATCTTCAAGTTTATTTATTTCCTCCACCTTCCTAAACCACATACCCACTGTTGGCGAGGTCTGAGATTTCCACAGTAGGGGGATGCACATCTTAGCTGCATCCAGTAAATGCCTGATTATCGATTTTTTATAGGCCTTCACTGGGATATCCATGGCGTGAAGGAGGAAGAATGCGGGATCATCAGGTATAGCCCTCTCTGTGAATTTCTGTGTAATTTGTCGTACTAACCTCCAATACTGCTCGAGTTTAGGACAAGACCAGAAGACATGCAGAAGCGTTCCCCGATCTTCCTGGCATCTCCAACATCTATCCGAGGCTGAAGTAAAGATCTGGTGTAGTCTAGATGGCGTATAGTACCATCTTGACAGGATTTTAAAATTTGTTTCCTGTGTTTTCGCACAGATAGAGGATTTATGTGTGAATCGTATAATGTTACTGCGTTGTGAAAGGCTAAAGGTACGGTTTAGGTCTCGCTCCCACCTCACCAAGCCAGGGGGCTGGTAGTCTTCAGCTGGGGTGACTAGGAGGTTATATGCCAGCGAAAGTGCGTGCGCAATGGTGCCCTCTCCGCCGCATAGTTCTTCCAGATAGGTAGGAGTGCTACGAAAATGATCCGGAGCAGGAAGGGTCTTCAAAAAATGGACCAGTTGGATAGCTCTCCAAAAGTCCAGATGGAAGGGACCCAGAGAATCCATAAGGGCGGGTAGTTGAGGCCAACCACTGTCAGTAATAAAATGGGATGCCTGTATACGGCCCATTTGGGCAAGGCTCTGGAATCCAGAGTCTCTGCAACCCGGAGCGAACGCGGGGTTCCCTAGGATGGGGAAAAGTGGGGATCCTGCCGGAGACAGGGAAGTTGTGGAGAAGAGGTGCGAGCATATGGAAATTGTGGGGCCTATGAGGGGGTGTTGCTTTAATGAGCGTGGAATCGAGGGGTAACACCAGGGTGTCCGCATAAGGGGTACTCCACTCTGGGCTTGCTCCAGGCGCATCCATAGCTTCAGTTCTCGATGGCGCCACCAGTCGATCAATCGGTTAATATAGGCCGCCTGTTGGTACCTACGAAGGTCTGGCAAAGCCAGTCCACCATACGGCTTAGGAAGGGTTAGTATCCTTCTATGTAGCCGAGGTCGCTTATGTGCCCATACGAAGTCTGTTACCAAGGATTGTGCTTGTTTAAGGTATCTGTTAGGAATGAAGATTGGAAGTGCCTGAAAAAGGTAGAGAAATTTGGGGAGTATGCTCATTTTAACTATACTACAGCGTCCAAGCCATGAGTGAAGGCCAGTATGCCAGGTGTTGAGAAGGTGACAAACTGTCTTTAGGAGAGGGGGAAAGTTTAGATCAAATATCTTAGAGAGTTTTGCGGGAATGACCGTACCCAGATATTTCAGGGACGAACTAGACCATTTTAATTTGAAGCTGGCTTGCAGGTGTGCAAGGGAGCGGGTGGGAACTCCAATCCCCATGGCTTCCGACTTGGAAAAGTTGATTTTTAAATTTGACAGGGCACCATATGTTTCAAATTCTTTTAATAAGTTTGGTAGGGAGATCCTAGGCTTCGTGAGGGAAAACATCATATCATCAGCATACGCCGAGACTTTATGTTGGCTACCCCCCACGACAACTCCTGTAATATCCGGGTTCGAGCGTATCCTACACAGGAAAGGCTCCAGGGATAGCGCGAACAAGAGCGGGGATAACGGGCATCCCTGACGCGTGCCATTGGAGATACTTAGAGAGCTGGAGAGAACCCCATTCACTCTTACCTTAGCTGTGGGAATCGAGTATATGGCTGAGATCCACTTCAGCATATTTCGACCCAGCCCCACTTTATCCAAGACCGCTAACATGAAAGGCCAATGTACTCGGTCGAAGGCTTTTTCAGCGTCCGTGCCCAGAAAGACACACGGGGTGTTGGTGGTATTTGCTACATGAATCAAGTTAAGGACTTTAATTGTGTTGTCCCTGGCCTTCCTAGTGGGGACAAAACCGACCTGGTTTTGATGGATCAAAGTGGGAAGGTGTTGCTGTAACCTGGTTGCTATGATCTTGGTAAAGAGTTTAAGGTCTGTGTTCAGTAAGGATATGGGCCTGTAACTCCCACAGGAGGAAGGGTCCTTCCCCTCCTTTGGAATTACGGAAATGTGGGCCAGGAGAGTATCCCGGTGGAGGGACGCCGTGGTCCCTAATTCATCTTGGCAGTCCCTATCGCCCGCCGTAGTTCAATTAAGGTAATGGGCTCCTCCATTGCCGTCGCTACGTCCTGCGACAGCTCAGGCATACCTGCAGAGGAGATGTAGTCGTTTATGCTGTCTAGAGAAGGAAAGGGACCTTGTATGTTATAAAGGGCCTTGTAGAATGTATGGATTTCCTCAGCAATTTGGTTAGGAAGACCAACCCGACGGCCTGCATGTGAATATGTGGGACATAATTCGCTAATGTCTGCGCCCGTAGAGATCGAGCGAGCACCTTACCGCATTTGTTCCCAGGCTCGTAGGCAACCTTCCGGCAAACCTGCATTGCTGCCTTTGCCTTGAAATATAGAAGATCCGCTTACGGAGCTTTAGGCGTTCCCTGTCCGAATTAGGAGTGGGGGCATGTTTGTGCCGTCCTTCTGCCGCCTGTAGTTCCCGTAAAAGAGACGTCAATTGCTGTGTACGTCTCTTCTTGAGACATGCCCCATGTTTGATGAGGACCCCTCGGATAGTTGCCTTGTGGGCCACCCCGGGGTCACAGTCACACATATCATTGGTTTGAAAATATAAGGTTAGTTCCTTAATAACGTCAGCCCTCACCTCATCATCCTGTAGTAGGCTTTCATTGAGCCTGCACACCTTGGTCGGGGATGCATGCATGTTTATCAGGGCATAGGATATAGTCACCGGGGCATGGTCCGACCATGTGATGGAGCCAATGGAAGCCTCCCTAACCGTTTGTAGGTGGGCGTGTGGTATAAGGAAATAATCGATGCGCGAGTAGACTACGTGAGGTGGGGAGTAGTACGTATAGTCTCTCTCCCCAGAGTGTAAATGACGCCAGATGTCTATTAGTTGGGCATGGTGTAGTGATCTGGTAACACGATTACGCACACTTGGGGAGATCGAGGAGACCCTGGAGGATGTATCCTCATCGGGAATCAGCGGGATATTGAAGTCTCCCCCCAAGATCAGTTGGCATGACCACGGTACTCTCCCTGAGATCAAGATAGACACCCCCCTGGCCTTAGCCTCCGGGTAGGTAGAGTGATAAATGGTGGGGAAATGTCTATTTCTCAGGACCGGTAGTCCGCCATCTCTGAAGTGGGTCTCTTGCACATATGCCACATCAGCGGCCATGCGGTGTAACTCCTGCAGCATCATCCGCCTTTTCTCGGGGACATTAAGTCCCTTAGCGTTGATGGAGATAATTTTGACGCTGTCCATGCCTACAAGTGTCGGGAGGGGAACACAACAAAAAAAAAGGGGGGGAGGGTGAAAAATGGGAGGGGGGAGGGGGAAGAAACAGTAGATAGAAGAGGCAGAGGAGCAGGTATGGATAAAAAATATATTAGGGTGTCCAACCGAAGTGGACGGGCTAGCAAGGGGTGGAAAAATAGAGATAGAGAGGTTAGAAAAGAGGGGAAACCCTCAAGACTTTTAGTACTAGTAATGCAGGATTTGCACTACACTCTCCAATGGGAACCCACTAGGTATTGAGCGCATTCCTAAGGGGGAGAGTGGATGGAAACAGCCGCTGGAGGGAGCCCCCAGCTGTCCCCAGCCTCCCGGCTATGTCAATGACAGGTTCAACCAGGATTTGCCTAACTACTCCCAAAGAGCATAGCATAACTAGAACCTTTCTCAATCTGATATGCAGCAAGCACATAAAACAAATGTTAAAAGAAACCAACACTAAAGAATTCAGTGAGTAAGACAGCACATAGGAATCATCTAGGATAACATCACATATGCTGTGTGACCCAAGGATCAGGAAGAGTAAGGTACCTCACTGGTCCCCAATCACCTCATCGCCTGGTCTGACCATGAACTTCCCTAGATAAAGAGTCCCGCTGCACTCCCCAAGACCCCCCCACCCCACCAAGAAAAAAAAAAGAAAAAACAAAAGAGAAAGACATAAGTCCACATACGAACATTCCCCAGATGTACTGAGGAGGTAACAGAATAGATAATGCAGCATCCATGTCTACAACCCCCTCCCCCCCCCCCCACCAGCTTGTCCGGATCCACTGGTGTCTCTGAAACAGATCAACCCTCAAATATAAGGGGATGGCATTGGGATCAGACATACAAAGCGGGCCTCTATTCTCCAAGGTTACATACATTATATCAGATCCGACAGTGTTAACAAACAGAGAGGGGGGAGACTCCCCCCCGGCCGATATGGAGTATCTCCCAATTTCCCACCTCGGCATATCCTAAGCGTGGCAGTCCGCTCTTCTGCAATGAGGACCCCAATGTCCTGCCATCTCTAGGTCTCTGATATGCCTGTCAAGGGGAGCCACGTAGCCGACTGCATAGTTTGTCTTAGAGGCCGGATCCTGGGAGTTAAATATTCAGTCTCCATGCGTGGTGGCTCAGTGGGGGGGGGGGCAAGAGCGGCCCCTCTGGGGTCGCCAAAGGAGCCTAGAGGGCCAGGTTCGTGCAGGTAAACCGGGAGTAACAGGGTGGGGAGGTGGGGGGCCCCAGTGGGCAAGCATCAGCACAGTGACTCTGGCAACGGGACAATCGAACATGACACCGACCTCCTTGAGGCAGACCAGGGTCAGTGAGATTATCAAACATTGATTCAAAACTCTCGTGCTCGCTCCAGTGAGGGGGCTTAAGATCTCCTTCTTGCCCTCCGCTGGCGTGGTGGTAGTGAGTAGCGGCCCGCCGGAAAACCTCCAGTTCTCGGGAGAGGCAGCAGCCAGTCAGGTATTTGAATGGGAGCAGCTTCCAAGAAAGAGAACAGGGCTGACAAATCCAAAGGGGAGCGCAGTGTGAATGAGGAGGCCGCGTTCCGGAAAGTGACTGCCAGGGGGAAGCCCCAGCGGTATGTGCAACCCTGCGCTCTAGCCAATTCCAGGAGTGGCCGTAGCATGGCTCTACGCTGCAGGGTTGCCCGCGATAGATCTGGAAGTATTTTCATGGATGTTCCATCAAAGTCCACTTCCCCATGTTCCCACGGACTCCGGAGGATGGCCTCCTTTTGGGAATAGTGGTGCAGACGACAAATCACATCCCTCAGTCTGTTTGGGTCAGACGATCCGGGGCCTAGAGCGAGGTGGATCAGGTAAAATTCCAGTGTCGGTGGGGTCGGGTCCAAAATACTGTTGAAAATTGCAGATACCGTCTCCGTTAGGTTCTCGGGACCAGTCGCCTCTGGGATACCCCGGAGCCGCAGGTTGGTCCTCAAGATCTTCCAGATGTAGTTGCAGCTGCGCTGCTGTCTCCGCCTGTGAATCCCTGGACTGCTCGAGTGTCTTCACCCGCTGTTGCAGTGCCAGCAGCGATGCCTCTCCCGTGTTCACCTTAGCCTCCACCATTTGTAGGTCCGACTGCACCGCTTGCATATCCCAGCGGTGGGTCTCCTCCAGTCTGAGGATCAGTGCCTCAATGTCTGACTTGGTCGGGAGAGCTTGCAGCATGGCCCAAATGTCATTGTCTAGGCCAGCCTCTCCAAAGTATTGCGATGTGGTCGCCATCTCTGTACTAAACACCGACGGGATTCCCCGGAGAGAGCCAGTAGGAGAGGCCAGGGCCTGCACTGTGTTCCGAGGGATTTGGGCCTCCTGTGAGAGGCCACGTGGCGCTGCCACTCTCGCACCCGGAGAGAGTTGTAGTATCCTGGGGAAGAAGCGGTGTAGTTCGCCTTGCGGGCTTGCTGTGTGGCTTCTGCGGGTGGATGAACGTGTTCTATGCCTCTTTGCAGATAGCATGCCTGGGTTGTAATGCTGTATGTGCCGGGCAGGATAGGGAGAACCCGGGAGCTCACTGAAAACGTGTCCTCACTCGGCCATGTTCAGGCCACGCCCACCACCTTCTATTAATTTACCCTTCCGGTATATTATGTCTGAAAAGAAATTGAATGGTTGAAAGTCAACTTTATTTTTTTTTAAGTTTATGCTTTTAATATTAGTAAATGTATAAGTATGTTATCAGATACTCATTGAATTTTCCTTGCCTGGCCTAACTTCATGTTCACATATAATCCTGCCCTTTGTGTTCTGTCAAATGTTCTGATGAAGGTGGTATCTACCTTCTGTTTTTATTAGCTATGTTATGGGTGGTCATATTGGGGTCAGAGGAGGAGGAGCTGAAAATGGGAAAATTACTATATGTATCTGATAATAGTTTTCAGTAGCGCATAAATGTCTGTATGTATGACAGGCTCGTTGCAATAAAATAATAAATATTTAACAAAAAGGCAAAGAGGAAAACATTAAAAAAAAAAAAACAAAGGCTTTGTCTGAGTAGAATGCTACACGTTATTTTTGCAATTTTTAGTATTTTCTTATGGTATATCTAAAACATTTGTTTCATTCTGGATAGGGTAGAAATTGATAAACAGCCCTGTCAGATTTTCAGATTTTTGTCTCCTTTGTAAGACTTTTCTTCACATCCTGTTCTGCAGACAAAACTGAAATTGAAAGTAAAGCACTACTTAATGTAGTTCTAAAGCCTAGAAGTTTTTTTTACCTTAATGCATTAGATGCATTAAAGTGGTAATAAAGCTTTTTAACCCCTTCATGCCTAAGCCTTTTTCTGACACTTGTTTCTTGCAAGTTAAAATCAGTATTTTTTTCTAAAAAAAATTATTTAAAACCCCCAAACATTTTATAATATATATATATATATATATATATATATATATATATATATATTAGCAGAGACCCTAAAGAATAAAATGGTGATTGTTGCAATATTTTTTTGTCACACTGTATTTGCGCAGCGGTTTTTCAGATACAATTTTTTTGGAAGAAATACATTTTCATGGATTAAAAAAAAAAATAAAACAGTGAAGTTAGCCCAATTTGCTTGTATAATGTGAAAGATGATGTTACGCCGAGTAAATAGATACCTAACATGTCATGTTTTAAAATTGCGCACACTCGTGGAATAGCGACAAACTACTGTACTTAAAAATATCCATAGGCGAAAATATCTACAGGTTTCCAGTTTAGAGTTACAGAGGAGGTCTTGTTCTAGAATTATTGCTCTCGCTCTACAAGGATCACGGTGATATCTCACATTTACATTTGCGGGCGCGACTTATGTATGTGTTCGCTTCTGCACGTGAGCACGGAGGGATGGGGCGCTTTCAATTTTTTTTATTATTATTAATTTTATTTATGCACTGACCCCAAATCCCTCCTTTGCACTTAAAAGCATTAAAATAGCCAAGTATGACTGTTTTAATACTGTAATTTGTAAAAAAATTTGGAGCCTTTAAGGCTTCCATTAACTGGAAGTGATGCCATGACATCGCTTCCGAATTAAAAACACAAAATCTATTGTGCTAGGGTTTACATAAAAAAGTCACACATATAGCAGCTAGCACAGTATTGTTGGAGGCAATAAACAGCAACATAGGCAAAGGTGCAGCGCTCAACTAAAAAGTCCTAAAGGTAAAGTTAATAGGTAATTTAAGTAGTGTTCATATGCTGTAACAGTAATGCAAGAGACCATCACCAGCACCCGATCACACTGACTCTTAAGCCTCGTACACACGGGATGACGATAGTATTCAGCACGTCGTACTCACGACCGTTGCATGCGGAATCGATCGTCTGTGGCCGCGCTTTCAACAGTTGAACATACGACGGTCGTGCATGGGAGTTGTATGTGCAGACTAGAAAACTTGGTCATACCAACAAGCTCGCATACGACCGTTGTGTCGTGTGTAGAGCAGTTGTGTACAACAAGTTGTATTGTGCTAAACACGCATGCGCCAAGTTCGGAACGGGCGGAAGTGTCCATTCGTGTAAAACTAGGCTTCTGTTTCACAATTGCATATTCGTTTATCTTTTGCCATTCCATTCAAATAGTGAAATGCGGCGCACATTAGCATCTTTTTCAATGGGATAATAATGGTGGTACACATGATACTAATGTCATAAAAGTCAGCTGTACTGTAGTGATATTAATAGAATTTGCACTATTTTCAATCTCTTTTCTTCTATTTACCATTTCCACAATATTCTAAGCTCAGAAATATGAGAATTCCTTGAATTGAACGTGTTTGTGGTCCCTTGCTATTTGTTTAAACTTCACTGCCTACTTCAAACCTGGCATTTTCTTTAATAAACTTAGGCAAGTATTGTTATTTTAAATATTCTTTATTTTTAAATCATAAAGAATACAAATTAAATAATCAGATGAATTTTTCTACAAAGAAAATATAACATAAAACAAAGGTATGAAGTTGAACAAAATATGTCTAAAATTTTAAAAAAAGAAACGAATACAAAAAAATAAAAAATAAAACCCTCAATGGGGGTACTGGCCGTAATCCCCAGACCAGGGTTGTTGGGGGCCTTGAGGATAGTACTGCCACTGGGCAGGATGCTGCTGTGGCAAGGGATGTGATGGGGGAGGTGGTGGAGGAGGTGGAGGCTCATCGTCCACAAGCCGAGTTGTGGGCTTAACCTGGCCCCTCACCCCCTTAACCATCACCTCCAGCATCAGCTGTTCGGCCATCTGTTTCTGGTCCTCGTTCATTTGACGGAATTTTGTTGCCACAAGTGTGCCTTGCATCCCTAAAGAACTGGGCTGCAGCCTCATCTGCGTCCTGGGCCCTCCTCTTTTTTCTCCTCCCAACCTCCAGGGGAGGAATTCTGGAGACACAGGGCTGTGATGGCCCAGCTGCCTCCTCCTCGGTGACACTTTCCTGAGTATAAAAAAGTGACATTATTAGAATATGATTGTTTGTGTGGGTGATGAATGCAAACAAATGTACATTTCATTACTGTTGCTTATTGAATAATTAGAAATGACAAACACTAGCATTCTGGCACCAGCATTTGGATTTATACTTTTAATGTCTTTAGGCCACAATCACAAACAGTAAAGATTAATAAGTTATTCGTTGTCATTACTTTACATGTAAACAAACGTAAGTAGTGGGTGTGTTTGTTAGTATAAGATTATTACAGTGAAAAAATATGAGTCCTTTCACAGTGGCTCCTCCTCCGTCGACCCGGTAGTGTCGGGACACAGAGGTCTTAAGGAGGGGACCTCCAACCCTCCTCTTTTTTCTCCTCCCGGGTCCTGCGTCTACTCCGACGTCGGGTCAAGAAATCCCTACGTTCCGTGTGAACACCGTTGTTTTAAGGCAGTTTACTTGCTCCTGGTCTTTGTCTACCGGCTTGTCGACTACGACCTCCACTACCAATTCCCCCACTCCCCGG
>BLSH010490787.1:1037676-1069746 GCA_018402905.1 Glandirana rugosa | reverse complement strand
CTGAAAGTCGCGAATCAACACACACCAAACTTCAACTAACACGAGATTAGATGAAGGAGCCCAAAGGGTGGCGCTACGATACCAGCACTTCCTCTTTATACGCTCGTTCGCGTCATCACGTTCGGCCGGTCGCACGTTGTATGTACGACCGTCGGGTGCACGTCAGTAGGCTACATACAACAGTCAACGCACGATTCAACACGGTCGTACGTGCGATCGTCGTCCCGTGTGTACGAGCCATTACCCTCAGGCAGAAGTATACAGGCACACCATAATGTCCAATAGCGGTACCAGTGGTCCTCTACTATAGGATATTAGCTCCACCGCAGCAAGATTACATCAGCAACCCGTAGGTAATGGATGTCAATCCAGGAGTAACTTCCACCAGCAGCCCGTATACATATCAGGTAATGACTCCACCATGATAATTAATACTCGATCGCTGTTTCCTGCTGACATCGCTTCTGGGTTACTAGATTCGAGACCCGATCAATGCCAGCATTGTTCGGGTCTCCGGCCAGCCAGCGGACATCCTGGCTAGTAACTTGGGCCTCCCGGTAGGACGGTAGAGCCCGGATGAGCCACAGAAGGCAGCGGGAGGAGGGGATGTCTCCTCCAGCTGCTTGTAATAACAGGCTGAGCGGCTACTTAGCCGCATCAGTTGTCATTGCTAGAAAGCTGACCGCCGGCTCTAAAAAAACAGTCCCGGAGCCATGGGTGCAGCTGCAGGCATCACCCCGGTACAACCCCTTGAAGCCGAGGCTGCATATTTGCATTACGTCGGTGTGAAGGGGTTAAAACTACAACCATGTTATACTTACCTGCTCTGTGCAGTGGCTTTGCACAGAGCAGCTCCGATGCCGCCGGCGCTCCTGGCTCCTCCCTGGGGGCACTGCTGCGTGCTCGCTCCTTAACCGCTGCTCTATGCATCCATAAAACACACAGGGCCCTGTCCTCTCTCCTTATTGGCTCACTGGCTTTAAATGACAGCAATGGGAGTAAATGGGTTCCCGTCGCTGTCTCAGCCAATGGGGGGGGGGGTGAGTCCTGGGACAGTCAAAGCTATCATGAACATCGCTGGATCGGAGGGAGCTAAGGTAAGGATTGGGGGGGGCGTTTTAGGTTCCATTGAAAAGAATTGGAACGTGAGCCTACATTTTGCGATTGTAGTGCGTTTTGAGATCACGGGCAGAATCGCAGTGATTCTGCCGCAATCCCCAAATGCCTAGGTGTGAACAGGGCCTTATTTTCTTGTGGCAATCTGGTCAGTGTGTCTGTTGTTTTTCAACTTCCTTTAACAGACCAAGCTGTCCTGCAAAAATAGCAGAAAGAGAGTGGAGACAAAATATTTAACACTGATACTGACTGCTTAAAATGGTCAGCTTTTATTAATTTATGCCAAATCTTTATCAAAAAAGAAAAAAAAAATTGCTGTAATTGCTTAAAAAGTGTTAGCTGGGGTTCAGCTTCAATATGGTAATCAAGTTAACTCCAACCTGCTAATCTAACACTACTACTACCAGGGTCAGGCCACGGGGGGGCAGGAGGGGAAACTGGGCACCGGATGACCTTGTCCTGGCACTGAATATTACTACTAACAAGGCTGCTATTTTTAGGTCTGCCAGCGAGAGTCCTGATTTAACACAATCCCACTATCCTCTCCCAAGATTGATAATGCTGCTTTCAAGAGATGCCCCCTGCTCCTCCAGTGGAGTGGAGACACCCTAGGAAAGGAAGTTCGTCACTGTCTGGATCATGGGATGAAAATAGTGAAAAAAAAAAAAGTCCACAAAAAAAAAAAACAATGCAGCCACCACATTAAAAGGTTGGTAAGCTACATTATGTTTTGTTTTTTAGTTTGATACCACATTATACTTCAACATACGTGCATGTATTTCACACATACCAGACTCCTACTGCAACTATTGGTTTGAAAGACTCACTGGAAATGTTTTCTCTTTCCTACCTATTCATATTTATGAGAAGCAGATATATGCTGCTGTATATATATAAGCATTGGTTGCATGCCTACAGCTGGAGGGTATGTATTCTTCAAGACTTCCCTGTTGTCCTATTCACATACACTTAAGTTAATCAGTGCGGTTTATAAAGCACAGCATAGCTGTTTTATATAAAGGGGACAATTTAAATATCTAAAGACATGTAGGGTGTGCTAACAAATAGCCACAGGCACTGACAGTCTTCAAGATCAAATCTGTTACATAGTGAACATTGTGTGGGCTAGGTTTACAATTCTGGGGAAAAATGGAATATGCTTGCAGAGTGAATAATTAGATTCCAGTTTTCACTTGTCTAGTGAACCTAATTGTATGGGAAATGTCTGCAGTGGGCTGGCGTACAAAAGCTGTAACATAGAAAACTAGAGCAAGAAAGTTCCCCTAGCACCAACCTATACATTATTATTCTCTGAGAAAATAAAGCAATAGGGTTGATTTCGGCTCCGTTCACATCTATGCATCCTGGATCGCGGGCGTAATCGCTGCGATCCTGATTCACGGCACACTGCGGGACACCCTTGCGATCCCCGTCACTTCCAATGGTACCCCAATCGTGTTGCGATTTTGCCACGATTGTCGCCTGACAAATCATGGTAAATTCACTAAAACAGAATTGCGGTACTTCCGGAAATTTTTTTGGGCGACAGGCGTACCGCGATTCTGTTTGCATGATTTTACCGCGATTCACTGGACGACAATCATGGCAAAATCGCGCAGAGATTGGGGTGCCATTGGAAGTGACGGGGTTCGCAAGGGCGTCCGCAATTTGCCATATTTTATTATCGCGGCAATTGTGCCCACGCTTCAGGACGCCTATATGTGCAAGGAGCCTTAAGGAGTAGGGGCTCTACACTTTGCAATGTGATTGTTAGTAAATAACAATGGGGGAGATTTACTAAAACTGGTGCACACAGAATCTGATGCAGCTGTACATACTGACCAATCAACTTCCCGGTTTTATTGTCAAAGTTTAAGGGTACTTTAACACTGGGACGGGCGGGCGGTAAATCCCTGTTAGTTTCCGTGGGGATTTACTGCTGTTATGGCAGCGCTACGGCACCGCTATGCAGGCGGGAGCGCATCGCTTTTAACCCCCCACAAGGGGTTAAAAGTGCCGGCCTGCCGCGCTACCGAGGCGGTGTGCAGCCACTTCGGAAGCGCTGCCCATTGTTTTCAATGGGCAGGGGTGGTGGAGGAGTGGTGTATCACCGCACCGCTCCAAAGATGCGGCTTGCACCGCCCCAGCGTGAAAGTACTCAGGGCTTTCACATGGGGTGGATTTTTGAGGTGCTTTAAAGGCGCTATTTTTAGCTAAATAGCGCCTGTAAAGCGCCTCAGTGTTAAAGTAGCCCTACTGAACAAGCTGGAGTTAGAAGCTGAAAAACGTCTCTCAAAACCCTCTGGTCTTGGGTTTTTTTTACAGCTCAAAAACGTCACTGCTAAAAACAGTTGATAACAGCCTATGTGTGTATGAACACATAGGATAACATGATGGGGAGTTTATTGACTGTAGAAAAAAATGTCTGCAGCTAAAAAAAGCAGCTGTGAAACAGTCAAAAAACGTCCTGTGTGCATGTGTAAAAGTTGACTTACATGTGTGGCTGTCATTGCTTCTCCTCTGAAAATTTATCTGTGGTTTATCCCTTATCAGAGGAATTTGATAGGTGGCTCGTAGGTGATACGTCACTGTCTTAATGCCTGTGTTAACGATGGAAATTTTGGCACAATGCACACATTACAGCGGCTGCAGACCCGTCCCGTTCATCTGAATAGGTTGCGTTGGACAGCATTACTGCCTGCCGAACCGACCTGTAGTATAAATTTTGGTGTGCTGCACCCAGACCATGACAACGTGGCTGATTTACTAAAACTGGAGCACACAGAATCTGGTGTAGCTGTGCATGGGATCTAAAACCTGGAAGCTGATTGGTTTCTATGCAGAGCTGCAGCAGATTTTGCACTCTCCAGTTTTAGTAAATCAACCTCAATGTGTCATAGCATGGCCAATGACCATGTTATCTTGCGGCTCCGCAGCCGGTAAAACTGCAGCTCAACCGCCTGTATAAATTAAGGCTTAGGCTCCATTTACACGGAACGCTATTTTAACTTCCCCTGAATGATTTTTTTTGACAAAACGTCAGGTTACCAGCAGCAGTGTAAATGAGGCCTAACAGCTTCTATTCCTTTAGTAAATACACCTCACTGTCTTCATGGGGAAACAATTCTCCTCAAATCTATGAATTTTGTAGGAGCTCTAGAGGGACATCACTGCACCACATAGATCAGTCCAGAAAAGTCCTGTAGATTGTGTACTACTCACTATTGGTACATTAGATCCCTGGTGCCCAACCCGCAGGCCTTTGTGTGGACCTTGGGCCCCTGCAGACACTAATTTCTTTTTTACTTATCACCCTGTTATGACAGTGCTCTCAACAGTCTGAAGTAATAGGTCTCCGGTCTATGACTGTCTCCTGAATATCACCTGTATTATGTCTGCAGTTTCTATTTCTTGTATCACATCCGCAGTCTTTATCTCTTATATCTAGCCCTTAGGGCTAGTTTACACTTGCTTCAGCTTAAACACTCATACTGCTTCAACAAGCTTTTACAATGTGTTTTTGAGGCTTCAGTGATGCACTTTTGAAGCCTTGTTGAAGCTTGGCCGATGCCCTGCGTGTTTGTTGATATCTCACACCTGCAATTTCTCCAAAACAAAGCGAAGCTAAAGCTGAATTAAAGCCTCTGAAAAGCTGCAGGTGCTTCAAGCGAGCTTCAAACAAGCTTTGTCATAGACTTCTATGGAGGCGTTGGAGAGGCTTTGAAGCCTGGCTAAAGCTACATGGGGTATAATTTTTGACGCAAAGCTGCAGCACAGCTAAGCCAACGCAAGGTCTAAACAGGGCTGTAAGCTAACCATTTTATTTAGTGACATTGCCTTTGACTGGCGTTAAGGGAGCTTTAACAACGCCTGTCTGGTGCCCTGTTTTGAAGCAAGTGTAAACAAGCCCTAAGAGTATAAGTATGGAGTACTGGCCGTTGGTTTTAGCAGTTAGACTATCTCCTGTATCGTGTCTGCAGTCTCTGACTATCTCCTATATCATGTCTGCAGTCTCTGACTATCTCCTATATCATGTCTGCAGTCTCTGACTATCTCCTATATCATGTCTGCAGTCTCTGACTATCTCCTGTATCGTGTCTGCAGTCTCTGACTATCTCCTGTATCGTGTCTGCAGTCTCTGACTATCTCCTATATCATGTCTGCAGTCTCTGACTATCTCCTATATCATGTCTGCAGTCTCTGACTATCTCCTGTATCGTGTCTGCAGTCTCTGACTATCTCTTGTATCATGTCTGCAGTCTCTGACTATCTCCTATATCATGTCTGCAGTCTCTGACTATCTCCTATATCATGTCTGCAGTCTCTGACTATCTCCTATATCATGTCTGCAGTCTCTGACTATCTCCTATATCATGTCTGCAGTTTCTGACTATCTCCTGTATCGTGTCTGCAGTCTCTGACTATCTCTTGTATCATGTCTGCAGTCTCTGACCATCTCTTGTACCATGGCTGTAAAGCCTATTATTACACTAGTATTTTTTCCGTTCAACCCAGAAGGGCTAAATGAAAAAAATCTGACAGCTCAGGAGGGGCTGCTGTACTAATTACCCACTGTTAGTACAGTGATCTCCCCTGCTGTTATATTGTGTTCTGACAAGGGAACACCCCCCCCCCCTGAAAACTCCAGCCAGCAGTCAGCCATTGGCTGATAGCACTGATGGGGAGTCGATTGATTGACAGACCTTTTTTTGGTCATGCCCCATTGACAAAAGCCGGCTCGGCTGCAGTACACACGGGCCGAATGTCAGCCAGCTTCATAGGTGTGCGCAGCCTATTGCATTAGGGTGTGCACCCCAAAACTCAAACACACACACCTTTCTCTGCAGCCTCAGCTGTACGGGACAGTGAATGAACGGGATAGTGCTCCCTATTCATCCACAGACTGAAGCATAGTAAACACAGTTTAATATGCTTCAGTTGTTAATGAACACAGTGTGTTCATTTAGAAAAGGAAGGGGCAGGTAAATTACATATTTACCAGCCCCTTTCCCCACTCTCCATTCTGAAACATGGGGGAAAACCAAGGCAGTAAAGGAATTCTGCACCACATGCAGTGATTAGGGTGTGCCCAGGCACACCCCCTGCGCACGCCTATGGCCACCTTCTATTGAACCGGCCGATCCAGAAAAATAATGCACTGGACTACCTGTGGTGAGAACTGGCCCTTAACCACTTGCCGACCGCGTACTGTATATATATATATATATGTACGGCGGCATTGTGGCTCTATTTCGCGAATCGCCATATATAAGTGGCGATCCGCGTGTGCACAGGAGTGTGCCAGCGGCTCGGGCGGACCCGATGAGCTGCCAGAGAGAAAGAACGAGGAACCGCCGATGTAAACACGGCGGTTCCCCGCTCTGTCACTGGGATCAGTTAGATCTCTCATGCCCATGGTAGCCCAGCCCCCCACAGCTAGAACACACCCAGGGAACACAGTTAACCCCTAGATCTCCCCCTGCAGGTTAACCCCTTCACTGCCAATGACATTTACGCAGTAATCAGTGGACATTTAAATTTCTGATCGCTAAGTGTCATTGGTCCCAAAAAAGTGTAAAAAATGGCCGACATGTCCGCCCCAATATCACAGTCCTGATAAAAATTGCAGATCGCCACCATTACTAGTAAACTATAAAAAATTATAAAAACGCCAGAAATGAATTCTCATGGTTAACATGGCAACGGTTGTGCAAACCAATCAATAAACGCTGATTGCGATTTTTTTTTAACCAAAAATATGAGGAAGAATATAAATCGGCCAAAACCAATGAAAAAAATTTTTTTTTTTATATATCTTTATGGATTTGTATTTTAGCAAAAAGTAAGTAATATTGTTTTTTTTTTTTGCAAAATTGTTGCTCTTTTTTTGTTTATAGCGGCGATCAGAAATGACACAGAGGTGACCAAATACCCCCAAAAGAAAGCTCTATTTGTGGGAAAAAAAGGACGCAAATTTTGTTTGGCTACAACGCCGCACGACCGCGCAATTGTCAGTTAAAGCGACGCAGTGCTGAATCGCAAAAAGTGCTCTGGTCCTAACCTGGGAAATCCTTCCGGGGCTGAAGTGGTTAATGAAGAAAAAAGAGGGGGGGGCGCATCAGAACTGTGCCTGCAGAAACGCATCCGACTGCGTTTCTATGGTGTGAACTGGCCCTTAGACTTTTACTCATCTGACAGGAAATATTTATATGGGGGCCCCTCGGAGAAGACAATGACAGAACTTGTGGCCCCATATGAAGAAAACACCACCATTGCATTGGATGTGATGGAAATAAGCGGTGAGATAGACAACAATATAAACCTGACAGGGGTCCTAATCCCTCACCGCTCTATCCCTTACACTATAAGAATATAAGAGCCGTCCGGGCCTCTCCCTCAGTGCACCGTCACTTCTAGTCCCGGGCCCGGCATGTATTGGCGGCTTCTCTCACACAGCCGTTTGTCACACAGCGCTCCTCCGTCACAGCTCCTCGTCCTATCTACCAACACAAGAGCCTGACAGCCTCTGCACTCCCAGCGCAGCAAACAGAGACATTCATTGAACTTCAGTGGGCCAATCACAAGTCACCACACTCTTTATCTGCTTCTGTGATTGGCCTGTCCAAATGTCGCGCCCTCCCCATTCTTTACCTCATGTCGCTCTGGCCGGGGCGGTAGTTGGAGTTTCAAATGGGACGGGGGAGTGGCTTGCCGAGGGGGTGGGCGTGGTGTGGCGACGAAGCGGGGGAGGAGGGAAAGAGAGGGGGAGCGGAGGGCACCGACACATAGCAAGGAGTTACCGGAGCGAGGTAAGTGGCTGCGGGGACGCTGTGACTTGTATTACACTTGTTACATTGGAAGGCGGAGAATGGGGGGCTTGTTGCTGTTTTTTTGTGTGCGGGGGTGTCTGCTAAGCTGTGGTGTCCCCAGGCCGTGTAACCCCTTGTGTGCTGGGACAATAACAAAGCGGCAGCATTGTGTGACCGGCAATGTGTCCTCTATGGGGGATGGGATGACTGAGGGCTCCTCACCACTTCTACTGTACAGAGATTACAGTGACAGCAAGCTGGGGGAAAGCCAAAAGTTTTTCTTCTTGGTTTTTGGCGAGGAGAGGTGAAAATTTACCTGACTGTCCCCGCAGGGAAGAATTCCCTTCATTTCCTGTCCAGGGGACACAATAGGAAGTGAGAGGAAATCTCTTTTAGATGGTGGTCACTAGAACGTGTCTCATTTCCCCCGGTCTCCTGTTCCAATGGGAAGTGCAAGGCCCCACATACACCGCGCGCGCAAGGTTTTTTGTGCGTTGCATTTTAGGGCGACCCATTCATTTCAATGGCAAACAGGCAGAGACGGGTGCCTGCACCATTTTAAAAACTGCGCCGCGCCAAAAACGACTGTGTTTTGGCTTGCCTGAATCCGCAAGCCTCGAAATGCATGGGGGTGCCATTAAGAATCAGGCCTCATACATACGGGCATATAAAAAAAAATAAGCAAAAGGCTGGGCCCGACGTCAGGGAAAAAAAATTGCAGTCAAACTTGATTTCATCGGCGTTAGTGAGCGTCGGCGTCAATAGGCGTTTTGCTTGAAAAAAACATTCCTCTGCTATTTTTTAACCTGAAAACGACAGCGTCAAAAATGCCGGTTAATGTCGGTGCGGCGTTAGTGAGCGTTTTGCCGGCTCGGCGTCACAAACGGCAAAACGTTACAGCCTCGGAACGCGCTGGCCGTGGGTTCTACTTTCAGCTCACTAACACTGACACCATCTACAGCTCAAAAACGGTGGCGTATTTATGGGGCCATTGACTAACATGGAGCGCTGTAAAAAGCGCAGCGATAAAAAGCGGCCGTGTGTATGAGGCCTTAAAGGCACCGCTGTACGTCTGCAAAGGTGCAGCACATTTGTGCATCGCTACGAAAGCATGCAATTTTGCGCGCGCTCCCATAATGCACTGGTGTGAACCAAGCCTGACATCTGGAGAAAAACGCAGAGCTTAGAAGGCTCGGTTCACATATGTGCGGGAAATGCAGCAAATTCCGAGCGTTTCCCACACTGCACTGAAATCGCACTCTCTTCTTCCAATCTGCCACAGGTGTCAGTGCTATAATAAAGCGGAGTTCTGCCCCCCCCCCCCCCCAGCAAAAAAATAAGTCAGAAGCTACAGATACTGTAGCTGCTGACTTTTATTATTAGGATAATTACCAGTCCTGGAATTGAGCGATGTCGTCCACCCCCCCCCCCGGCTGATGTTTCCATATAGCGATATCAGAACCGATTCAATCATACAGTTTGTAGTGTACATAGATTTGTAAAACAATGGGGGTTCTCAGGTGCTGCCGCTGCAATTCATGGTTAGGGAAACCGGCTCCCTACTTCTCAGCCGGTTCCCTAATGCGCAAAGTGTGCTGCGCTTTCTGCATGGCACGGCGGCGGGGGAAGAACTGCCGAGTGATCTCACTGCGGCGACATCTCTCGGAAGTGGGAACGAGTACCTGTCAAAAAACAAGGAACCCGCTCCCCCAAATGTGGCATCGGAGGGGAAGAGGAGGCAGATAAGAGAAGCTTCCACTTTTGGGTGGAACTCCGCTTTTAATGACAAACTGAAACCGATCACAAAATGCAAAAAAAAAAAACCAGTCACTCCCAGTGCTAAAAGGTCTTCTATAGTATAAAGTGACCAGGACATCAATGTTTCAAGACTAGACGGATGCTGCCCTCCTCACATGGGGTAATCCGATAAAAACTTGAGGATCGTTGTTTGTAACTAGTTTCTCTAGATCACAAAATGTAATGCAATTGCAAGAATCGATTCTGGTGCAGCAAAAAAAAAGCTGCCTGCAACTTTTTTTGTGCATATTGAGCCCATACAAAACGAATGGGCTCAAATCGCACTGCAAAGAATCGCATCTGATTGTAATAGGAATGCAATGAGATTCCTGTCCAGATCACATGCGATTCCCCACACCACAAATATGTGAACCCAGCCTAAGGGCTTGTTTGCACCATACATGCATGAAAACTGATGGGAAAACTGCACAGACTTCACTTGCAGAGACACGAGTACCGGTAACAGGTTGACATCAGTCTTCATGTTGTCAGTTATTTGCCTTGATTGCACGTCAGTGTCAGACATCAACGTTGCCGATTCCTGTGCAGAAAAAATCCGCACATCATACCAGTGTTGTGGTGTGAACGGGGCTAATAGAGAACAATTGTGTTTTTTTTTTTATGCCCTTCTGCATGCAGAAAAACTGACATCTCTGCACCATGATATGAACAAGGCCATAGACGTGTGCAGGGGGTGTGCCCAGGCACACCCTAATCACTATGTGCGATGTCAATCGCCCCTACTCCCCAGGCCTCTCCTGTGTTGGCCCCATATTGCTGCTGGCTTCCCTTCTCTCCCCCCAGCTGCTGCATGGGGATGTTTCAGGATGGGGAAGGGGGTTAGCAAATATGTCATATACCAGTGCCTTCCTTTTCTAAGTGTGAACACACACACACACACACTGTGCTCAGTCATAACTGAAGCATAGTAAACTGTTTTCTATGCTTCAGTTTGTGAATGAACAGGAAGCTGCTCAGCACAGAGCACTTCCCATTTATTCACTGCCCTGTGCAGCTGAGGCGGCAGAGAAAGGCTGTGTGTTTGAGCTTTGGGATGCACACCCTAATGCAACAGGCTTCACACACCTATGAACGAGGCCATGTTTAGCACTCTTTCACATAGCTGAGCAGACTCCTCCTCCAATCTGGGCTGATGTCTGCTGCGTGTGAGCCCACCTCAGAGCTGTGTGCAGGCAGCCCACAGGCGTGGCAGAGGCAGCAGGTGCATGGACACGATAGCATGTCAAAATTTTACATGTGGGCAGATGCACAGATCCAAACAGACACTGGGCGCACAGATCAGTGTGCCTGCTTCTGCCTGCGTCTCAGTTTTTGACATGCATCTGTGTCTATGCAGTCGCTGCATCTGCATCCACCTTTGTGGGCTGCCTGCACACAGCTCCGGGGTGGGTTGACATGCAGCAGACAGCAGTAGGTTGGAGGATGGATCTGATTGATCTTTTATTCTAAGCTCTGCATTTTTCTTATAATAAAACCGCAGTCTCAATGACAGATACCCCCAAGTATCAGAAAGGGCTTGTTTGTTTGTTTACACTTGCAGTTGGTGCCATGGGTGTGATGCCTTTGCAAGGTCATGCTCACCAAGAAAAAAACAATGGTAAATGTATCACTAATCAACCTAAAACAAATATCCCCAATCTTGCAGCGTATTAAACACATGCCTTGATTGCACTTTACAAATCTTTTTTTTTTTTAACCCCGTCCCACCCACACTATAGCTGAAAGACAGCTACAGTGCGGCTCTCCAGTTCTGGGAGGGCATCCATGGATGTCCTCCTAGAATGCACTCTGTGACTGCTGTGTCCTTTGGACACATCTTATCACAGAATGTGGTAAAGGCCCAATCACAGAGGCCCTTTAGCATGTGATCAGGGGTATCCAATCACAGCTGGTCACATGTAAAGACTTGCCGGTTATTGGCAGTCCTTTCCTCACACAGTGGTGTTGATTTGCTACAACTGGAGAGTGCAAAATCGAGTGCAGCTCTGAATGGAAACAAATCCACTTCCAGGTTTTATTGTCAAAGCTTAATTGAACAAGCTGAAGTTAGATAACCACTGCTTTCAACAAATGCTTTAAAGGGGTTGTAAAATCAAAGTTTTTTTTATCTTAATGCATTTTATGCATTAAAGCGGAGTTCCACCCAAAAATGGAACTTCCGCTTTAAGGAAAGGTGACCCCCTGACATGCCACAAGTGGCATGTCATTTTTTTGGGGGGCGGGGGACCGGGCACCCTGGTCTTACTTCCTCTCCTGGCTCCACAGAACCGGAAGGAAGTTCACCTTCTCCCCCTCCCACCCGGCGATCTTCTGGGACACGTCAAAGCCTGGCGCCCACACTTGTGATGGGGAGAGAAGCGAGGCTTTGGGCGGCCGCATCGCTGGACTGTGGGACAGGTGAGTGTCCGATTATTAAAAGTCAGCAGCTACACTTTTTGTAGCTGCTGACCTTTAAAAGGGTGGAACTCTGCTTTAAGATAAAAACCTTCTGTGTGTAGCAATCTCCCCAGTACCCCCTAATGCTTACCTGAGCCCCAGTGATGTCCAGGACTCTCCTCTTGATTGGCTGAGACACAGCAGCGGTGCCATTGGCTCCCACGGATGTCAATCAAAGTCAGTTAGCCAATCAGAAGAGAGGGGGTGGAGCTGAACGGCAGCCCCATGTCTTAATAGACACACAGAGCCTCAGCTCGGGTGCCCCCATAGCAAGCTGCTTGCTGTGGGGGCACTCGCCAGGAGGGAGGGGCCAGGAGCAGCAAAGAGGGACCCGAGAAGAGAAGGACCTGTGTAAAAACAACTGCACAGAGGAGGTAAATATAACATGTTTGTTATTAAAAAAAAGACTTTACAATCACTTTAAGCTGTAATATGTGTAATATAGGATGCACAGTTGGTAGCTCTGCTCTTGTTCTTCCTTTTGGTCCAAAGTGCTCTGCTCCTTTCAAACCTATTTAAAGTGGTGTTAAAGCAGAGCTCCATCCAAAAGGGGAAGCTCTGCTTGTTTTCTTCCACCCCCCTTCCACTGTCACATTTGGCACCTTTCTGGGGGAAGCAGGAACCTGTAATGACAGGTACTTGTCCCTAATTCTGGATGACCTCTCTGCAGCCCCCTCCTCCTTCCCCAGCTGCTGGGCAATTTACAGAGTGCAGCACGCTTCGTGCATGCGCAGTAGGGAACTGGCTGTGAAGCCGCAAGGCTTCACTGCCTGTCTCCTTGACAAGGAATGGCGGCAGCAGCACCCGAGAGCCGGTTAAAAAATCAGCTGCGGTGCCGACATCATGGGCTCCCTGGACAGGTAAGTGTCCTAATATTAAAAGACAGCAGCTATAGTATTTGTAGCTGCTGACTTTTATTATTTTTGGTGGGGGGCTAGAGCTCCTCTTTAAACTTGAAAAAATGCTGACCCGCAGGGTTTTTATAACAGGAGACACCCTAATGGTCTCCTCTTATAAATGCTTATAATAGGATAGAGATGGGCTCAGGTAAGTATTAGGGGGGCTGAGGGGACTGCTACACACAGGTTTTTTATCTTCATGCATAAAATAAACTTCTGCCTTTACAACCACTTTAAACCCAATTATATTTTGTTATGATAAACCAGAAACTGGCTGGTCACCTGTCTCCCATCATTACTCATTAATATTCTTAAAATCACCACGAACCAGCCATCACTAAATGGCGGATTGAGCAATGCTCCTGTCTGGACCGTCATGCCGTCAGTGTCTTGCCACATTTTAGCAGTCATTGTTGCTGGGACTGCGGGTGTCCCAGCAACCAGTAACGTCACGTGTGTGCCCCGCCCCCTGCTGCTGACTGCAGCTCTCGCTCCCGGTGGGGCCATGAGTTGAGGGGTGATGTTACATGCGCACTTCGCCCTCCTGCTGATCGCGGATCCCGGCCGGGCCGCGACTTGAGGCATGACTTCACCTGCGCGCCCCCCCCCCCCCTTTTGCTTGCGGCTCCTGGCTCGGGCTCACACTCTATGCAAGCCTTTGTTAAGGGGATCACTGATGGGCATATTTTGTTGTGCCCATCAGAGTGCCTCTTAACATAAAATATGCCCATCAGCATGCCCCTTATTTTATGTTAAGGGGCACTCTGATGGAATGACTGATGTAAGGTGGCACTGTGATGGGGACACCTGATGTAAAGGAGCACTGTCAAGGGGGCAACTTATGTAAAAGAGCACTGTGATGGGGACACCTGATGTAAAGGAGTACTGTGATGGGGGGGACACCTGCACCTGATGTAAAGGAGTACTGTGATGGGGACACCTGATGTAAAGGAGTACTCTGATTGGGGGGGGTATCTAATGTAAAGAAGTACTGTGATGGGGATACCTGATGTAAAGGAGCACTGCGAAGGGCACATTTTGTTGTGCCCATCAGTGAGCCCCTTAACATAAAATGTGCCTATTAGAGTGCCCCTAATATAAAATGTGTCCATCAGCATGCCCCTTATTTTACGTTAAGGGGCACACTGATGGGCAAATTTTTATGTTAAGGGGCAAGTTGATGGGCATGACTACAATCTTTCTGGCACAGACTTGAGATTTGGACCTCAGCCCAAAGAATATTTTAGCGACTGGACCTCCTTGAATTTTAATTCAATACCCCTGCCATAAACAATATAGTCTGGTTGTACAATCACCTTTATAGTATCAAATGTAGTGCAAAAACTTGCCAGATTTGATACAAACTGATGATTTGTATCCATATTGCATAGTGTTGGTGATTGTAGAGAGAATGTACAGTGTACAGCCAGCTTAGTGCCTTTGGGTCCTCCCTGACTCTAGCAGACAACCCCAGGCCAATCGTTCTCAAGGAATTAAAAGACAGACTGGATAGATTCTCAGCTGCTCCCTCCTCCCTGGGCATAGTATACACCTAAGCTGAGTGTGAAGGTGCATTTTTGTTGAATTTGACAGCAATACTATGCATATTATCCAAGGTTTGTAAGCGTCTTCCAGGTAAACGAATGCATTGTCTGTTCAAGGCATAGTGATAGGTTCTTATGAAAGCTCACCGCACAATCTGAAGCTTGCCTTCACTGTGCTCCCCTTCTTTCCAATCGTCTGTTGGAACCCCGACTCTAATCCCTATGCAAACTGTGTTTGTCATTGTTTATAGAGGGGTAATAAGCTGCTCCCCCTTCCCCACGTGACAGTGTTCAAGCTTGGCTAATGGCTGTCAAGGCCAAGCATTGCAAAGAATAGGGAACCCTAGAGGAAGGTGTTGGGAAGAAGGTCACCTGCTTCCCAGTACTCAGAAGTGATGGATGTTTCTGTGGCCTCCAAAGATTAAACAGATCGGTGAGGTGGAGCATGGCGAATCATGGTCTCAGCATCAGAAGAACCTGTCACTTTGTCATGAAGGGATTCTCTTTAACACTAACCTGATTTATCTGCCTCCTGCTGTACTGTCCCCAACACTGGGAGGTGAACTCTATAGTATTTGGTTATCATCTGCTGTAGACTTTTGGTGGCTTGCACAGTAGCAGTGGATCACATGCTGTTAGTCAGATAATGAGACAAGCAACCAGTAGCTGTGCCTGAATAAATTCCAAGCTTTGACAGTGAGTACATGTCCCATACTGTGGCTGTGCTCTGGTGTCTGGATGGAGCCAAAGCTGCTGTACACTGCTCTAGGATCATTATATGTATCTAACATGTCTCCAGACAGAACAGCTAATCATTATTACTGTACATTTATTTTTGGACAGGGTAGATTTGATTTGAATCACTAGTAAAAAAGGCTTGATCTTTAATATTTGCAAACAAAATGAAGGTTTCCTATTTAGAATAATAAACGGTTAGTAAAACAGCAATATCAGAACTGATTCAATCATACAGTTTGTAGTGTACATAGATTTGCAAAACAATGGAATAAAGGAATATTCCTGAACTTTGTTTTATCTCATGGTTACCGTGAAATTGTGTGAATGCATCAATGCAGTGCATGTTATCTAAGCTTGGAGAGTTTGGATTCATTGAATGAGTTTACCAAAAATGTAAATATTGCAGAATATACAGCTTCATTGCTACATAACTAAGCTCCATTTCATTTGTTGAATAAACAAAGTTATTAATGTATCGTAAATAGAAAACTTCCCTTAGATCTTTACTCCAAAAGCATTTCATTAAAATAAATTTGATAAAAATAAAAAAAATCTGTTTTTTTTTTTCCCGCCGTTTTTTATCCACCCTGTTTGATGCATTTCACAGACTAGCCAATCAATATATTGCACACTATAGCGTTATGTTAAAAAAAAAAAATGCAGAGCTTGATGCTTCAAAAGTTACATCAGTTACTTTGCTGTGTGTATGGTATATTTGCTTTATTTACTGCAGGTACTTATATAGCGCCGTCAATTTATGCAGGGCTTTACACATATATTGTGCATTCACAGCAGTCCCTGCCCTCAAGGAGCTTACAATCTAAGGTTCCCAACTCACATTCATACATACACTTACTAGAGCCAATTTAGACGGGATCCAATTAACCTATCAGCCTGTCTTTGAAGCATGGGAGAAATCCAGAGTTCCCGGAGGAAACACGCACAGGGAGAACATGTAAACCCCATGCTTTTGTGTTTTAATTTTAAGTGCTATTGAGACATAATTTAGTGAAAATATAGTGATATTTTTGGATTACTAGCACTGACATTAAAAATGGTAGTAAAGTTTACAAGAGAATCCCCTGTAAGATAAAGGCATAATGTGCTAGTATGCATTGAATTCTAGCACATTATGAAAGACTTGCTTTGAAACTAAGCCCTCCAGTGTAGCGCTCTCACCGCTGACAGGACCTCCATTTTCACCTGGTCTCCCGGGCGAGCAAGCTGCTTAAATGGCCAAGGTGCAATGATGTCGCTCCCACGTATGCGTGTGGGAGTCACTGTTTATGGCACAGGGCTCTGAAGGAATGGCACAGGTATGCCATTGCTTCAGAGCGCATGCACCAGTGATGTCACCGGCTGCTGCTCAGTAGAATATCTCCTAAATGGCGCACATTTAGTAGATATTCATTATACCTCCAGGTAAGCTTTTATTATAAGTGAGGGTTCCATTTACATGGGGCGCTGTTTCAACCTCCCCTGAACGTTTTATCTTGACAGCTAGAAACCAGCATCTAAAACGTCCGTTTTGCATGGCGCGTTTTGCAGTGGTTTGCCACATTCGCGCATAGGAGCTTTTATTTTTTTCTTTTTCAAAATGGAAACACCTGTAAACGAAACGCACCTAGACGTGATTTGGCGTCTGAACCCATTTTTTTTGCGTTCCAAAAAAGCCACTAAACT
The DNA here is from genome assembly GCA_018402905.1 of Glandirana rugosa. Taxonomy (NCBI): domain Eukaryota; kingdom Metazoa; phylum Chordata; class Amphibia; order Anura; family Ranidae; genus Glandirana; species Glandirana rugosa. The sequence goes on along the minus strand of BLSH010490787.1, from coordinate 1,052,703 downwards.
CAACTGCCTGGAAACGACCTTAAACGACCCTGTGTAAATGTACTGATAAGATAACATAGAGGAAAGTTCAGGGGCAGCTGAAAAAAATGTCCAAATGCCTCAAAACGTCAGTTTACCAGCAGCAGTGTAAATGAGGCCTTACCTGTAGGTAAACATAAAAATTCAGAGTTTACTACCACTTTAATTAGAAGTGCTTTGTCTACTATGCAGCCTTTAGTTCTTTTGTTAGTGTTTTGGGAGGACACCTGAACCTTTTTTTATGTTTATGCCCTATTCATCTAGGCAATGAATACGTCTGAGGTTTTCCTGTATTTACTAGGGAGAAAATAAGCAGTGAAGCGTACTGTGCGTTGTTAACGTATAGCTAAAATGTGTCACTTGTTTCAGTTCAAACATGTTGAAGCATGCCATTGCCACTCTATACAGACTTGTTGTTTATTGTGAATGTAATGGTAGTAATGGCTGCAGGAATTATTGCCTTTGAAGATACTTTTTATAATTGTTAGGAAAAGTTTACAGGCGGCAACTGATTTGTTTCTTGCTGTTGTTTAATAATAGGATACTGTTACATAGGTTTTTATAGCACTGAAGAAACTTTAAGGCCTCATACACACGGACGTTTTTTGACGCCTGCGTTTTCTGGCGTTTTTTGCAGCTCTCCATGTTAGTCAATGGCCCCATAAAAACGCAGACGTTTTTGAGCTGTAGATGGCGTCAGCGTTAGTGAGCTGAAACTAGAACCCACGGCCAGCGCGTTCTGAGGCTGTAACGTTTTGACGCCGACGCCAACAAATGCCAACTAATATTGTACCGGCGCTTTTTGACGCCGACGTTTTTAGGTTGAAAAATAGCAGAGGGATGATTTAAAAAAAAAAAACTCCTATTGACGCCGACGCTCACTAACGCCGACGCATAACGCCGAAAAACGCTGATTTTTTTTTTTTCCTTGACGTCGGGCCCGACGTTTTGTTTATTTTTTAAGAAACGTCCATGTGTATGAGGCCTTAAGTGTTAAAACCGAGGAAAAAAAATCTACCTCTGCCTAGCCATGCTTACTTTTAGGGCACTTTCACACCGGGGGCAGTGTGGCATTAGCGTTAAATCCCCGCTAGTTTCAGCAGGGATTTACCGCTGTTATAGCAGTGTTACGGTGGTGGAGCGGTGTGCTTTTTTAACCCCCGCAAGGGGTTAAAAGTGCCGGCGCTCCGTGCTTTCGAGGCGGTGTGCAGCCGCTTCGGAAGCGCTGCCCCGTTGTTTTCAATGGGTAGGGGAGGTGAAGGATATATCACCGCTCACCGCATCGCCCCAAAGATGCCGCTTGCAGGACTTTTTGTAACGTCCTGCAGGCGCACCGCCCCAGTGTGAAAGCACTCAGGCTTTCACATTTGGGTGGATGGGGAGTGATTTTTGAGACGCTTTACAGGTGCTATTTTTAGCTAAATAGTGCCTGTAAAGCGCCTCAGTGTGAAAGGGGTCCTAATCTCCTTTTGAAAATCAATGTCATCTACTTTGTTAAGAATTTCGCACCGGGTTGCTTATTTTTTATTGCTGCCAGTACTTTTTGGAGTGGCTCCAGTGAAGCTCTGGTGAACTCCATGCCCAAGACAGGTTAACCTCCCTGGGGTATGATTATGTCAGATTTTTGTGTCTCAAAGCGGTACATTGTTTTGCATAGAAATTTGGCGTTTTATATTGTAGGCCTGTAATTCTTAGGAATAACTCACTTAAATCTGTCCAAACAAGAGTCTAGTAGACATCCCGGGTATGATAAAGTTTGAAACAACAAAATCATGAATTATAATATAATAAATAACTATAAATAATTATCAAAAATAATAACATAATAGTAATAAAATGTATTCAATAATGTAATCTAGTCAAAAACACTGAAATTTGCTCAGTTGCAGAATTGTCGCTGTCGTCACTTTCAGTGTCTGAATTTCCCATGAATCAGTATCACTCAATTCTGCCAATGATTCTTATTTACTATCGGTGTTTTCTAGCTGATCAAAAACCACTTTTGACGTAAAGGGACACTTTTTGGTTGCCATGGACATTCTCAAGTTTCCAGTCAGAAAGAATGACATATATAATATAAAAGTGCATGCAGGGCACTGGACAAAGCACTGGGGACAAAAGGGATGTGAAATGATTTCATACAATAATGTAATCTTACAGATTACAGTGTATTGTATGTGTTGTGTTTTTCACTTTTTGTATTTGTCGCCAGGCTCTGCCCCTATGCAACGCATACCGCTTTTGGTAGTGAAAACTCACCCCGAGCCACACTCTGGAATACCGCTAAGGAGGCTACACTAGAACTATAGGGAAAACTTTTTTTTCTGTCATTTTGGGTAGGCAAGGGAGGGTTATAACCCCTGTCAGATTTTTTTTTTTTTTTCGCCATCTGTGTTCCATTGCGGACATTTCCCTTCACTTCCTGTCCCCATAGCCAAACAGGAAGTGAAATGAAATCCCTAAAAATTAAGGGAATTCCTTGGGGACCCCCAGGTCACCAGAACTAGTGTCCCCATTGGAAGATTTCCCCTCTATTACTTTTTTGGGGACAACCCAAAATATGGGGTTTCTTTTACTTTCACCTTCAATTATAATGGTAAACAGGAAAAATAGAGGGGGGTGAATCTCCCTAACAGGGGCACAGACAGCAATAAAAACTGACATGTAATCTCATCCCTCTCCGCTCTGTCCAAAACAAAAAAGAAAAAAGTTTTGCCTTTAGTTATACTTTAAGGCAGTGCTGGAAAAATAATGGTGGCCACACAAAATATTAACACTTTGGGCCCAATTTGGACATTTTCACTTTTGTTGCCAGTGGTTTAGACATTAATTGCTGTTTGCTGAGTTATTTTGAGGGGACAGCAAATTTACACTGTTATACAAGCTGTACACTCACTACTTTACATTGTAGCAAAGTGTCATGTCTTCAGTGTTGTCACATGAAAAGATGAATTACAATATTTACAAAAATGTGAGGGGTGTACTCACTTTTGTGAGATACTGTATATTTCCATTGATTAGCTATGTAAATTAACAATGTAAAATAATGTTATTTTTCATTATTTATTTTAACTAAGTTCAGGTCCCTTCATTTAGGTCACTTAGTGGATAGAGAAAAGGCTTATAGACATATGGGATGTTAACCACTTAAAGCGGAGTTCCACCCAAAGGTGGAGCTTCTGCTTTAAGTCCTCCTCCCCAGCTCCGGATACTGAAACTGAGCTTTTGGGGAGGAGGGGGGTAGGGATACCCAATTTTTTGTCACACAGTGTTTGCGCAGCGGTCTTTCAAACGCAATTTTTTTTGGAATGAATACAATTTTTGAATTAAAAAAAAATAAAACAGTAAAGTTAGCCCAATTTTTTTAGTATATTGTGAAAGAGGATGTTTTTAACGGTTACTAGGTTAGTTACAGAGGAAGTCTAGTACTAGAATTATTGCTCACACACTGATGATCACGGCAATACCTCACATGTGTGATTTAAACACTGTTTACATTTGCGAGCGTGACTTACGTAAGCGTTTTCTTTGTTGCGCGAGCCTGCGTGGACGGGGGTGCTTTAAAAATATATATTTTTTTTATATATTTTATTTTTTTAGCACTGTTCGGCCCTTAACAACTAGCCGACCGCCTGCTCTAAAAACTGTACTGGGGTATGGCCTGCAGCTGCAGGCTATACCGCGGTAAATCCACTTCTCCCGACCGCGTAAATATACAGTGATTTGCATGAAGTGGTTAAAGTTATTGGATTCTTCTACAAAATGAGTACACCAGACCATGTTCTCGCAGCAGTTTTGCACAAGTAAATTCCAGCCAAGATGTTGTTAACTTTTGGATAGACCAAGGAAAGTTTCTCTGCCAGGTTTTTATTGATCTTTGGATCTTTGATGGGGACAGTGCATCTCTTCTCTATATTCTATTTAAATATTTTAGATGGTATGATGCAGGATCAATCTGAGAAAACATGTGCCAGAGGGAGTGTCACTAGTTTGTTTTCTCTTCCTTTCATTCACTTTCCCAGCAGTTTGTTTGGCCATTTCAGTTGTTAACTCTTTTAAGGACTTTGCTTTAGGAAATTCCATGAAGATATTTTATATAAATGTATAAAAGATTTGAGTGTGGGTTGTACAGCTCTACATTATTTTGTCAGGGAGAACAGTGGAGGTTATTTACTTAAACTGGTGAGTGCAAAATCTGGTTCAACTCATAGAAACCAGCTTCCAGGTTTTATTGTCAAAGTTTATTTGAACAGGATGAAGTTTGAATCTGACTACCATACACACCTGCACCAGATTCTGAGTGCACACGTTTTAGTAAATTTACCCCAGTATGTCCTGGTGAATCCAAATTTCTATCTTCTTTTAGGCTACTTTCACATTGGGATGGGCAGTAGCGGTAAATTGCCGATAGTTTCAGCGGCGCTACGGCGCTGCTATGCAGGTGGGAGCGTGGCACTTTTAACCCCCCTCAAGGGCTTAAAAAGTGCCGGTGCACTGCGCTTCCGAGGTGGTGTGCAACCGATTCTGAAGTGTTTGCCATTCATTTCAATGACAGGGGCAGTGGAGGAGCGGTGTATACACCGCACCGCCCCAAAGATGCTGCTTGCAGGATTTTTTGTAACATCCTGCAAGCGCACCGCCCCAGTGTGTAAGCTCTCGGGCTTTCACATTGGGGTGGATTGGGGGGGGGATGTTTGAGGCGTTTTACAGGTGTTATTTTTAGCTAGAAAATGCCTGTAAAGCGCCTCAGTGTGAAAGTGGCCTAACTTGTTTTCTTTAAACTAGGCTTAAAGCGGAGTTCCACCCAGTTAAAAGTCAGCAGCTACCAAAATGGTAGTTGCTGACTTTTAACAATCGGACACTCACCTGTCCCTCGCTCCAGCGATACGGCCGCCCGAGAGCTCGCTCTTCTCCCCCTCCCCTCGGCGGTGCCGGCATCGCAATTGTGGGCACAGCCGCATGTGCGAGTCGCGCTGCACCATGTGAATGGCCCGGCGTATCTTCTGAGACCTGTGACGTGTCCCAGAAGACCGCCAAGAGGGAGGGGGAAAGGTGAACTTACTTCTGGAGCTGCAGCTCCAGGGGAGGAAGTGGACCTGGGACCCTGTGAAAACAGGGTCCCCTGTCCCCCCTCCCAGAAAAAATGACATGCCAATTGTTACATGTCAGGGGGTCACCTTCTCTTAAAGCGGAACTTCCACTTTTGGGTGGAAATCCGCTTTAATAAAGTACTGAGGCATGCGGCTTTGACTGCTAGTTTGTCATCTTGTCTCAGAACACAAAGTGTGACCTTGGCAAGTTCAATGTCAATCTGTCCTCCATCTCCCAACCCTCAGTCACTTTTTAGACATTTTGCAATATATGTACAGATTACAGGTTGGAGAGGAATCCACATGGGAGACAGTGGCGGCTGGTGGTGTTATTTTGGGGGGGGGGGGGTGGTCCCTGCACTTACCTCTTCTAGGTCACGGGATTCCTCCGGGCGACGGCTTCCTCCGAGTGGCGGCTTCACCCCGCGTCTCCTCCTACCTCGTCTTCGCAACGGCGCGGCTTTCTCCTCCTCTTCCTTGGAGGCCAATAGGATCGCTTCTCCTCTCGGCCAATTGGGTCTCAGGAGCCAGGAGAATCAGGAAGACCAAAGCGAATATTGATTAAAAGAAAATAATTAGGGGCCGGGCATATGGATGGGCTGCAGCTGGTGGGAGAGAGTATTGGAGTCACAATCAATGATGTAGAAGATCTACTTTTTTAAGGAGGTGGATTTAGGCTCCATTCACATCTTGGCGTTCCGAATGGCAGGGGGATTCGCCACAATTAGAAATAGCAGGAAATCACGGGATGCCCGTGTGATCCCCGTCACTTCCAATGGCACCCTGATCGCATCGTGATTTTTCCAAGATTCGTCGGGTGACAATTGCGGTAAAATCGTGCAATTTTTAAATAACAAACATATTATACTTACCTCCTCTGTGCAGTTGGATTTGCACAGAGCAGTCTCGATCCTCCTCTTCTCGGGTCCCTCTTTGCTGCTCCTGGCCCCTTCCTCCTATCGAGTGCCCCCTCAGCCAGCAGCCTTCCATGGGGGCACCCGAGCCGAGGCAGAGCTCTGTGTATCCATTCTTACACGGCGCCCTGACCTGGTCCCGCCCCCTCTCCCCTGATTGGCTGACTGACTTTGATTGACAGCCACGGGAGCCAATGGTGCCACTACTGTGTCTCAGCCAATCAGGAGGAGTGTCTGGGACAGCTAAGACGCTCGTGGACATCGCTGCAGAGAGAAGGGGCTCAGGTAAGTAATTAGGGGGTGCTGGGGGGGGGTTGCTACACACAGAAGGTTTTTTTTATCTTAATGCATAGAATGCATTAAGACAAAAAAACCTTCTGCCTGTATAACCCCTTTAAGGAAAAAAATGTACAAAGTAACTTTATAGTAGACTTCTGGGGAGAGTGATGGCAAACTTCTATGTGAGTAGCACTTTTCTCTTCTCCAAGGTTGCATGGAAACATTTCACTTCGTTAATGTGTGGTATGTTCAAAGCGTAAATTGGTATCTGTCATGCCTGTTAAAATAAAAAAGCTGACATGAAGTTAACATGGTGAAAGAGTGACAAACTTTAATGCGTGAATGTGATGCCTATGAAAATTTTCTAGTGCTTGTGACAAACGGCTCTGTAATGTGCTCTTTCAAGCAGCCACAAACTAATATCATGCAGATCTTTGTAAATATTGTGTTATGCATGTACATGTCATCATAAAGTCTTACTACCACACCCCAACCATTGTAATTCTTCTGCTTATGAAATATACATTTCAGTTCCTTAAAGGATCTAATCAAATATGTAAATATTGACCATTAATATCCCATATTTTATCATTTTTGTGAGGGTAGGGTGATGCTCCTTTCCTATAAATTGTGGTGCTTCTCAGCACAGAATCTGCTTGATTATTACAATCCCTTATTTCTGTGAGATCACAAAAAAAGGCAGCAAAGCCTATACAGGTGTTGCTGCACTATGCTCCTGTGACATGATGTTCCTGGCATTCTCTTCTGTTAACACTCATGGTATCACCCCACACTGTTGTGGCACAATGTGATGCAGTGTATTCACATAAACGTAAGCCTTGAATAATAATGCTTTTATAATAAAGGGGGTCTGAAATGGTTAGTTCACCTTTACATCACCTTTCCAAAAGGTTACCTATGCATTCCAGCTTCTCTAGTTAGTATATTAAAAAGTCCTCAAGTTTTAGAAAAGATGCTTAATTTCAAGACATATGAGTAGACTGTGCATGGCCTCTCCCCAAGGCATAAAACAAAATAAAAACATTAATACTCGCTTACCTGGATGTCGCATCGGTCCCCCTGCTGCTTCTAGAACTGAGCGATCAAAGACTGCTGATCACTCGGTTCATGGTCTTCAGTGAGCAGAGAACTCTTTGCTCTGCCCCTCCAATGCTCACTGAAGCACTGGGCTGTGGATGCTGCTGGCTCAGGCTCTTGTCAGTGCGCTGATAGGCTGTGCCAGTTGCCGGTCCAGGCATCAAGGAGGATCGGATCCCAACAGTCAAGTTGGGATCTCTCCAGAGCCTGGATCGGCTAAGTGACGTCAGTTGACAGCGGACTTTAGCCCACTGTTGGCTGAATACAGGTCGGAGGACTGTGAACCCCAGGAGAAGTGAGGTCAAGAGCTTTGGCCCTAAACAAAAGCGTTTGTTACCCCAAAACGTCATATTCCTGATTTGTGCCTATTGTACCATGTACTTGTATAAGAAAGTATCCTGTTCTCTTTGTATTACTTAATTTTGTGTGAAGTCCCTGGTGTTCCTGCCAGTCCCATTGCTTTCCTATTAAAAAACTGACCACACTATGCAGGAGAGCACACCGTGGTCAGTTCTCTAGCTATGCTGGGAACTCAGCCTGCTCTCCTCCAATGATCAGACTTGTCCTGATACGCCTCCGCTGCACAGCCATTGACTGGAAAGATCAGTGTGCTTCAAAATACAAAACACTCAGGTGTGAATGGGGCCTTATGACCAGTATTTAGCTGACAATGGGCACTCAGCCAGTCCAGAGTCTGGAGCAACGCTGTATCTTGGCCTAGGCCGACAAGGCCCAGGCCTAGGGCGGCACTTTGCAGGGGGGCCGCACGAAAAGAGTCCCCGCCGGCTTGTGCTTTTAGTGTAGCGCCAGTCTTATGGGGCTGACTGGGCCGGGAGGCAAATCGGTCACCCCCATAAAGCAGCTGGGCAGGGCCGCCATCAGGGCGGACAGCCCATACATATGTAGAGGACCCGTGCATCCCGAGGGGCCCAGACGGCGGACCCCGACCAATGAGTTGTTGTGCTACCTCATGGCCAAACAGGAAGTGTGAGGAAATCTCTGCAAATTAAGGGAATCCATTGCCCCCCCCCCCCCCCAAAGCCCTCAGAAGTAGTATCCCCACTGGAAAATGTCAAGGCGGGTCCTAAACAGGAAGGGGTGTGGCCTTTACAGGAAGGGGTGTGGCCTTGACAGGAAGGGGTTACTCATTCAAATTAGGGGGTTCACGAGTTTAGTCGGGCCTAGGGCAGCACAAAACCTAAATACACTGCTGGTCTGGAGAGATCCCAACTTTAATGTCGGGATCCACTGATCAGGCATCTGGCTCAGCCTCTCAGCATGCTGCTAAAAGCCTGAGCCAGCTGCTCCCACCCCCTGCACAGTGCGGTGCTCCAGTGAGCGCTGAGGGGAAGAGCAGAGAGCCGTGAATGACAGTCACCAGCTCCCCGCTCACTGAACTGAGCAATCAGCGATCATTGACCGCTCCGTTCTTGGTCTAGAGACAGCAGGGGACAGATGCTGCATCCCCCTAGGTGAGTATGTGTTTGTTTTTTCATATCTCTCACTTCTCTTTTGAAATGCCACTTTAAGCCCATCTCCAGCACATACCTGCAGTAGCCTTTGAAGCACTGCAACTGAATCCTTAGCTATTCTGATAGGAATAGCTTCAAAACTTGGTAGTGTTGGTGCTTACGTGCTTACTGCTCATTCCTATTGGTTATCGGGAAAGCCCATAATAATGAGGGTAGGAATGTATGAGGGCAATGAGGCAGAGTGGCAAGTGAACACCATTTATCTAATGTAATTCTCTCTCACAAAACCCCTCTCGAAAAAGCAACATTGTGATTTTTTATATGATGAATATCTTATATTTTGCTTTAAATTTTCTGGTAGAGTGGTAAAATTCCTCTCAATAATATATTTTGATTAACAAGATCGGTAAACCTTACATTACCTGTGTAAGAAAAAATAAATTAAAGCAGGACAGATGTATGTAACGAACTAATAAAGCCGTTTCGACAATGGGGCGACTTTGCTAGGCGATTTGAAGGCGACTTCGGGCGACTTACAATGCAACTCCATGCCAGGCGACTTTGCCTGTGGCCAATCAGAGAAGGGAGGGAGGGGGTTGCCTTCAAAAATTCTTTTAGTTTAACTGTAAAGTCGCTTCAAAGTCACTTCTATATAGATGGGAAATCTGACTTGGAGGCAACTTCCATTGAATTCTATGGGCACAAGTTGTGGTAGAAGTCGCGTTGAAGTAATACAGGAACCTTTTCTGAAGTCGCCTTGAAGTTGGAGCGACTTCAGTAGTGTATATTAAGACGACTCCCATTCATTTCAATGGGATTTTGAATGTCAAGCGACTTGGGGTGACACAAGTCGGATTACAAGTCGCCTAGGTGTGAACCGAGCCTCTCAGTATAGAAGAGATACTGTATAGTCATTTTGTTTTAGTGGGGGTATTTATGTTTTTTTTTTTTTCTTGGTACTGTCTCAGACCAGTGATTTACAAAGGTTTGTTTATAAGCCATCTTTGGACACGGTTTTATAGCTATTTTTTTTAGAAGTGTTCTGTAATAAGGTGGTTAGTGACTAGTAATGAACATTAAAATGTAAATATTTGGCTGTATGTTTGTCACTACCTTTCAATCTTTCCTCCAAAAAATCCACATTGATCAGATTTCAGCAATGTAAAGTACAATAAGCTTTTGTTACCGCTGCGCTCTTGAATTGCTAGTAATCAGCTTTCTTTGATGCTGGGTGCTTGCTTTTATGCATTATATGACATCATCGTTAATTATATAATCCACGGCTAAGGTGATTCTAAAGAGCTTTGATGCAATCTGAAACCTCTTTAAAACTTGGCCAGCATGCTACCTCTGCTGCAAATGATTCTCTTTGCATCCCAGAATTCTGCTTTCCTTTGTCACCATAGCTACAGTGCGACACATGTCTCTCTAAGTCATTGACTGCTCAGTCAGCATGGATCACTTTGCTTTTTCCACTCTGAGGGCTGCTAAGGTCTGTTGATGGAAAGACAAAAGTGAATGCTCAAGCCAAGCATCTTGTGTTCCTTCTACAGAGCAGAAACCGAATGGATCCGAAAAGGGTTCAAGAACCAGGGACCAGTGTTGGCAGCATTTTACACCTAAGTAAATGAAGATCTGGGTGCGTTAAATACCTGACATTTTGTACTTTGGAACTATTTCTCGGTTGCAGAGGAAAAAAGTCTTGGTGCAAACCCAAAACAGTGAATAGTATTGTTCTAATTTCTTATTTAATGGTTTTGAGAATGCATCTTGATGGAGGGGACTGAAGTTTTAATAAGCATGCGTGAAGACCCTAGCTTTCATGTTCGCTACAGGTAAGAAAGTATTTTGTGATTTTGTAGATGTAGCCCTAGTTGTAGAAATCATTTATATGTGGAAACTAAAGTCTTCATGTTCTGAAGGTTTTGAAATGAAGTGATTTTTTTTTTATTCCTTATTTAAATCCTGTTTAATTACTGTCTATATCCTATTTACCCGCTTGCATGCCTTTTCCTTACTTTTTATTTTCCTGTTCACATTTTTTTGTATTCCTTTTGTAATTTTTATTATGTATTAGTTAATATGTTTTTTGTTTTTCTCATACATTTTTATGTTGAAGGGTTTAACGTCAACAATGGCATACTAAATGTATTATAAATACTTGTGAGCTCATTTTTTTTTTTTTTTGTGTGTTGCCTTTGCTATATGTATTTGTTTTCATTTGCAAATAGCTCAAAATTCAAATACATTGAGTTTTTTTTTTCTATATTTATTTCTAGTACATATAGAAAAGAGTAGCATAAACCCACACAAAATCAGTAGTATCAGACACGTACAACAAGACCCTATATGGCAAGAATGAGGGTAACGATGCTCCCATACAAATACCTGTATTTTTATTTTTTAACTGTCCAACAATCCAGCTACATTTTAAAATATCTTCTCTACTTTAAAAGCTTAGTTAATTTATTCCAGCGGTTTAGACATTAATGGCTGTTTGTTGAGTTATTTTGAGGGGGCAGCAAATTTACACTGTTATACAAACTGTACACTCACTACTTTACATTGTAGCAAAGTGTCATCTCTTCAGTGTTATCACATGAAAAGATAGAATAAAATATTCACAAAAATGTGAGGGGTGTACTCACTTTTGTGAGATACTGTGTGTGTGTGTGTGTGTATAACATGCACACAAGTTGACACAAAGGGGTCCGAATGCCTATTAAAGGTTACCATCCTCATCTGTGATAGGTTTGCTTGTAATTAGTGTGTGTATAAAAAGTCAATGAGTTTCTGGACTCCTGACAGACCCTTGCATCTTTCATCCAGTGCTGCACTGCTGTTTCTGGATTCTGAGTCATGGGGAAAGCAAAAGGATTGTCAAAGGATCTGTGGAAAAAGGTAGTTGAACTGTATAAAACAGGAAATATAAAATATAAAAAGATATCCAAGGAATTGAGAATGCCAATCAGCAATTTTTTTATATCCTTTTCCTGTTTTATACACATCAACTACCTTTTCCCGCAGATCCTTTCACGATTATTTTGCTTTCCCCATGACTCAGAATCCAGAAAGGTCAGTGCAGCACTGGATGACAGATGCAAGGGTCTGTCAGGAGTCCAGAAACTCATTGACCTTTTATATACACACACACACACACACACACACACACTAATTACAAGCAAGCAGATCACAGGTGAGGATGGTTTCCTTTAATAGCCATTCAAACCCCTTTGTGTCAACTTGTGTGCATGTTATCAGGCCACAATCACCAGGGTATGTAAACTATTGATCAGGGTCATTCAGGTAGTTTCTGTTGTCATTATGATTTAAAAAGAATTAACACAGTTGATTGATATTAAATGGGTTCAGCCAAACACTAACCATGATTGAAAGAAATGTTTTTGTGTTATCATTCATATTCTCTGAAAAATGGCCAAGAAATCATAAATTCTGCCAGGGTATGTAAACTTATGAGCACAACTGTGTGTGTGTGTGTGTGTGTGTGTGTGTGTGTGTGTGTGTGTGTATATGTAATATATATATTACACACAGTATCTCACAAAAGTGAATACACCCCTCACATTTTATTATATCGTGTCATGTGACAACACTGAAGAAATGACACTTTGCTACAATGTAAAGTAGTGTACAGCTTGTATAACAGTGTACATTTGCTGTCCCCTCAAAATAACTCAACACACAGCCATTAATGTCTAAACTGCTGGCAACAAAAGTGAATACACCCCTAAGTGAAAATGTCCAAATTGGGCCCAAAGTTTCAACATTTTGTGTGGCCACCATTATTTTCCAGCACTGCCTTAGCCCTCTTGGGCATGGAGTTCACCAGAGCTTCACAGGTTGCCACTGGAGTCCTCTTCCACTCCTCCATGTGGACATCACAGAGCTGGTGGATGTTAGAGTCCTTGCGCTCCTCCACCTTCCGTTTGAGGATGTCCCACAGATGCTCAATAGGGTTTAGGTCTGGAGACATGCTTGGACAGTCCATCACCTTTACCATCAGCTTTTTTAGCAAGGTAGTAGTCGTCTTGGAGGTGTGTTTGGGGCCGTTATCATGTTAAAATACTGCCCTGCGGCCCAGTCTCCAAAGGGAGGGGATCACGCTCTGCTTCAGTATGTCACAGTACATGTTGGCATTCATGGTTCCCTCAGTGAACTGTAGCTCCCCAGTACTGGCAGCACTCATGCAGACCCAGACCATGACACTCCCACCACCATGCTTGACTGTAGGCAAGACACACTTGTCTTTGTACTCCTCACCTGGTTGCCGCCACACACGCTTAACACCATCTGAACGAAATAAGTTTATGTTGGTCTCATCAGACCACAGGACGTGGTTCCAGTAATCCATGTCCTTAGTCTGCTTGTCTTCAGCAAACTGTTTGCAGGCTTTCTTGTGCATCATCTTTAAAAGAGGCTTCCTTCTGGGACGACAGCCATGCAGACTACTTTGATGCAGTGTGCAGCCTATGGTTTGAGTACTGACAGGCTGACCCTCCACCCCTTCAACCTCTGCAGCACTCATACGTCTATTTCCCAAAGACAACCTCTGGACATGATGCTGAGCACATGCACTCAAACCTTTTTTGTTGACCATGGCGAGGCCTTTTCTAAGTTGAACCTGTCCTGTTAAACCACTGTATGGCCACCGTGCTGCAGCTCAGTTTCAGGATCTTGGAAATCTAGCCTAGGCCATCTTTATGTAGAGCAACAATTCTTTTTTTCAGATCCTCAGAGAGTTCTTTGCCATGAGTTGCCATGTTGAACTTCCAGTGACCAGTATGAGAGAGTGAGAACAATAACACCAAATCCAACACACCTGCTCCCCATTCACACCTGAGACCCTGTAACACTAATGAGTCACATAACACCAGGGAGGGAAAATGGCTAATTGGGCCCAATTTGGACATTTTCACTTAGGGGTGTACTCACTTTTGTTGCCAGCGGTTTAGACATTAATGGCTGTATGTTGGGTTATTTTGGGGGACAGGAAATTTATACTGTTATACAAGCTGTACACTATCTACTTTACATTGTAGCAAAGAGTTATTTCTTCAGTGTGGTCACATGAAAAGATTATGGATGCACCGAAATTTCGGCTGCCAAAAATTATTAGCATTTTCGGCCAAAATTGGTGTTTTCTGTATTGGCCGAAGCAAAAAAAATGGGCCGATACCGAAAAGGGGCCAGGGTCCGCCCTGGGTACCATCCATTGTGGGGGTATGTGTGCATCACATACCACGCAATGGATGTGGGAGATGAGTAGATTCACAATGCACAGAGCGCGCTGCTTGTACGAGCCGTTCTGTACATGAAACTGTCAGCTAATTACGCTGGAATGCAGAGAGAGCTGTCAGATTTTCAAGTTGATGTCGAGAGGTGGGCGGGACCAAACAGCTATCAAACGCCAGCCAATGGGTCAGGGGCTGGACGGGTGTTAGCTGTTCGGGCCCGCCCACCTCCGATCTCAGTGTGAAAATCTGATAGCTCTCTCTGCAGTCTCTGCATTCCAATGTAATTAGCTGACAGTTTCATGCACAGAGCGGCTCCTACAAGCAGTGTGCTCTGTGCATTGTGAATCTACTCATCTCTTCTGCCTGTGCCACATGCCAGTGCAACCTGTCAGTACCATCCAGGGCCACCTATCAGTGCCACCTGCCAGTACCATCCAGTGTCACCTGTCAGTGCCAACCAGTGCCACCTGCCTGTACCATCCAGTGTCACCTGTCAGTTCCAATCAGTGCCACCTGCCAGTACCATCCAGTGCCACCAATCAGTGCTGCCTATCAGTGCTTCCAATCAGTGCCACCTATCAGCACCAATCAGTGCCGCCTGTCAGTGCCCAGGCACAGGTAGGCTGCATATGACAATTTGTATATAAAAATATAAATATTTTTTAAAAACTGTGGTTTTCGGCTTAGTGCATTTTCGGTTTCGGCACCAAAATTTCCATTCGGTGCACCACTAGAAAAGGTACAATAAAATATTTACAAAAATGTGAGGGGTGTACTCGTGTTTTGATATACTGTTTGTGTGTGTGTGTGTGTATGTATATGTATATATATATATATATATATATATATATATATATATATATATATATATATATATATATATATATATATATATATATAA
>BLSH010490787.1:961441-976140 GCA_018402905.1 Glandirana rugosa | reverse complement strand
GCCCCCCCCCCCCCCCCCGCCACTTTCCCTTCATCTCCGCCGCTTACCGGACCGTCAGTAGCGGCGGAGATCAATAGTAAATACACAGCTACATACTGTATGTTGTAGTAATGGCTAAAATGTGTGCTGAATTGGAGATACCTAAAGCTTTCTATATATTGGCATGTTAATTAAGATTTTTGGAGTCAAAGTGGGCTCCCCCTCTATTTATTTATTTCCTTCTGCATTTGAGAGGTCTTGTATTTTTCTTTATTTTCAGAGATTGGCGTTTATAGGTCTAATTACCTCCCATTATGCTTTTTTATATTACCAGAAATGTTTATGAACTATAGAAATAATAGTAGTTGCAAATTGTTTTCAAGTTGTTGCAAAGTTGTATGTTTGTCTTACAGAGTGGGAGAAGGGCGGGCTTGCTGGAGCCTGGGGAATGCTTACACTGCCTTAGGTAACCATGACCAAGCTGTGCACTTTGCAGAGAGGCATTTGGAAATATCAAGAGAGGTAAAAGAAGCAAGCAATTTACATATATACATTTTTGTTGGAGGAGGGAGGGAGTGTTACATTTTTTAATTCCTTTATAAGTAAAATCTTGCAGCCTCACTGACTTACTGCTTGACCGTCATCTGGGCAAAATATTTAGTTAATTAAACAAAAAAAAATTCCTGGGAAGTTGACATGTACCCTTAACTGATGAAACATGCTGCATTCCAAATGTACAATCCCCTTTAAATGCCTACTGTACCAACAACTATGTAGCACAAGGGCCTGCCTGTATACAGATACAATTAATTTGGTCGGCCCTAACATTGCATTTGGTAAAGCTAAGACCCCTTTCACACTTGTGCGAGTTGTCCTGCGATTTGGGACTGCAAAGCCCCATGACAAGTCATTTTCCATTATTTCCAATGAGTACCGTTCATATCTGTACGACTTTCAAGTCGTGCCGACTTCAAAGTAGTCCCTGCATTACTTTGGTCCAACTTTAATGCAACTTGAGGTCCATAGACTTCAATGTTAAACCCTCAAAGTCTCATGCAAACCGCACCTGAATAATATAGATGCGATTTCTGTACTACTTCTGTACAACTTTGTAATATGTTTTCATTGAGCCAAAGTTGCAACAAAGTCGGACCAAAGTCTTACTAATCCCAAATTGCGGCAACATCGCGGTAAAATAGTGTCGCACAAGTGTGAAAGGGGCCTAAGGGTCTGTGTTGATGGATCTTTGCTCTTTTTAAAGGGGGTTTGCAATCTCATACAAGACTATAGGTATGCAAAACCTGCTTGCAACAGGTTAAATTCAGGTTAGGAGGTCAGCTATAGGTCAAATACACCTGTCTCTGAATTCTGAATAATCTGAGAAACATGTCAAACTAATGCCATCGACACACAAACCTAAAGCCTGTTGACCTGGGCCCTTAACCAAAATTTTATTGAAATTGTGCAATCTGTTTATAATGTGTATGACCATGGGTTACATGTCTGGATATGGCACAAATATCAAACCGCTTTTGTGCAAAGCCCCATGTTTTAAAAATTAGGATTTAAGTTTGCAGGGTTGGGGATATGCAAAAAACTGATCTTCATTGTATGCTGTAACTACGCTTGGTCTGACCTACAGTGAAGAAGAGATACACTTTTTTATCACATTCATATTATTTTACCTGCCATTTGGCATGTTAGTGGCTCAATATTTTGCTTACAGCACATTGTGTATGTATGTTTTTACCTTATTGCTTAACAAATTTTCTTAGGATATATATATTTATTATTTTTTTCAACAGTTAGGAGATCGAAACGGGGAACTAACAGCTCAGCTGAACCTGTCCGACCTACAGATGGTACTGGGGCTTAGCTACAGCACAAATACTTCAGTATTGTCTGAAGTGCAGGATGTGGACATCAGTTCCCTTGGTAAGAACACATTGAGGTTGATTTACTAAAGGATTTAAGAATCTGCACACATTTATTTGTGTGAATATTAATTTCTTTAATCACGTGTAGATGAAATAGGTAAACAGGGATTTGTCCATTGGGGGACACGGTTGGGTTACACTACCACCTATAGTAGAAGCATGTAAGCCTCTGTTTAGAAGATTAGAGGGGTACCATCATCCTAAATTGGATAAAAGGGAAGAGTAACTAGAGGTGACCCCTGCAAACCCCCCAGTAGGAAGAACAATGGACTATCTTGTTTGGGGCACTGGCAAATAGAAAGGTTTTTAAGCTTGAACATCCAAATCATCCCCTACCCAACTTGCAGTTTTTTTGTCCTAAGAGGTTGGAGACCTTTTCTTTAGCTCTGCTGAAGCAAAATTCGAAGTATTTTTTTTTAATTAGATTTAATTGACTTTATATTTATTTATTTTTTCTCTTTGGTGACCTAATCATCACTGCTGAGCTGATTTCTATATACAACAGCTATCTGAATCTGCATTTCCTCAGCAATAGCTTTAGGAGGCTGGACCCTGCTAGACAGAACTGGGCTAGCCTGGAATGTGACCTTCAGGCACTGGACTCTGCATTGTGGCACTTTCCAGACTTGTGTGCGGTGTTGGCCACAGAAGTGCTTTCTGAGTTTAGAGGCATGGCACAATCCCAGCTGTGACCCTGTCTCTGAACTCTCTGTGAGTAAGGATGGTCGGGCTGAAGCACCAGGAGCTACCTTACGGTGTGCACCCCTGAGCGCTAATTCAAAATTCCTTCCAATGTTTGTTTTCACCTCAGTAGGGGTTAAGTGCTGATATGATCCACTTGGTGGAGTGCTGCATGCTTGTATTCTATTTCTGACCATTTAGCCTGGAGGAAGCACCATCCCATTGACTTGGTCACCTGCAGCTGTAGCTCTCATTAACACCAACTTCCAAGATTTATGAGTACTTAAAGTATAACTTAAGGCAAACATTTTTTTAGTGTTGGATAGTGTGGAGAAGGATTAGAACACCTGTCAGTTTTTATTGCTGTCTGTCCCTTTTGGGGAAATTCACCCTCCTTTTATTTGTTCTGTGTACAGTTATCATTGAAACTGAAATTAAAAGAAAATTACAAATTTTAGATTGTCCCCAAAAAAGTAATAGAGGGGGAAGTCTTCCAATGGGGATACTAGTTTTGGTCACAGGGGGTTTCCAAGGAATTTAAGGAATCCCTTAATTTGCAGAGATTTCCTCTCACTTTCTGTTTTGGCTATAGGACAGGAAGTGAAGGGAGATCTCCCCAATGGGACACAGATGGCAACAAATATAATGACAGGGGTTATGACCCATCCTAATGACCCTAAAGTTTCTACTTTAAGGCATTGTCTCACATTGAACCTAGTTGCTTACCGCTATGCACCACAAAATGTCTTCTCAGAGACAGAGGGCAGCCTTGCTGCTGTGGGTGACCTCAACTCATACTTGCCTAGTGGTTTATTCAGTATTCCCAGACATAAATCGATCAATTCCTGGAAGCTGTGTTCATTATTATGATAGGGTCATCTTTATTGGGAGTTTTTTGCAGCTTTGTCAGGAGGGGCTGGAGAGCAGGTACCTGTATCTGTCTTCACCTTTTTGGTGAAGTTTTGCTTTGAAAAGTATCCAGTTCTTTTTGTATTGCTTTCTTTTGGGGGAAATACTTGGTGTTCCTGCCAGTCCCCCTGCTCTCCTTTTTCAAACTGATCATGCTAGGCATGAGAACATATCCTTCCCATCATAGTCAGTTTCCTGGTTGTGCTGGGAGAACAGCTTGCCTGTCCTCCAATGGCCAAAACTTAAGCTGCCCCCCCTTCGCTGAGCAGCCATTCAAGGGTAAATTCTATGTCCTGTTTCTATATCTCCATCTCTCTTGTGCAACTGAGAATATAGGTTATGTGATTACTTATAGAAAATAAAAAAGGGGGGGGGGATTTAAAGTGTGTGTGTGTGTGTGTGTGTGTGTGTACACATGTTTTGCCCTTCACTTCTGTTTTAAACTGAATGGGTTGTTTTACAAGGTAAGGTTTCACATATACTTTAACTGGCCCTCTATCTTGTGTCGGCAGTAACATTGCTCTGTCAAAGTGCGTCAGGGTGCGTAAGATCCCTTAGAGCAGGGATCAGCAACCCGGCAATCACTGGCAGGTGACTGATGGATCGCACCCTCAGTTTTCCAACTTTCCTACTGCAGAGCCTCAAGCACAGGGGAGCCGGCATCAGACACTGAGAGAGCAGGTGGCTGCATTATCCGACTTCTTTTTCTGTAGATTTGGCTGCAGTAACAGATGGGGTGATATAAATTGCACTTACAGAGAAGGGGTGCAGTTGATAATAATATTACTGCAGCCGGATCCTTGCCAGCAGCAGCTGCAAGAGAGAAAGTAGAGGAAGTCTGTGTTGTACTGACAGTGGACTCTTCCCCTGTATTACTCTTGTTCAGGTGAGTGTGTCTTACACAAACAACAATTATACAAAGTTCAAGACAGTAAGGGCTCATTTGCGGTTTTGTCAGTGGGGACAGTTAAAACCCCACAGTTTAACCATGTTTTTACCAACGCCCCCCGCCCCCCCCTTCCCAACCACACCCCGTTTAGCTGCAGTGGTCAGGAGTGCACACATGTCAAAGCTGCAGCAGTAATTATACAAGTAAATAGGGCTGCTCTGCAAGCTCCCTTCAACCTTGTGCAGTACAGCAACCAAGAGGTTAAAGCAGGCATTTAGGTGGTGCTGTAATGCCTCCTCACCACCTGTTTTAACCCCTTGGACCCCAAGCTAGCACGCTGCAACCACATGTTTTGCACATCTTTTCAGAGTGCGCACGCAAGGCAGTGACGTCATTGTGGTTTGGCCATTGAAAAGGTCGGAGCCTGTGAACCTAGCAGGAAGACCAGGTGAAGATGGAAGCCCTGTCAGCAGCTGCATTACAGACTGCAGAAGTAGCAAATATCTCCTAAATGGTGCACGTTTTAGAGATCGTATTTGTACCTATGGGGAAGCTTTATTCTAAGCTTCCCTGTAGGTACAAGTCAGCAAGCAGAGTTTACTGCCACTTTAAGGCTGCCACATGGTACCCTGTTCCTACTTTTAAGAAGTTTTACCAGGTGGATGTTTGGGCCTCTGCGGATATAATCTTTGCTCACCAGGTATTGCAGGCTGCTGCATTAGGCTCTAACCTCGTCCAGTTTGGTTGTTTGGGGCCTGTTGGCTTGTTGCAGTGTCAATAGGGGCATCTCTGTGGTAATGGATAGGAAGAAACCCTGTGTACTGGGACATACGCTAAACAAAATGGACAGGACGCTGCAATCTCCTGCCAAGTGCCCCCAGAGCAAACCATTTACTGTGGGGGCACCATTCAAACAAGGATCCATGGCTAGTCCCTGCCCCCCCCCCCCCCTTCTCATTGGCCCACTGGCTGTGATTGATAGCAGCAGGAGCCGTTGAGAAGGGAGAGCCAAGACTCTTGTGCACATCTCTGGATCACGATGGGGCTCAGGTAAGTATTGGGGGGGGGGGGAGCAGCACACAGAAGGTTTTTTACTTTCATGCATAGAATGCATGAAGGTAAAAAACCTTGAACCTTTTAGAACCACGTTAATTGTTTAGTGACTTGCTACAACACTGAAGCCATGTCTAACTGGGGGGGGGTATGCTTTGGTGGCCAAAAGTAATTGGCAGGTTAGGGTGAACTTTGCTTTATTAAGCCTGTTTGCCATTTTTCCGTTTTAAATATAGAAGTACTACCTAAGACGGTACCATGTGGTGGTTTTATTAGGTTAAGATGTGCTATCCCTAACTTTGGGGAAAATCCCCACCTTCAGTGAAGGTGCTTTGATGACTAGTAAGGATGCTTTGGTCATGAAGTCAGAGAATGTGAGCCTTTTTAGTTAAAGTGGATGTAAACCCGATTCATGAAATTTGAACCGGGCACATCTATCTGTAGAGTTTTCTTATCGCTCTTCAAAGCATTGTCTCATAGCTCTTTCCTGCTTCAGTCCTCTGTTACCAGCCATCAACTTTTGACAAGCTCTCCGGGACCCGGAGATAGAAGTGTGTGATGGAGGAGGTTGCTATAAATAGATTAACACACTGCTCGTCGTCTAACAGCAGAGCTCTGCATGTGTGGGGAGGGGATGTGTGCCTTTCCTCCAATCAGCTGTCTCAGTGTCTAGCAATAACCCCTCCTAGAGGGAAATGAGGAAGTGAAAATTCTAAGAGAATGTGCACTTTTAAACAGTATATAAATGTGAACACAGCATATATACATGTAAAACTTATATAGGGAAATTTGATTCATCTCTGTGTATCATCTGAGGCTGTTCACTTCACTGGCTATATGGAGGGTTTACATCCACTTTAAGTTAAACCAGTTCAGAAAGTCCCTTTTAAGCATATGTTTGCTATTAAAACTTTACCAGGCACCTTGAAGAGATCCTAGGCATGAATTTTAATTTTAAAAGTTGAAAATGTTTTAAAAGGTTCATTGTACCACTACAGGAAATTATCCCCCTTTTTTTTTTTTTTAAATCATACTGAAACATCACTAATGGCATCATAATTGATCATTTTTATTTTGTGTTTTAAAGGTGCACGGCCTCGGTTAAGCAGGCGTCACAGTATGGAAAATTTGGAACTTGTTAAGTTAACACCAGATAAGGTAATAAAGCTAACTTTTTTTTTTTCTTGTGTTTTTAACTGATAAAGGTTTTTGTAGGTGTTGGCCCCATACTTTCATGCTTGCATGATACCTTGGCAGCGTTAATATAGTAAAGTGGATGTAAAGGCAAAACCTAACTATCTCTAAACCTACTGTCAGCCACATATTAAAGAAGAAGTAAACCCTGATGGATTTTACTTCCTCTTCAATGCACTGAATGAACCTGCAATGTAAAAGCATATTAGGCTAGTATGCATCGCATACTAGCCCATTATGTGACACCTGCATTGGAAGCCCGCGCTGTCCCCGCTCCAGGCCACGTCCATCTTCTATGCCTCTTCCTTCCAGGGCTGCGGACTCTGGCTCTGTGATTTGCCAGAGCTGCGTGATGTCACTCCTGCGTGCCAATCGTGGCACGATGTCAGTGAAGGAACGGCACGGAGGCCGTTTCTTCACTGCGCATGTGCCCGATGACGTGGGCACATCACATTACACATATCTCCTCCTAAACCATGCAGGTTTAGCAGATATGCAACAAACCTACAGGTAAGCCTTATTATAGGTTTACCTGTAGGTTAAAGTGGTTGTCATGAGTTGTCAACTTTAAGCCTAACCTATCTATCCCTGTAAAGAAAAAATCGCTATACTTACCTGCTCTGCAGCCGCTCCGGTCCCAGGTTGAGCTGTTAGTGGGGGCTTCAGCGTGTAGGAGTGTGAAGGAGAGGCAGTCAACAATGTAAGCCCCATAGTAAGTCTATGGGTGACGTCACTTCCCAGGCATTTGACAGCTGTTGTCGGTTCTCTCCTGCACACAGGGCGCTGCTGGAGACCGGACCAGAGCAGCTGCAGAACAGGTAAGTATCGCGTTTTTTTCTTTACAGGGCTTAATAGATTAGGCTTAGAATGTGGCTGAGAGTAGGTTTAGAGTTAGGTTTTGCCTTTATTTACAGTTTAAGTTATTGGGAGTGTTGACGTTGCATAGTTAGGTTTAAAAGACACAATTTTATTTTAACCAACAGAAAATCGAATAAAACAATAGACCCCACTCCCCCTTCCCAAACAGTCAGCATTCCTTCAGCCACTCCAGAAGTCTGGTGATTTTTAAAACCTTGCTCTTCTCCCTCTTGTTCCTCTGCTTCCACAACAGAGCATATGAATTATGATTGGTCAGCACCAGCAATATGAATAAAAATCATATCTTAAGAGTCATACTTCCCTTTCTGGGGACCTATGTTTGCTATCTCTCCTCATTTTCATTGCTGCAGCCTTTGTCAGTGTGAAGAGTGCCCATGTTTCTCACTCCAAGCTGTGGATCCTTCCTCCCACTGCAATGTCACTGCTGAATTCATCACCACTCTATCCTAAAAAAAAATATATTTTCTGGACATACAGTTCTGCTCATAAGTTTACATACCCTGGCAGAATTTATGATTTTTGGGCCCTTTTTCAAAGAATATGAATGAGAACACAAAAACATTTCTTTCACTCATGGTTAGTGTTTGGCTGAATCAATCAATTGTTTACTCTTTTTAAATCATAATGACAACAGAAGCTACCCAAATGACCCTGATCAAAAGTTTACATACCCCAGTTCTTAATACCATGTATTCCCCCCCTTTAACATCAATGACAGCTTGAAGTCTCGTGGTATTTGTCAATGAGGCTCTTTATCTTCTCAGACGGTAAAGCTGCCCATTCCTCTTGGCAAAAAGCCTCAAGTTCCTGGAAATTCTTGGGCTGTCTTGCATGAACTGCACGTTTGAGATCTCCCCAGAGTGGCTCAATGATATTGAGGTCAGAAGACTGAGATGGCCACTGCAGAACCTTCACTTTATTCTGCTGTAGCCAATGACAAGTCGACATGGCCTTGTGTTTTGGATCATTGTCATGTTGGAATGTCCAAGTACTTCACATGCGCAGCTTCCTGGCTGATGAATGCTCTCACATCCCCAAAACATCAGCGATCCACCTCCGTGTTTCACAGGCCTTGTTGACTCCTCTCCAAATGTAGAGTTTATAGTTATGGTTGTGGCCAAAAAGCTCAATTTTGGTCTCATCACTCCAAATGGCTTTGTGCCAGAAGGTTTGAGGCTTGTCATATTGTAAGCAGGATACTTTGTGGCATTTGCGTAGTAATGGCTCTCTTCTGGCGACCCGACCATGCAGCCCATCTTTCTTCAAGTGCCTCCTTATTGTGCATCTTGAAACAGCCACACCACATGTTTTCAGAGAGTCCTGAAGTTATTTGTGGGTTTTCTTTGCATCTCAAACAATTTTCCTGTCAGTTGTGGATGAAATTTTAGTTGGTCTACCTGACCGTGGTTTGGTTTCAACAGAACCCCTCATTTTTCACTTCTTGATTAGAGTTTGAACACTGCTTATTGGCATTCTTAATTCCTTGGATATCTTTTTATATCCCTTTTCTGTTTTATACAGTTCAACTACCTTTTCCCGCAGATCCTTTGACAATTCTTTTGCTTTCCCCATGACTCAGAATCCAGAAACATCAGTGCAGCACTGGATGAAAGATGCAAGGGTCTGTCAGGGGTCCAGAAACTCATTGACCTTTTATACACACACACACACACACACACACACTAATTACAAGCAAACAGCTCACAGGTGAGGATGGTTACCTTTAATAGCCATTCAGACCCCTTTATGTCAAATTGTGTGCATGTTATCAGGCCAAAATCACCAGGGTATGTAAACTATTGATCAGGGTCATTTGGGCAATTTCTGTTGTCATTATGATTTTAAAAGAGTAAAACAGTTGATTGATAATACATAGCTTCAGCCAAACACTAACCATGAGTGAAAAAAGTTTTTGTGTCATCATTCATATTCATATTGATGGCCAAGAAATCATAAATTCTGCCAGGGTATGTAAACTTATGAGCACAACTGTACACTTTAAATCAGGGATCCTCAAACTACGGCCCTCCAGCTGTAGCGGAACTACACATCCCATGAGGCATTGTAAAACTCTGACATTCACAGACATGACTAGGCATGATGGGAATTGTAGTTCATGAACTGGAGGGCCATAGTTTGAGGACCCCTGCTTTAAACCTTAAACTTTTAAACCACTTATGCTGCAGGGCACTGGAAAGATGAATACACTGTACTTGGGACACAACACACCATTTTACCATATCTGGATTAAAGGATATGCTAAAGTAACCACAAAAATTAAACCAGCTTTAGGTGGATGTCAGGAGGGTCACTTACCTGCCAGTTTGTTAAAACATTCAGCCCCCAGTTTGTAACAGTATATTTATGTCACATCAAGCAGTGTTGCCACACAAACCCTGCTGGACTCTCCATAGAGCCATAAGGAGAGGAGAGCCTAGGAAAAGTGAACTATCCATGAACAAAATGAAATGCATATTGATATGCTAATAACATCTTTCTTCAAACGTTTTTATTTTTTAGGTGCAGAACTGGAACACTGAAATACTTGCAAAACAGAAGTCTCTTTTGTCTAAGCCATCTGCTAAACTTATGTTTGTGAATAGACTTAAAGGCAAAAAGTATAAGAACAGTACTGCAAAAGTACTACAGGACACCAGCAATTCTTCTGATGCCAACAGAAAGATGGCAAACACTCAGCGGGTTTGTATTGCACCCTGCACTTCTTACAGCTTATTAAGACATTTGTGAAAGCCAGCAAGGGATCTTTGTGTGCCTGTGTGTGCTTTCTGTGTCAACCGTTTACTGGTTTCTTTTATGAATTACATTCGATTAGAACTACTTTTAATGTAAAAAGACATATTATGTGCTTGTAGTTTGTGTTTATGAGCAATTCACTCTCAATGCCAAGGGCCAAGTACATAATCTATTTGCTATTACTGATAGAAGGGCTGGAGGTAAGCTCTGGTAAGATCTGCTCTTGTGAGCTCTAACATACAGTGTATATAAGTGTGTGTGTTTATATATTTATATACAGTATCTCACAAAAGTGAGTACACCCCTCACATTTTTGTAAATATTTTTATTATTATTTCTTTTCATGTGACAACACTGAAGAAATGACACTTTGCTACAATGTAAAGTAGTGAGTGTACAGCTATATAACAATGTAAATTTGTTGTCCCCTCAAAATAACTCAACACACAGCCATTAATGTCAAAAAACCCTGGCAACAAAAGTGAGTACGCACCTGAGTGAAAATGCCCAAATTGGGCCCAATTTGCCATTTTCCCTCCCTGGTGTCATGTGACTCATTAAAGTTACAAGGTCTCAGGTGTAAATGAGGAGCAGGTGTGTTAAATTTGGTGTCATCGCTCTCATTCTCTCACACTGGTCACTGGAAGTTCAACATGGCACCTCATGGCAAAGAACTCTCTGAGGATCTGAAAAAAGAATTGTTGCTCTACATAAAGATGGCATATGCTATAAGAAGATTGCCGAAACCCTGAAACTAAGCTGCAGAACAGTGGCCAAGGCCATACAGTGTGTTAACAGGACACATTCCACTCAGAACAGGCCTCGCCATGGTCGACCAAAGAAGTGTTGTGCATGCGCTCAGTGTCATATCCATAGGTTGTCTTTGGGAAATAGACATATGAGTGCTGCCAGCATTGCTGCAGGGGTTGAAGGGGGGGTCAGCCTGTCAGTGCTCAGACCATACGCTGCACACTGCATCAAATTGGTCTACATGGCTGTCATCCCAGAAGGAAGCCTCTTCTAAAGATGATGCACAAGAAAGCCCGCAAACAGTTTGCTGAAGACAAAAAGACTAAGGGCATGGATTACTGGAACCATGTCCTGTAGTCTGATGAGACCGAGATTAACTTATTTGATTCAGGTGGCATCAAGCGTGTGTGGCGGCAACCAGGAGAGGAGTACACAGTCAAGCATGGTGGTGGAGGTGTCATGGTCTGGGGCTGCGTGAGTGCTGCCGGTACTGGGGAGCTACAGTTCATTGAGGGAACCATGAATGCCAGCATGCACTGTTACATACTGAAGAGCATGATCCCCTCCCTTCGGAGACGGGGCTGCAGGGCAGTATTCCAACATGATACCGATCCCAAACACGCCTCCAAGACGACCACTGCCTAGCTAAAGAAGCTGAGGGTAAAGGTGATGGACTGGCCAAGCATGTCTCCAGACCTAAACCCTATTGAGCATCTGTGGGGCATCCTGAAAAGGAAGGTGGAGGAGTGCAAGGTCTCTAACATCCACCAGCTCTGTGATGTTGTCATGGAGGAGTGGAAGAGGAACCCAGTGGGAACCTGTGAAGCTCTTGTGAGCGCCATGCCCAAGAGGGTTAAGGCAGTGCTGGAAAATAATGGTGGCCACACAAAATATTGACACTTTAGGCCCAACTTTGACATTTTCACTTAGGGGTTTACTCACTTTTGTTGCCAGTGGTTTAGACATTAATTTCTGTTGGTTGGGTTATTTTGAGGGGACAGAAAATTTACACTCTTATACAATCTGTACACTCACTACTTTACATTGTAGCAAAGTGTAATTTCTTCAGTGTTGTCACATGAAATGATTTAATAAAATATTTACAAAAATGTGAGGGGTGCACTCACTTTTGTGAGATACTGTATGTGTGTGTGTGTATATATATATATATATATATATATATATATATATATCTCTATCTCAAAGACTTACTAGACATGTCCATCTGGGCATAACCCTAACCCACTCTGAGAGTTCAGATTTTTGCAAATGTCCTAAAGTGCTGGACCTATTCTCTGTTACAGGGAAATCATTTCCTTCAATAGGTTTTTATTTTTACTTCAGATTCTTTGATCTGTTTAGCCCTCTCTAACAAGCTACAATAGAAGAAGAGGCTGCATTCCAATAATGTCACACAAGTCTGGCAGGTTTCATGGACATGATCATAGGCTTTTTTATCCCCATATGCAAATATTTGGTGGACCATATGTGCAACTATGGTGCTTTTTGTGCAAGTGCCTTTCTTTGCTCTTTCTATTAGAAGTGTTTATCTGGTGTATATATTCATCTATCCACCACATCTCTACAATTAAGCCAGGATGGGTAATGGGGCAGACCTAGGGTGGAAGGATGCTGTGTGTGCTGTTCATCAGTAAACCTGTCATACTTTTGTGACATAATTGGAGTGCAGTTCCTTCTTTCACAGTGGTGTGTTTGTACAGAGTGGCAACAGGTTCCATGGGCTTTGTACCCAACTGGCTATGCAACAGAGTAGGGTGCATGTGATCAATACAGGGCCAATCAGCACAGTCTAGACAGAGGGTCAGGGGTCATGCAGCCTCATAGGACAGTCAGAGGAGAATGAAAACCCCTCCTAGGAGCTTTAACCAGTGCTGGACACGGACAGGAGTCACAAGACTGCTATATAGTGCTAACGAGGAAAGGTATTTAGCAGTTTGTATTTACTTAAATATTTGCATTTGCATGTTCTGTGTACTGTGGGAGACCAGATATAGTAAAACTTTAAGCTCCCAAAGAGAACTCTGACAATGAAGAGCAATCTAAAAGTCAAAGCTTCTGTAAGAAAGATGGACTTTCGCTGTGTCTTGTTGTCAGGGTCACCTGCTTCAAAATTCATGTCGCCATCTGTATAAGTTAACGTGGTTGTTAACCCATACTTATGACACCCTGCCAGCCCCTCCACTATAGTAAGGCAGTGAGCACACTGTACATATATTTTATAAAAACGAGCGTTATAAATATCTATTTAGAGCTGTCTTCAGGTCAGTCCTGTGACTCGCGGCCACTTCTCAGCTCCGATGGATGTAATCTGAAGTAGGGGCTGGGATCTCCCTCTGACGTCACTCGGGGAGATCGCGTGGCCGCTCGGTGTCCCCTGCAGATGCCCTGTCTTGGAGCTGAGAAGCGGCCGGGAGTCACATGACTGGCCTGAAGACAGCTCTAGATATCTATTTACAATGCTAATTTTTACTAAATTTATGTGCAGTGTGATCTGCCTTACCTTAGTGGAGGGGCTGGCAGTGTGTATTTAATCATTTTAATAGCGGGGGGGGGGGGGGTGTTGAGCACAGAGCAGGGGGCTGACAGATGAGAGCAGGGCTGCTGACGTCACAGACAATGGTGGCCAGGGAAGTGGCAGATTCACGGGGGTTTTCTACAGTTTAGAGGGGGGCAGATAACAGCACAAGCACTGTGCTGTTTAATCTGCCTTAAGGGACCAGGATCTCTCTTTTTTGGGGGGGTTAAAAACACTTTAATTCATCTCAAGAGCTTACTCTCTGAAGGATAAGACACCTCCAGCACTCTTATTTACTTGCTCCACCAGATTTGTGGTTGTTTCCTGAGCATTCCAACATGAAGCCTCTATTGCAAGGCTGCCATCTGGTCTTGAGTTAATACGTTCAAGTTTTACCAGGTGGATGTTAAAGCTTCTGCATGTGAAGCTTTTGGCAGAAAGGTCCTTGACCCTTGTTCTTTTCTGAGCCTGTTGGCACAACTGTGCTTGTCTTTTTGCCCACCCTTCTGATTCATTGCTTGGGGACATCCCGGGGTCTGTGAATATCCAGCCTGGCTCCTGTAATGTATGATTAATATTAGAGGTCGACCGATATGGGTTTTTCTCTGGCCGATACCGATGCCGATATTTAGAAATCGGAGTGGCCGATGGCCGATATTGGATGCCGATTTTTTGGGGCCGATATGTTAGGCCGATTTTTTTTTTTTTTTCCGGCTTCATCTCATAAAATATAAGTTAATTGTGCTTATTCTTGTATGTATATGGTTCACTTAAGAGCCCTTTCAATATAGCCATATACCAGTGCCACAAAATACAGCCATATACCAGAGCCAGGAAATACAGCATATACCAGTGCCATAAAATACAGCCAAATACCAGAGCCAGGAAATACAGCATATACCAATGCCACAAAATACAGCATATACCAGTGCCACAAAATACAGCCACATACCAGAGCCAGGAAATACAGCATATACCAGTGCCACAAAATACAGCCAAATACCAGAGCCAGGAAATACAGCCATATACCAATGCCACAAAATACAGCATATACCAGTGCCACAAAATACAGCCATATACAACACCGTGACCATATACCGACATAAAACACCGTGACCATATACGACATAAAACACCG